>JANRMT010062806.1:31551942-31577707 GCA_026402145.1 Polypterus bichir lapradei
TCTTTCTTTCTTTCTTTCTTTCTTTCTTTCTTTCTTTCTTTCTTTCTTTCTTTCTTTCTTAATTTGACGTACCAAGGAGCAGTTTACCTTTTGCCCTCATTATTCAAAACTCTTGCAAGAAATGCTGAGCCTGCCACATATATTTATACTAATGGGGCTCATGACAATCATTATGTGTCAGCACATGCGGCAAAGATGCCCACAGCATCATTAATGTGTAAAGATGGAAGTGCCAAAGTACAAACAAAACAAAGAAGCCAAACAAATGCTCAAATTAAAGAAAAAAATGAAATATATATTAGTGCAAATATTTACATAGAATCCTTATAATGCTGTCTTATACATCACAAATTGCATTTTTGCATATTTGAGTATGTTATGCATGTAATGTCCTTACCAGACTACATTCTTAGTAAATGGATTAGCTTAAAAATGTTATCAATCAAACCAATGCTGGGTACAACAAGTATGACTATCACTGTAACTCATATAGCAGATATAGCAATGCTACTACCATTTCAACTACTACTATTACATCCACACTGTTTGCACATTTATATGCTACTGATGCTAATAATGAAACAGATGCAAAATATTACATGCAAACTTTTTTATTTTAAATAAACTGTAATGAATATGCAATTTTTAGGCATATTATGTTTTTAGTCTATCCCTGCCTTCAGTTTTTATCTTATTGTATATTAGTCACACTTGCATCTACTACTTCGCTCATCAGATGTGCTAACAGTAGACACGGTTTCTCTTTTCTTACTCCTAGGCTGTGCTGAGCTTCTCAAAACCGTCCAAACAGCTGTGAAAGAAAATTTAACTGCTAGCAAGCTACTAAGGGTTAAAAGCTGTTTTTGCTATAATGGCAGGTTATTCATTCAGGTGTCTGTCATAAGGCAGGGTACAATAAGCTGGCCCAGGACAATTTCTTTTTATGGACTTTATCTGTTAGACACAGGAAAGATGACTTTTCCATCTTTAGGGCCCCATTTGTAATGTACACAAAATAGAAATGGTTAGTCTATGCACGCAATGTAAGATGAAATGTTTAGATAAACATATTGTGCTTATTGATAAGTAAGGGGAAGGGGGAGGGAGGACAATTATTAAAAGTTGAGTGACACAGAGGAACTTTGCCCTTCTGCCTTGCAACGTGGAATCCACATACTCATCTGTGACTGAATAAAGACTAATTGATTGAACTATTCCTGTCCTCCTCTGGGGGTTACTTTCACACAACTCATAGTTTACTGATACTTTGATCCCTCTTTAAGACTACCCTGCGTAGGCTTTCTACCCCACTGCTCTCCACCTCAAGTTTTTTTTTATTTTACTCATGACGATGCTGTGATCTTCGTGGAGTCAATGGAGGCTCTGATCGGGGCTCTTGAGAGAAAGAGCAAGGAGTTTGGGTGTCTGGGCTTGTGAGTGTCCTGGATAAAAACCAAGATCCAGACCTTTAAGGACCTCTTAGGTACAGCTATCGGCAGTGTGTCTGTCTGCAGAGTGTCGATTTTGTTGAGAGATTTATTTACCTTAGCAATGACATTCATGTCTCTGGTTACTCCTTCCTATGAAGTCAGTAGATGGATTGGGAGAACATGTGGGGATGTGAGGTCGCTGGAAAGGGGTGTGTGGAGCTCCCGATACCTATGCAAAAGCACAAAGGTTTTTAGAATCCTGGTGCTTCCTGTCTTGCTGTATGGTTGCAAGTCATCGACACTATCCAGTGACCTGAGACAAAGACTGGACTCCTTTGGAACTATTTCCCTCTGGAAATGTGGCACAATTCTCTGAGGGTGATCCAGCTCGTATGATCCTCATTTTTGGGGACTCGAGTGGCTGGAGCAGACCAAGGGGTCACCCACGTAACACCTGGCTCCGGCAGATAGAGGGTCATTTCCATAGGGTGGGACTGGACATGTTTGCCTGAAGTGTTGCCAACCGGGATCCCGAGCTGTTTTGTCATTTGGTGGGTGTGGCCATGGGCGGTCCTAGCCTGTTTGTGCCCTGGGCAAACACCCCCTCTGGTGCCCCCGGCACCTACCCCCCTGCACATCTCCACGGCGCCTCCCCCTTTTAGCGCCCCCCACCACCCCCCCCCCTAAACCTTCTAATAAACACTAAACAAAATCAGTGCAATAAAACAAACTATTGAATATGTAATGTCTAACAGAGACAAAATCAAATTTTATATTTATACAGCACCAAAATATTTCGTTATAGTGTAAAGAATTTTCACTTTATTACCATCTCCAGTCATCAGTTCACCAGGGGCCTCATGTATAACGCCGTGTGTAGAATTTGCACTATAACATGACGTAAGCACAAAAGCCGAAATGTGCTTACGCACAGAAAAATCCAGATACAGGAATCTGTGCGTACTCCAACTTCCAAGTTCCTCCGCTCCATAAATCCTGGTCAGCGTGAAAACTAATGCACGTGTACGCGCCTTCTGTCCCACCCCAATTCCTCCCAGAGTTACGCCTCTTTGAATATGCAAATCAATATAAATAGCCCTTAAGCTCAGTGTTCTGTGAAAAGACAATGGGAAAAGCACGGGGGAAAATATAAGAATTTCAGCGAATACCTACCAAGTGGAGGCAAAGAAAAACGTACTATTTGTTGATTTAAACAGTGGTAAAAACAATAAAAGGACATAGCGTGCTGGAGAAACTCGAAAGCTCAAGTTCACAAATTCGCACATTGCCCAAAATAAAAAAGAAGTTGTCACATATCAAAGTCGCTGTGAAAAGGCGAGTCGTAGCCCACCGTTTCATATGAAAGCTTATTAGGGTACAGAGAAAAAAAAGGCACACAGTAGGAAAAAAGCACAAAATGTCAACTTTAATCTCGAAATTTCAACTTTAATCACGTAGTTTATTTTGTCATTAAAGTAGAACATCATAAACTTCATCTTAAATTCGTTTAATTTACTAGTTTTTCAAATCCCATCGTAACTAAAGTAGCACGATAAATGCTTTGTTTTGTATTTGATCTTCAATGTGCTCTATGGTTGTGAATCACTACGTGCTTCCGTTTTTTCTCTTTCTCTGACCGGACACAGAATCCATTACATTCGTGATATTACAGCTCTCTGAATAATTAAAATACTGAGATGTATACGTGGTATCATTTTCATGATGATTGGAATGAAAGCATGTTATTAAACATGGGAACACGATGGCGCAGTGATTGGTCATGTCTCACACAAGATGCTGCTACGACCTTCGATGAAATAATTTATTGTAGCAGTACTGTCTCTTTCAAACATACTAACCTGCAATTCCTGTCCTTACTTTTCTTTACCCAAATACCCAATCGCCACACAATCAGCTCTGTAATAGACGTTAAGCCATCTGTAAGCTTACAATGACAATTCTTCAAAACTTTTAAGGAACATTGAAATATCTTCATAGTATGTGTTTAATTATTCTTTTCATCTATCCTTCCAGTGTCACGCCAGCCTCAGTAAATATACAGCGCGCAAGGCAGAAACAATACGTGAACTAGCTAGCGCTGTGGCACCGTGTCCTCACATGTTAAATTATTAACAATACAGATTATTTAAATGAAGTTAAAGTTTTATCTGTATAATATAATCAACATATTTTGCTGTATTTCATCTTAAAAATGATATTGTCATCATATGTAAATACATGCTTTATAAAGTGGCGCAGGTTGTGCAATATTATAACCGTAGTGCAAGTTTACAGTGGGGTAATTGTACTTATAAGTACAAACAATTCTACAAGGAGCAATTGATTGAGTGAGTTTATAGTTCTTGGGATGAAACTGTTTCTGAATCGCGAGGTCCGTACAGGAAAGGTTTTGAAACGTTTTGCTATGGCTTTGGCAGCGTGGGCTTGCTGCTGTAATACCGATAATTCTCTTTCCGATCAGCTGCTGCTGTGATTCCCCACTCAGATACAGTGATATAAATACTCAAAGTGGTGCAGTGAGAGTAATATGGAAAAAGATGATCCACTGTGGCAACCCTTAAAGGGAACAGCTGAAAGAAGAAAAAGAAGAAGATGCTGCAGTGAGAGTAACAACGCTAAAGCAGTTATGGTATTTGGAATACTATGGCTATTCCCTGGGCCATTATATTGTTACAGGTAATCTACAATCAGATGCATTACACTAATAAACAATATGCGGTTAGTTTCAGTGTATTTATAAAGCCGCATCAGAAATGTAGTTCTAAGAAATAAAGGGTAACCACACAGAAACAATAGCACTGCTTTGACACTGGGTGCCACCAGTCTTCAAAACCGAGCGGAGAACTTGTGTATGACAAGGTATGAGGTACCGTGGAAAAGTGCGTGGCTTTATGCCAAATGTAGGTTTAATACATCGCAATTTGAATGTGGAAAAGTTCTTACGCAACATTTCTGTGCGTACGCACCGTTCATACATGAGGCCCCAGGTCACTAACAACTACATAAACCTTTTCTCTCAGAGCTGCAGTCAGTTTATTATTTCGGGTTAACTTTCCCCGCCTACCACTCTCCACTATGCGTATATCCATATATATATATATATATATATATATATATATATATCCATACAAAAAAAAACTCTTACTAACTCAAATCATTTTATCAACATGTTCAAAATCTCATTGACGATATTTTACCGTTTTAAAGCCTGTAATGTGCACTCCAATTATGGCGAATTTACTATCTTGTGGTAAAGAATACAGAGAGCACACGCATGCAGCTTCATACAACAGAATCCCCCGCCTCCCCGCCCCTCTCCTCCCTGTGCGGCAAGAAGCAAGCAGCAGGCGCACCTTGCAAATGGAGGGCGCCATTACTCCCCGCAAATGGGCAATAGAAAACCGATCGGTGCCCATGCAAATTCCAAAAATGCACTGGCATGATGTCGGGGCAGCATGGGCACGCGAAAAAAAAATTAAAAAAAAAATTTTTTTTTGCCGATGCCCAAGATGCCGCCCCCACCACGATGCCACCTTGGGCAATGGCCCATGTCGCCCATATAAAAAACCACCACTGGGTGTGGCAACACACTGTACCAGTGCATGCACCCCAACTTGACTTGACTTGACTCATGTTTATATGAGAAATTATGAAATTTGTATTCTCAGTTGCGTTTAGATAGACACGAATATAAAACACATAGAGACAACAGATTTAAATTTCGACAAATATTCAGAATTTTCATCATTGATGAGCAATACAATAATACCTACTTTTAACAATCCAACATTAGGATTTTACTCAATCATATTCAATTTACACACAAATACATTCTTCTCCTCTAAAATTTTATTACCTCTGATGTATTTTTGTTAAAATGCAGTAGAAAGTAAGGAATTTCTGCAGCTGTTTGTGCGAGTCTTTAAAGCAACTGTCCTCATTGATTACTGAAGGTAGGCGCCACATGAAATGAACGTCTGTCATCAGCCAAGAAGATTTCCAGTTTCTTCATCATCACTCTCTGGCATATGCTTATCAAGTCATGCACATCAGCGCCAGTAATTTTAGCCGCATATCTGGAAACTGTTAGATCTTTTTTAAATTTGATTTGTCAGACCAATAAACCTGACAATGGAGCTGAAAGTGATAACAGGCTTGATCATACTGCGATAAAAGTGCATGACACCCCTGTACATTTTGAAAAGGCTGAGTTTAATAGAGGAGAAATAAGCTTTTACTGCATTTAGAGCAGATATTTTTGTAATTATATTTCCATTTAGATTATTATTAATATGAGTTCACACATAATTATAATCAGTTATTATTTGTCACTCCTCTCCCTGAACAGTGAGGGGTGAACATTCTTTTTTCCGCCTCCTAAAATTCAAATACTTCATTTACTTTGTCTTTTTGACATTCAGTTCTCACTGCATTAGCCTACTGAACAGTCCACTTGAAGTAATAATTTTCATTCTTCCCAGATATAAGTTCTATCATCATAGTGTCATTAATATACCTGATAACAGAACAACTGCTGTATCCCACTGGTATACAGTAGAATACACTGATGTAATCCACACTGTATATAATTTATTCCTTATAGCCTCCCAACATTAACTATGTCTATGCACACACACATCTTTTTAAATGCATGTAATGTGATGTCAGGCCTTGGCTGGGCAGCAGATAGCAGCAAAGGAAGGACACTTTCTTCTCCCTTCTGCAGCCTCTCCTGAATCCTACCATTGGCAGATATCAACAATGGATGAAGAAGTAGAAAAATCGGCAAAAAAAGTGAATAGAATAGGGACAGATCACAGGCATGCTGCAGCTATTAGTTTTCATAGTGTCTCCCGTGACCCTGACAGAAGAAGGAATCAGGACGGACTTGCAGCAGGACTTAAAAATCAATAAAATTATCTAGAGGCATCTCTGACTTGATACAAAAATATACTTCTTGTTGCCATCCTTCCAGTTCTTATTACAATGTATATACTCTCATAACCATTTAACATTTAATTAGGAAAAGGGTACACTAAAAGAAAGAAGTGCTAGAAGCACATAATTCTTTCTTTATGGTCTCCTTGAAATAAATTATCAAAATTATCTCAGCTTATGGCAGGACTGATGCACTATATTCACTTGATTCACATCAACTTAAGTACAGGATTAAAATATATTTTGGCAAATGAAATCCATAAATCTCATTTTATGTACAATATGAAAACATTATCCAAGTTTCCAAATGTCATATATTATATTAGAAAGATAATGTTAGAAATGCACTAGTCATAGCAAGTGATTGAGATGGGACATATTACCCTTATTCTACTTTTATCTTAACATTATGTAGATTTGACTTCACTATTAAACATTGATTTCATTTTTTAAATGGTTGATTGACACCGACTGAGTTAAGCATAAATTAATAACAATGGATGGTAAACAAAGTTGTAAAAGATAAATGCATGAACAATAGTGATTAAAAAGAGTGGATGATGTAGGTGTTAAAAGTACTAAAAAGTGAGCTGTATTGCCAGGTACCTGTCTCAGGGAGCCACATATTTTGCGAGAGTTAAAGACTCAAACCTTACTTAAATCAAATCTTGATTTATTTATTAGGCAGTCTTTGATTTACGATAATCCTTAATTCTCTCTTAGCTCTGTTTAGCATAATACCCAGTAAGAGATTACTACATAATGAACAATCTATTTCGATAGCTTATAAAAATCAGATTTAAGATTTGGTGGCATGAGCGAATGGCAAATGACCTAACAGCAGTATAGTGCACATTGTTTGTGGGAGAAATAGTGACTAAAGATCGATATAATATGTTGCGTTTCAACCAGAATTCCCCCACCCCGGCTAAAGTTAAACTCTTATTTTATATGTTTTGTTAATTTTTTATGATATCAGTGTGGATTATTTAGTTTTCATGTGTCAAAGTGTGCTCTACTATGTTCATATATTTTGTGGGTGACTCCTCAAGAGGCAGGTCTATCTGCCTAGCACTGCAAGGGACTCAGACCCATACTCCCTTGTGGTTTATTGAAAAGAGTTGTGGTGTGGTGAGGTTCTACTGTGAATTTCTTTGCTCTTTGAGTATTTGTGATTTAAAGGATTTCTGACCTAATGTATTCTGGATTTGTGATTGGGACGTATTTGCCTTGGATTGCCATTGCCTTTTTCTGGCATCCCTGGTAGTGTCTTTCATGCTGTTTAGAGCTTATTTTGTGCCTTGGGATATTGTTAACATTTATAAAGTTCATTCATATTATCATGGAATCCAGTACTTTCCTATTGGGAGCCGGTAGCAGAAAATAATGAGCAGGTAGGATTACTATTTTTTCGAATATTCCAAAAGTTTTTCAGAATACAGTAGACATTTATTAGTGTTGTCCTCAAGTAAATAAGCATGGTGATACTTTGGTAACATTTTGGATGCTCCCTTCTTTTCTTGCACTCTGGAGGAATATGGATGGTGTATATGATCTGAGAAATATTTAGTATGACTAAATGACTTGTACTCAGTATAATACAATCTTTAAAACCAATGTAATAACAAGTAGACTCAGAAAATTTATTAAATAATATTACTATTTATTGTGATAAGTGGGAACATTGGGTGACACCCTAATGTGGAATAAATTCTGCTATATGTTCCTTATGCCAAATAAAAGCTATTAATGTGAAAAAATAAAGGGATGGATAATCAAAAGGAGAGCTCAAATTTATAAATAAAACAAAAGCATGCAAACACTCTGGATCACCCTGCCAGATGAGTCTTTGTTCCAGTTCACCTACCAACTCCAAGCTCAGTCAGCTACTGGCAGGGGAAATTCTCAGAACCAATTCCAGACATCAGTAACACTTTATGAAAGTCTTGAGGCCATCTGTTGAGAGTTCCTTTTCATGGCCCCAAGTAATCCAGTATACAGTTACAATGCCAGCTTCTCTTGGTGGCACAGGTATTACCTACTTTCCAAAATATACAGATGGACTCCATCTGTTCCATTTAGGAGTCCACCGCCATCAACACATGGTTTGAGGGTACTCTCTTGACCTTCTGCCCATTCCTGGTCCCTGCCCTGTTAATTTAGTGTCAAGAGTGTAATTACTTCTAAATCATGCAATATATCTTTACGGAACACACAGATGGCTGTTCTTTTAAGTCCGTAAAACTGCAGATTGAACTAACCAAAATGTGATGAGGTACACAGCCTAAAACTGTTCTCATTTCCTCTCCTGTTGTCTCTTAATCTCTTTCCTTTTCTGCCCCACACAGCTCCTTGCTAGCCTGGCAACCTGTCACTATATACAGTACTTGTTTATAATATCAAAATATAATATGGATTTCTCAAGGGAAACAAGGGAAGGCCATTCAATCTATCAAGCTTGTTTAGTTAGTCAAATGGTCCCAATATCTCAATAGTACTTTTAAACGCATATCAAAGTTATAAATTTGCAAAATAATTTGAATATTCATTCCTGATTTACATTAACCTTTGTGTGAGGAAGTGCATGTTATGTTCACTTTACTTTCATTTCCACATGTGTATGGGATTAATGTTTAAATTAACGAAATATGCTAAACTGAATTAGGTCCCCACATAGCCTTCTCAGATCAAGTTTAAAGAGATGATATACCATAATCTTTTTAGAATTAGACATGTCCTTCAGATGGATTTGACTGTGTTTTCCATACAGGTTCTAAGAGCTGTTATGTCTTTATTAAAGCATGCTGGCCAGATGTGCACACGGTACTACTGATGTGGCCTCTCAAGTGTCTTCTACAGTATATTCTGAGCATAATGTTCTTTGATTTATATTGAACAGTTTTTACATCTAACCTAGCTTTTAACCCACCTAAGCTCTTACTCTCAGAGAATTATCCTTCTTGGTGATTTCAACATCCATATTGACATTACTACATCTAAACTGAGAAATGAATTCCTATCCTTACTGGACTGTTTTGACTTGACACAACATGTTGATTTTCCCACCCACTCTGGTGGTCATATATTGGATCTGATCTGCACTTCTGGACTATCTGTTGCCAATATTTACAGCACTGATTTGAGACTCTCTGACCATAAAGCAGTATTTTTCACTGTCTCACTGCCTTTACCTCCTCTTACCTGTAAACGAGAAATTTCTTACAGAAGCCTTAAAATATCTGTCCCTCTATCCTTTCTGGATCCATTTCTGATCTTTTACTGTCTGCACCTATTCCGTCAACACTAGATAGTCTTGCTGACCACTATAACTCAGCCCTTCATTCAGCATTAGATAAAACAGCTCCCTTTAAAACATAAGGAGGTTTCCTTTAAACGTTCAGCTCCTTGGTATAACTCAGAATTGCGATCTATGAAAGCAGCTGGCCGACGCCTTGAGAGAATGTCACGTATGACTGGCCTTACTGTGCACATCCAGGCGTTCTCTGACCACCAGAGAAGCACTAACTGCTGCTAAGACCACCCACTATGGCAGAATAATAGAAAGTGGCCACGATAACCCAAGGGTTTTGTTTTCTGTAGTTAATAAACTACTCAAACCTGCATCTGGCCCATCTACCTCTTCTACTGAAGTCTGTGAGGATTTCCTCCACTTTTTCCGTAACAAAATTAAAGATCTAAATAATTCAACTAACATAAATACATCATCTGTTTATATCTCTCCCTGTTTTCCCACTCCATCCAGCTCCTTCTCTAAGTTCTCACCAGTCACATCTGCTTTTGTTAATGACCTGCTTTGTAAAATGAAACAGACTACTTGTGTACTGGACCCCATCCCCAGCACACTACTTAAATCCTGCCTTCATGCCATAATCCTGACTGCTACAACAATAATAAACTCATCCCTTAACACTGGCTCTGTGCCGCTCACTTTAAAAATTGCTTCTGTAACCCCAATGTTAAAAAAGTCTGGTCTTGATGCTGACAATCTTAACAATTTCCGGCCTATTTCCCACTTACCTTTCCTGTCAAAAGCTCTTGAGCGTGTTCTAGCTTCCCAGCTCAGCAATTATTTAATGTGTAATAACTTGATGGAACCCTTTCAGTCTGGTTTCAGGGTGCAGCACAGCTGTGAAACTGCTCTGCTACGGGTAACCAATGATTTGCTTATGGCAGCAGACTCTGAACAAACAAGCTTATTAATTCTGTTAGACCTCAGTGCGGCATTTGACACTGTCAGACATGACATTCTACTGTCTAGAATGGAGAACATGCTGGGTATCTCTGGCACTGCCCTCCGGTGGTTCAAGTCCTATCTGACTGATAGGCAAGAGTTTGTTAGTCTTGGCAACAGCAGATCCAGCACGGCGCCAGTCACACAAGGAGTTCCTCAGGGCTCTGTCCTCGGCCCTCTTCTCTTCTGTATTTATATGCTTCCCCTTGGCCATATTATTCATAGCTATGGACTGGACTATCATTTTTATGCAGACGATACTCACTTCTACTTCAATGTTAAAAGTGGAACTTCATCAGAGCTTTCTCAGCTCACAACCTGCCTTAGTGAAATTAAAACCTGGATTGAGCAGAACTCTTTAAAATTAAACTGCAACAAAACTGAACTCCTGCAAATTGGGACTAAAATGCAACTTAATAAAATGAACTCCTTCCCAGTCCATCTTGGCGGTGATCTCATCAGACCTGCCTCTACTGCAAAGAATCTTGGTGTCATTTTTGATTCCTCCTATTCTTACTCCACCCACATAAATCACATTAAGAAACTTTCTTACTTTCACCTCCGTAACATATCCCATGTTCGCTCCTTCCTCTCCTTTTCTAATGCTGAGAAACTTGTCCATGCTTTTATCACATCCCGCATTGATTATTGTAACTCGCTGTTGGCAGGTGCCCCTTCTAATCTTATATCACAGCTCCAGCTTATTCAAAACTCGGCTGCAAGAGTCCTTACTCGAACCAGCAGCAGTGAGCACATCACACCCATCCTGTTCCGTCTTCACTGGCTCCCTGTGTCTTACAGAATCGAATATAAAATCCTACTAATAACCTACAAAGCCTTAAATAACCTCGCACCAAACTACATCAATGACCTTCTCCATCACTATGTGCCTGCCCGCCCACTAAGGTCCTCGGATTCTGGTAATCTTGTTGTGCCCCACACTAATCTACACTCCATGGGTGACAGGGCCTTCAGCAGTATAGCGCCCAGACTCTGGAATGGCCTACCGAAATTAATCAGGTCAGCTGACTCCATGAATTCTTTTAAAAAACAACTCAAAACTCATCTGTTCAGGAAGGCTTTTAGCTCTACTTGACTTCTTTTCCCTTCTCTCAGTTTACCTCTCTGTCAAGATGCTCATGTAACCTGTGTGTGTGTGCTTGACCATCAATTCTGTTGTCTGTTAGGCTTTCTCTGAATTTACTGTCTTAATCTCCTTTATTTATTTATTTGGTTTGTACAATGCTATACACTGTATACCCTGCCGTTCTTTCTTATATTCTGTAAGTGCCTTGAGCATGGGAAAGGCACTATATAAATAAAATGTATTATTATTATTATTATTATTATTATTATTAGGAGCTTTTTAAATGCTTCTGCATATTGCCAAGGTGATGAGAATATGGCAAAAACAAGAACCCCTAAAAACGTTTCATGAGTTGATTCCTGTAGGTCATTGTCATTCATCTTATATTTATAATTAATGTACCAGTTGCCTTTGTGTTGCACTTTGCATTTTTGTACAATTTTAATGAGTGTTCAGGTGTTTTTGAATTGTTTTTAGTACAGAGTCAACATTTTGTAACATTCGCATTTGTTATAGTTTTTACCAGGGATTTATTGTTTTATTTGTTTTGCATTATATTTTTATTTATACAGTATATTCTATTTTTTAATTATCATTTTGTCATTTTCTTGTTGTCCTCAGTTTGTTAATTTAGTGATGGCTGCTTACAGCATATTTACAGTCCTGAAAGGTCTCAGTCTAGTGCTGAGGAGTTTGATTTGAACTGCTTGTGTTGTCCAGTATCCCTTTGTTTTTGGGATTGTTGGTTTTTTTTGACTTTTTTAAGTGGCTCAGTCTGTTTTGTTATTTTTTTGCTTGCTAATGGATTTCACTTTTGGTCTCCTTCTTTACTTTATTTATCCTTGATTTATCTTTTGATTTTTAATAAAGTTTATATTGAAGATTATTGCTTTTGCTTTCCTTGGATGAAGGTATTTATGGTTCTCTCCTGGATGGGAGTTTTCAGAATGGAGAATCTTTGAAATATTGAATAAT
Organism: Polypterus bichir lapradei; assembly: GCA_026402145.1. NCBI lineage: Eukaryota > Metazoa > Chordata > Cladistia > Polypteriformes > Polypteridae > Polypterus > Polypterus bichir. Next base: position 31,564,646 of record JANRMT010062806.1, read on the forward strand.
AATTTAAAAACAGACCTCAACTATCAGCTGACAATAGTTGTTTCTGTAAAATGATTTAGATGCTCCAAAAAAAAGAAAGTAATTTGTTGATATTGTGCTAAGAGAAGCCAATATGTGTTGCTATTTCTGTGCAAGTGAATTATTTGATCTTCTTATTTCAAAGTATTTCAAATAATATTCATTATGCAAATGAATAATGTACAGCTGTCTTAATGCCTATAACATTCTTATATAGTTCATATTGTCCCCTCAAGAAAAGCTAAGTAATTTTTAAGAAATATGGCAAATAGTGCTGAAGAGATTTCTTGGACTCAATGACCTTTTCTTGTCAAAAGTTTCATACTTGTTAACATGCAGCAATAGTATCTTTGGAATTCACTAAATTTAATTTTGTTCGATATTCAATAGAATTAACTTTTGTTTTGGATTTGACTATTATTCTGGTGACATCATTGCATCACCATTTTATGGCTTGTGATAAGTGCTGCATGGAGTCAGGCAAGTTTTTAAATAATTATTTGCGCTCCATGAGGTGCAGGATTTAATCAGGTGTAGGTGAGTGCATGAAAGTGCTTTGCTCTGCGGACAGATGGGGGTGCATGGCTGAATGTGAAGGCACGTGCAAGTGCAAGCATCAGTCAGGTGCCTCATTGGCACCTTGGAAGGAGTGTTCTTGTGTCACACTTGTGCCCAGTTTGGAGAGGCAGTATAAAAGGAGCCTGCACGGGACAGAGGGGAACAGAAAAAAAAGACAAATAAAAGAATAGGAAAAACGGAGGCAGAGGTTAGAAGATGGGAGAAAAGACAGGAGGCAGAGAGAGCCAGTACAAGAGCGAGTGAGCCGGAGAAGACAGGTAGCCGGAAGTCCGCTGGGGAGCATGCGGCCAATGCTCAGGGGCTGAAGGAGGGACATACTGCCTTGGACAGCAGGGGTGCGAGCCTGACAGTGGGAATCAGAGGCTTGGTGTAGGAGAAATGGGGTTTGGTGTGATGCCCTGCTGGAAACCTTGGGCTGCAGGGACCTGAACCTTGTGGAGAAGGTTTGCTGAACTGCTGAACAGGCGTCTCCTTGTCTGCCAGCTCTCAGTTGGGGTTAAGGTTGAGGAGATGTCTGTTTTAAAATGGATGCACTGGAGACTGCATTTTTAAGAGAAGCTTCTTGCACAGTGTTTTAACCTCATTTTTAAACTATTATTTATGGACTTGTTTTAACTTCCACTTTTGCAAGATTGTGAAGGATTATTTATTTATTGAACTTTTTGAACTGCACTTTTAAGCACCTGTTTGTTTGACTTTACTATTATGCCTTCACTTTCTACCGTGTTTCCCCAAAAATAAGACCTACTCCGAAAATAAGCCCTAGCATGATTTTCGGGCTGCTCTGTAATATAAGCCCTACCCCAAAAATAAGCCCTAGTTAAGATTGTCAGCTGAAAAGTAAGGCGCCTTAGGCCAGGTGTATACTTCAAGCGATGTGACGCATGTGCCCGAAACATCCATTCAATTCTGGAGGACACCTTGCCACAATATCTCTGAAAAGGATGTTTAATGATTACATCCATCAATTCGGGGGTGCGCCCATTCCAGCAGCATCAGTGCAAGACAGAAACAAAATCCCTGGACAGGGCATCAGCGCATCGCAAGGTGAACACAAGCACACATAAATACACCGCCATCATTGTCGCTTCACCAAATCCCCAAACCTTCATGTCTTTGGATGGAAAACTGAGTACACTGTGGAAACCCACCAGGAAAACATGCAAACTCCATGTAGGGATCACAAGGGATGTGACTCCTTGCGAGACAGCAGCGATACCGCTCTGCACCGTGCCACCCAATATGTGTAACTATTAACAGTATTCATTATTTAAACCAAGTTAACGATTTATCTGTAAAATGTAACATAAATTTTTTAATGCATTTCATCATGAAAGTGATATCAAGTATAAATCTAAGAATTCTAAATGTGCAGAGAGCTGGAATATTATAAATGTATCGTGTTCTGTGTAGCGATTCTGCTTGCCACTGCTGTCAGGTCAGGAGGAAGCCCCTGAAGCGAGTAGCGATTTAACAACTGGGTCGGTTTTAAGATGACGTTTACGCTGGTCTGTTTTAATGTTAAAGTAAACTACGAGGTTAAAATTGACATTTCAAGGTTAAAGCTGAAACTTTTACTTTAATCACAAAATAGACATTTTCATTATGTCCTTATTTTTTTTCTCTATGGCTCAAATATGTCACCATACATTCTGATGGTATTGTAAAGGTGCAAAAAAAAAAAAAAGACGGCACAGAACATGGTATGTGAGACTTTTAAAATGTATTATGTCATTACTTTAGGGGATATGCAACACTTGAATATCAAAGCACCACGAATGCATTTGTATGTTGGCATTTTGCTTCACCATATCGAACCATTCATCAACATCGAAGCGCGCACCGTGATCCTGTAGGATCCTAAAAGCAGCTGATGTAGCAAAAAATTCAGGCTAGAATTCAGGGTTTGAATGAGGAGAGTTATGATGATATTTCAGAAGAAGATGACATGACTGTATTTAGATAAATGTATATTGTTGTACATGAATAAATATAAGATATCCGCTGAAAATAAGCCCTAGTGCATCTTTTGGAGCATAAGACCCTGTCCTATTTTTGGGGAAACATGGTATATGTGTCCTCATTTTCCCGGCTCATCTCAGTTATAGTACCGATGGTGGCAGATTCAAGAGGCTCAAAAACAGAAATGGGAGCTTGGAGCCAAACCTGAACTGTCACGTGGCTCTGTTATTCTATGGGTGCTGCCTATTTTGTGAGTTTTCTTCACTATGTGATTTGTGTAATTCCTATGATTCTGTGCTGTTCCTAACTATGTGATTCACATGATATGTGACCCATGACATCATGGCAACTATCATGTAAAAGATAGCTGTACACATCAGTGTGTAACCCAACTTTGGAATAATAAGTGAAGACTTAACTAAATAAAACCAGCAAAATAGATAAATAGAATACAATTTATTTGTTCCAAGCTGGAAATGTACCCTTTTACTGAAGCTCAATAAATGACTATCATAGCAGACAACTACAACTCCCCAAACATACACACAAGAATTACTAAAAAGAATTCATTTTTTCATGTTATGGCACCTCTGACATTATACACTGCAATATTTCCAATATTGCCTTGCTTGAGCCAGGCTCGCAGACCTCTTGACATAACCATATAGCTTTCTATTTTTATAGCCACAATACAATGTTGTTTAGTTCCTGTTTTTTTATGTATGGCACACTACTGTAAGCAAAAAACTGATATGTAATAAAATGATACTAAACACTATATGACAGCTCTCCTTTGATATCTTTGTTTACTTATCTCTTCATTCCCTTCTCATCTTCATTTTAGAAAAGGTACCACCCAATATTTTCCAAATACATGATAGCTGCATTTTTAAAGAAACATACTGTATTATGCCGTTGAAATAATTTAGATTCTCCTGATGATATCCACCAGTTTCTAGAAGGCAATCTATGGTACTAGTTCACAATGCTTTATTTTTTGCTCCTGCAACTTACATTAAAAAAAAGGGAAAAAGATAGAATTTGACATTGTTTGATGGTAAACTACAAAAATGGATTGTTGCCTGCATTTCACACAAAGTTTACAGCTGGATTTCTTCAGCAGTAATTGCAAGACCGCTGTGCTGGACACAACTCAAATAGGAAATGATTTTTCTTCTCTTTCAAAAATATCATTTTATGAAACAGTTGTTATGCTCTTCATACAGAGATAATAACACTCTCTACCTTCTGTAATTAGCAGTGTATGGTTTTCCTTAAAATTCAGATTTAACACACACTTCAATACAAATAGTTTCATTTAAATAGACTGACTTTTGTAGAGTACACAGAAAAAGCGGCAGCGTTTCAAGCACCTTTGACCAGTGGCCATGGAGCTTAAGAAAACATGAATAATTTATTAAATTACAGTAGAACAAACAAGTTTACAGGACGTGGTATTGAAAAAGGAGTAAAACAGAACCACAAGAGAAGCATACAATGATTTAATAATAAAAACATAAAGGGAGTATAATATTTTTTACAGATCTCACATACATTACAAAGCTTTGCAAATGGATTTGCCTCCCTTTATTTTCTATCTTTTGTTGTCTCAGATTTTTAATTTACAATAAATGATTTTTATTCAGTGCTCTATACAGTTTTGTGTAACATATCAGGACAAACAGAAAATGTCATACAGTTTTACAGATAAAATGAAAATTACTGTTACAATTTCAAAACTGGAATAACAAAAAATATCAGCTTAGTATGATATTGCATAAGAACATTCATTTTATAGTAAGTAAACAACATTTAGTCCCTCAGGCTTCTCTGGTTAGTAAACAGCTAAATGACACTGAAATACGAGTATAATACATTATCGCAACAAGTCACTGGATTTGGTGATGGAATTAATTTGGATGGAGAATTAGTGAGCATAATGTCTACTCTGGGCCAATTGTAGTTACCTGTTGAACACAGAAACCATTTTTTATGGAAGCTACTGTTAAACAAATGTGTCTCTAATTGTACAGTAGCTGAATCAAAGACTCTGATGGTTCTTACTGAAAAATTTCGATGAAATACTGGGACATCTCAGATATTCACTAAATGAAACAAGCTTATGCCAGTTTCGAGTTGCAGGGACTAGAGTGTAACTTAGCGGCATCAACACAAGGTGGGAGTCAATCCTGGACACATTCATTCACACATTCATTCCGACTTAAATAGGAATATGTATTTAGAATGTTGGATTAAAACAGTTGGATCGTTACTTGAACCCAATCTTAAGGAGTTGTGATTACCCTGCTCCATTGAGTCCACTGAGGCCAGATTGATTGGTCTTTTAAGTCTATTTAGGCAGTGTTTAATTGTGCATGATGGGTATCTGTATTTTTTTTATTAGTCATATTTGAGGTGTAAGTGAAACACTTTATAAATTTGTTTTTGCAAAACTATGATTGCCTGTTTAACTAAGACATTCTGTATCATTTGTAGCAGCACATCACTACAGAGATGATGACATCATGTGACGTTTTAACTTTTTATTTTGTTCTTTATAATAAGTCATATTCAATGAAGCAGATATGTGCTAATGTCATTTAATATGTTTAATTATTTCAGAACCTTTAGATAATACTAAAACATAGGTGTATTAGAAGAATATATCTATTTTCTCATTGGTGTAAACTTCTTGATTGTGTTATTCTAATGATCCTGACCTACTGCTTGGTTAGATTAGGCAGTCTTGTCACAGTGAACTGAGCAGTGCACAAGGCAGGCTCCATCAGGCTTGATGTCCATCTTAAATTCATTGTTAATAATAACTAACAACTATTTTTTTCATTTACCATAACGGTGGCCAAAACCTAGGCAGAACACCTTTTATTTTTTGTAATACAAGAGTAAAAATACACTCAAAACTGTTAGTTTGTTCCTTTATTGTCTAGCTGATTACCTAAAGGAATTTTCCTTTGTAGTAAAGTGAACCACCAGTTTAGACTTTATATGCAGACTTTCCCCTTTTATAAAATGGCTGCAGTGATAGCACTTGTGTACATGCTTTCTGCAAAGACCACCACATCAAAGAGATCTCTTACAAAGTTAAAGAGACTGGTCATGAAAAAATAACAAATTCAATAAATAACAGACAATGAAAAATTAAGAAAAAACTCCCCACAAATATCTAACAGTAATAATAACCACACAGAATATGTCTATCTACTATCTGCAGGACCTGACACTATCATTTGTAAAATCTCTTATATGTTTAAGAGTCACTAGGAATGATCCTAAACATACAGTATATGAATAGTATAGTATACCAGACATGATATTTTAGACAAGGTTTCAGGATCTTTCACTTCAATCCATCTCTCATCCTCATATAATACTGTTAAAACATTACAGTTATTCTAATGTGTCACCAGGACCAAACTGTGATAGATAAAGCATATTAAAATTAAAATATTTTTATAACTGTTATCTAAAAGCCAAAGCATCAAAAACACCTCCTACTCAGAATGTGTTAGAATAAATATACACATATAAATAAGTAGAACAGTGTCAACTTCTAAGAATATGACAGCTTGAAATCTGTTCAATGCATTTCTAGAGTGCTTTTGCTTTCTATTGGTTGGTGAATCTTTGACTTAATCTAATATTAGAATTACTTATTTTCTTCTTTTTTTTCTCACTGGCTTTCAGGTGTAGTTGTCGAAGCATAATTTTGCATTTATGTATAAAGCTAAATCCCCACTTTCATTCATCATTCATAAACTTTCAATTTACTTGAAGATTAATAGCTTAGGGCAGTTACACTAAGTTCAGTATATAAATGCTTTGTTTAAGCTCATATCATAATGTTTCTGATGTGTGATTTCTGTATATGTGATTGTCAGAATGTAAGTGCTGAAACTTATCCACTCAATGGCAGTATCTAATGTAGTACACCAAAGCTGTAAGAGAGTCAAGAAATATTGCAAGCGGTATGGATGCGAACAAAATTAATCTGAATAACGCATTACAAGAAAAACACAAAATCTGCAAACTTTTGGTGACTTTTGAGCAACACAAGTGATCATTTGGAGAAAAAAGTCCAAGTGATGTTTTGGTAAAGGAGAAATGAACTGGATTTAAGTCCAAAAGAGCAGTTAGGTAGCAGGCAAGAATTGGTACACAGAGATCTGAATATTAGAAACCAAGACAAAAAAAAAAAAATTCAAAATCAATGGTCTAGAATTCAAAGCAAAATGCCTAAAAGCCTTTGTTTTGGAAGTGCCTTTTAGCCACTGCAGCAGTGAGTCTTTCCTTTCCCATAACAGTCACGTGACTAGAAACTGTAACCTTTGTTATAAACATTAAGAACAAAATCATGGTACTCACAGAAATGTGATGTGAAAACGTTAGAATGCTAAATATAAAAATAGATAAGAAAACAAGTAACAATAATTGCACATGCAAGAACAAAATAAAATGAAAAAGAACAATAATTAAGAAGTTTCTGACAGTATCACCCATTAAAAATGACCGTACAAAAACCTTTAAACGAACACTTAGAACTTTGCACAGAAGAATCCAGCCATGAAATCAGAAACACACCACTTTAATCAGAACATAGGCTTTAAATACATTGTCACATATTTTTAAGAGCTTCAAAATAAATTAATTTCATGCAAAAAGATTTACCAATTTTACTACCAAATGTGGTGATGTACTGCGGTGGGCTGGCCCTGCCTGGGGTTTGTTTCCTGCCTTGCGCCCTGTGTTGGCTGGGATTGGCTCCGGCAGACCCCCGTGACCCTGTAGTTAGGATATAGTGGGTTGGATAATGGATGGATGTGGTGATATAATGTTTTTATGACAAGAATGATTTAACCATTAGCAGTTAATTTACAATCTTACAAGACAGATTGTCAAGTTCAGATCCTGGCTGGAGCCATGTCTTTGTGGAGTCTCCATGCTTTGAATTCTACAGTTTTCTTTCGTATCCCAAAAACCTGTGTATCATGTTGGTTGACATCTCTAAAATGACCCTGTAAGCAACATAGTGATGGACAAGTACCCTTAATGTGTGAATTTGTGTGAATATATCCTGTGAGGACTAGCATATCCCATCCAGAGCTGTGGTGATGTTACTGAAATTGGTTCCAGTTTCATGACCTTGAACTGAGTTAAGTGGACTAAAAGAAAGAAAGAAAGAAAGAAAGAAAGAAAGAAAGAAAGAAAGAAATCAAGTTAGATGATTTCCTATTCCATTGGGCCTCATAATTTGTGGTAGATAGATAGGCACATAGAACTTTATTTGTTCCCAGGAAGAAATTTGGTAAAACTGGAATATAGGCAAAACTGAAACCAGCCCTTACAGTTATCTTTCATGAGCTCAAAGGTTCCTACCTGAGCTGGTGTGATGATAAACTGTAGTCTCAGTATAGGAAGCAGGCATTTCATCACACAGTTATGGATGCAGAAATTCATTTTGCATCAGGGACAATCAAATGCATCAGAAATGCACACAGCATGGAGAATAGATGCAAATTCTTTCTCTTAGGAAAGTTAGATTGTAGATTTGATGAAGGAGTACCTGTCTTCCCGACAGGAATTCATTTGCATGAAACAAAGAGAAGGACGTAAGAAAAAGAAATCACCAGGGCAGCTTTATTTGTTCGGTTCTGCTAATGGGACAAATGTAGAAATATAATATGAATTATGATATATAAGTTTTTCAAATGCTGTGGGTAGGTTACGTTGCACCTTTGGTTTAGTAAATGGCCAAATAAAAAACACTATGTAAGGTTTTTGTTTGTAATTGAATTAGTTTTTTAAGAGTTCTACTTTCATATTCTTTACACTAGGATAGAAAAGTAAATACAAGTAAGAAAAAATGTACTTGATTAGTAAATACTCTTTTGAGGGTTAACATAAAATATTTACATGTGATAGCATTTCTGCAGTCCTCAACTGTATTCTATAATGAAAGTAAAGTTATTTTTGATATTCTATTGATTTAACAATAGGACATATTTACTACAACAAACTTTAAAAAACAACCACTTGTATGTTTTTAATCATTTTATTTTATTTAAAAAATTGTGTACAATGTGTTACAATGCATTGCAATTAATTACTTTGACACAATGGAAATGGTATAATACAATTATGTAAAGAAAATGTTATCTTCAAGCCTTTAAAGTAAAAAAAAGTCAATGCCAGTCACATTGGCATGGTGATTAGTACTCTTGTTCCAGAGCTGAAGCAGTATTGCTTAGCAGGTAAGGCATTTAGTTTTAATCCATTAAAGTTTATTCTTTATCTAATGCTATTTATGTAAATCTCAGCAAGTGACTTCAACTAACTCAGCTCCAATCTGAAAATAATATTTTGTCCATATTATAACCATTGTTCAAGTCCTACTGAATTGAAAGCTACAGGCCGATGTTCAGTTTCTACAGCTCTGAAGTCCTGAACCCTAAATTACCCTCATTTGTAGGTATCTAAAAATGTCTAAAAAAAAAATGGGTCATCTATAAAATGGAATCAAATGACAGAGAATAAGAGTAGACTTACTGATGTGTTTTCAATGATGAAGTAGCTGTCAACCACTGGAAGCTGAATACTGGCAAAGAACTTGGGGCATAAATGTTTAAAAAGCATCTTGCAAATAAATATTATATTCTAGTTTTGTATATTCAGCTTGAAAGTCAAACTTTTCTGAGGATGTATCTGAAAGTGGAAATGTATTTACATTTATTGAATAATTTCATTGTATTAGGGATTTGTTTTTAATGTAGCTATTATTACAAAATACAATTAAGGGAAATAGTTGTTTGATATGTTTTAGATGGGTGTAGTAAAAAGTCACTGGAGCCATTATTAACTGCATTCTAAATATTAGTATTTAAAGCAACCACTGTGTTAGGCATGCTATAAGTCATTTCATGTAAGCAGAACATAAGTCACCTGGTTGTTTGTGTTACATATTTTTAATTTTGCTCAAATCCCAGCTCACTGAGTGATGGTGTGTTTACAGTTCTCTTCTAGTCAATGTGTACTTTCTCCAGGTTCTCTACATTTATTACCCTTCCTAAAGTCGTGTAAATCAGATTGATTGATGACTCCAAATATGTCTAGTATAGGTAAGTGCCTGTGTGATCATGAGTGCACCATTTAATGACGCTCTGCCCACTGCCATCACCTCTGTATTAAAGTATGTATGCTCAGAATACAAGTGGATGGGTGAATTGATGGAGGGATGCTTTGAACTTTGAAATGGTGTGTGAAGCTGGTGTTGTAGTAACAATAAATCTAATTTCAATATAATGTGTTTAAAAACACAATGTGTAAATAAAGATAAATACTATAAAGTGGTGATTCATGCCCAAAAGCATGTTTTATTGCCATGCCTAGCTGACGTGACTCAGGTTAATGTGTGACTTAAGATAAGTGCTGAAAATAAGGAGTGGCAACATAAAATTTCAAAATGCTCTCTAAGAAATTGTTTATTAAAAAAATATTTTCTGCTGTTTTAGATCTCAACAAATCTACAGATTAAAGAAAACATTGTATATTAAAACTGAAATATTTAATGCATGAAAAATAGAATTATTATTTCTAGATAATCAACTTACCCCAAGTAGGGCAAGGCAGGATTCTTTTTATAGACTAAAGCAAACAACAATAAAAAATCTTTAATCTTCCCTTAAATTTTGTTTGTAGTTTTATGTTATTCACCACAAACTTGACCTGATCTGTCAAAAAAAAAAAAACTATTTTAAAGCTAGCGATACAAATTACATTTTTTTAAAAGCCCACTTCATTCTACTGGATTGCAGTCGCTTGTTTCCCAACTGTAATATTTAATTTCTAGAAAACAAGGTGGCTGCCAGCTGGTACTTAAAACAACAAGGCACCTGGAAGAATGTGCAGAGAATACTGGTCATCAAGAAGCCACATTACAGAGTGTGTGACTTGAGAAGTAAATACAAAGATTTGCATTTTGTGGTGGATTCTGTGGAGCAGAAAACTAGTGTGTGGTTTGGCTGATAAAATAAAACTCAGAATGGAGGGAGTGTGATAGAATGGAAGCAATCAATTTGATTGTATTGTACACAAAAGAAGAGGGTCAGCTGAGGGACACGAGAGACCATTACTACCTTTAGCTGAAACCATTTCAGTATTTAATTAACCTCAATGAACTGTTAATTTGGCTCTTTCAAAGGGACTGCATGTAAATCAGAATTAAAACTCAACTTATGGGATTTTTTTATTTTATTATTTTTGCAAACAGATGAATGGGAATGGCAGAGCTTAGTATTTACTCATTACTGGATTCAATGAAACCCTGCCAATTTTAATCATCAGTGGAGCTAGTTGGGGGGTGGTGGGCACACTACTCGAGTTTATAACCTGTAGGTCATTCAGGCAAATTCTTATTGTTTAATGCAAGGTAATCAGCAGGCATCTGAGCACATTTCACATACCTTATGTGTAAAATAAACAAGAAATGTGTTTTATTCACTGCTCAGCGTATTTAAATTGTGAATAGACATTTTGACAGGTCAGCCCTGGAAACTTAATGCTTAATGAAATAACTCGGTCTCATCTGTGCATTACCTGATTCTTTCAAAGCTACAGACTGTGTTGTGCCCATGGAATGCTGACAAAGACATTGTGACTCCAAAGGTTTGTTAAAATGAATACCTTTTCTTGAAAAAAATCTGTACCAGTTTTTATTTTATATTATATCCTGCATAGAGCATATCATGACAATGCAATTTAAATAAATATATGTCAAGGTACAGAGTACAAATTTTAGAGTCCTGATGATACATATATTTTATTTTTATACTGTATTCAGGAATTGTTCTGTTCTGTGTATTGTATTGTATTGACCCCCTTCCTTTTGACATCCACTGCACGCCCAACCTACCTGGAAGGGGGTCTCACTTTGAACGGCCTTTCTCAAGGTTTCTTCCATTTTTTCCCTACAAGGGTTTTTTTTTCTTTGGGAGTTTTTTCTTGTCTTCTTATAGAGTCAAGGCTGTCAAAAGGCAGGACCTGTTAAAGCCCATTTCTGCACTTCTTGTGTGATTTTGGGCTATACAAAAATACATTGTATTGTATTGTATTGTATTGTATTGTATTGTATACAGGTAGACATGCCAGTACATTTGAGATGGATTCAGTTCTGAAAGCAAAGAAGAGTCAGTTTGAAATGAAGCACTTCTAGGTAATATTGGTTACAATAAATGAGACAGAACAACAGGTTTCAAGTATTGTTTGAGTTTGGGCAAAGAAAATGGCCTAATTGGAAGTGTTCCACTCTGAGAAACATTTGTTTACATTGTGCAGTCTGGTGATCTGATTTCTAAAATGTTCTTATTTGTGTTAGTTAAAATATAATGCACCTTGATGTGCAAATTGCATGGGGTATGATTCAGCCAGGGTTCCTCCCTTAGGTGAGCTCCAAATTTGTTTATTTGTGATACTTATTTTCCATGTTAAATATTTTTACTTTGGTATTTATTTCTATTCTGCGTTTTTATTTGTTCTGTGTATTATTTAATGTCTATGTATCTATGCTTGTTCAGTTATGTTCTGTGTGTTTTATTGGTGGTTCCCCAAGAGGTGGCCACCTGTCCATCTCAGTCAAGGGAATGCCCTTAGCCCTATACAGTCCCTCACAGTTCATTGAATGTGCTGGAGTTAATGAGTTTCTCTTGTAATTACTGCAGTGATATTGTAGGATTATTAGATTTTTTTTTACCTTTATGCTGTGTTTTTGACTCTTTTGGTTTCTGGATTTGTGTTATTGGGACTTGCTGCCTTGAGTTTTCCCTGGGCCTTTGTGCTTTTCAGAGCTTTTTGTGCTACAGAGCATTTTTGAAAATAAACCATTTATTTTATAAAGATTCTTTGTCTATCTTGTACATTTTACAAGCCCAAGATTGATGGATCCTTGTACTTGTGGTGCTTTTTGCTGCAGTTTTTAGGACTTGGTGCTTGACAACTCTCTAGTTCTTGACGGTATGAACTGTCCAGTACACTACATATTAGCCTTATTATTAAACTGCCAGAAACCGCTGACTAAAACTTTCATTTTGTTCCATAAATGCTTACTTGCATTGCCTGTAGACATCTTGGCCAGAATACTACCTGAGAGCTGCCTTAATGAATCCCAGAGTTGTGTCAATTTTAGGATTAAAGTTGCACCTAATCCAATATGGCCTCAAGGGTTCTGTGCCTTTTAGTAATATTGGGTATAATGTCCCCAATAAACCAATTTAAATGATCAGGAATCCACATATGAAGCATATATAATGTAATTCTGGCAATTTTTAACATTGCAAAAAATGTTGCTGCATAAATAAACTCGTAATGCACAACGTGAAGGCAATAAAGCCTTTGGCACCCACTTCCTACTTCATATTTTAATGCTGCTTACCAACAATTTTTGCAAAATCTATCTATCTATCTATCTATCTATCTATCTATCTATCTATCTAT
>JANRMT010062806.1:31577717-31597889 GCA_026402145.1 Polypterus bichir lapradei
TTTGGTATGTGTATACCTGCCTGCGTCTTTACTTGATACATTTCTACTTTACTTCTTAACTAGCACATATTCCATCTATTTGTATATTCATGATCTTTATATATACACTACCATGGCTGTCCATTTGTCTGTCCAGGATTTTAAATCACCTGTAGCTTGCAAACTGTTTGATCTATTGACCTGATATTTGGTACACATATACTATATGACATCTACTATCCGCTTCAGGATGATGATTGACCTCCAAGATTATCCTCTTTTTATTCAAATTTTATGTTATTGTAGAATCAACTCTCAGCAGCGGCCAGCAGGGCGCTACCCTACCTCTTCATATCTTAAATCATTCTTGAGATAGATTGAAGACTTAAGTGAAAAATTAAAGAAAACTTACTGAGTAATTGCAAAACAAACACTAGCTTAATCAGTTTTAACATGAAAAGATGCCATCGAAAGAAGAGAAGAAGCGGGCCGCTAGGGTGGAGAAAAGAAGAGCTGCTTAGGAAGCAGCAAGTGCATCAACCTCTGAGCAAACAAATTGTAAATGTACAGAGAAAGAGTATGAAAACTATGAATGCTCAAGTCAAGTGTATTCACTGCATGTTTTTATGCAGTTCACTGTTACTAGTTACTAAATATTTCAGATTCATTTGTATGTTATATAAATAGATTATTTTGCAGTAAATTACATATAAACTTAATTATATAAAGTTTATCTTTATCTTTAAGTTCTCTTCAGATTCTCCAAATGTATTTCAATTTTACATATCCCATGTGCTTAAATTATAGATGCCAATAGTAATGCCTCCATTAATGTTTTTTTGGGATAGCTAAAGAGAGTAAACTGGATAAGATTAATAGAGGTTAAACTTTGTGCTAGACAATCTAACCAGTTTTTTTTATAAAATGAAGTACTTTAACTACTACAAAATAACTAACAATCAAAAGGAGTTACAATATAAAAAGCATCCCTAAGTCTAGATATGAAACCAAATAACATATTATCATATTATGATCACTGAATATAAAACCCATGCAAATGACAACCTATCAGTTGTAACAATTGCAGTTTATAGAGTTAAATAGTACCAGCTATGTGATAAAGGAAGCCAATGTGCAGTATTTTGAAAGAGCAAAGCTTTAGGTTCGAAACACAACTCAGCATCAGTAAGAGCTGTGTACGGGATGCTTAAACCATCACTTTTAGATGCCTTTTATCACAGTCTTTCTGCACCCAAGTAGTTAAAAGCTGTTTTTAGTTGAGTATTCTTGGAAAAATCATAAATAATGCAGACTGAAATGGAAGCTTCAGATCATTACAGTCCCAATAACCATCACAGATTAACTTTACTTTTAAAAGTTTAATAGCCTTACTCTCTCTCTCTTAACTTAAATGACAGACTTGAATATAATAGAAGAAAAAAACTTGATGAAATTATTCAAAACAAATTAAGGGAAAAAGTTTCCTAATTTGTGATAGCAACTCAGCCCATGCACTGCATTAAGTTCCCCTGATAAGGGGGGAGAGACCAACAATACGTTAATGTGATCTGGGTATTACCTAAAGTAATATCTCTTCTGTTACATATTCTACATTATGCAAAACTAAAATCTTCTCATCTTTTACTTTGGAAAGTTTGTCATTTTACCTTGTCTCTGTATAATGTAGTGGAAAAGATAAATATGCAGAAAGTACATAATAAAAAATAAATGCACAGTCTTCGGTTTTTGAATTATTTAATGTGTCACAGAGCAAAGAGCAAGTCAAACAAGAAGATAAGCAAAATGTCTTAACTGAAACGAATCACTGCTGTCATGAAATGGGTTGGTCTCATTACATTTTTCCTTAGAATACAGCACAAAGATTCACTCCATTGTATAATATAGTGACAGAAATGCAAGTCTATTCAAGTTAACTTAACTGAATAGAAACCAGCAGGTTTCCAGTTAAAATCCTGGGTCTGAGGGTTAGTCTCTTAATGGTCTACATTCTTTCATCCTCATGAAATGTGAAAGTCAGTCTCCTTTTGTAAGTGACTCTATAGAGAGAGAACTAATGTATAATTCAGTTGCTCTCTGACCCTGAAGGCCATTATATACAGTAAACGTAGACACTGTTCTTCCTAATGAGGTCCTCTGTTGTATATTAAGACATTTTTACTTCTTTAAATTTCTTTTGTATCTTGGACACAATCACCCATTTGTATTTTCATGTTAAAATACAATTATTTAGTTGTGTCCCTTATTTGGGCACATTTATAGCATGATAAGAAAAGCATATTATGCCCTAAAATTAATTTATTTGGGATGCACAGTGACCTTGTGAGTATGATTTATAAATATTTTCAAATATTAGCACTGAGCTTTACATAAATTAACAATCTGTTGAGTTAAGCACTTGGCAAATCACCAGCAGGTCTGATCTCCAGAAGTCATTACCTGAAGTTTATGATAAAACTCAACTGAGAATATAACTAACGTGTTTTTCATATTTTTAAAAATAATGACAAACGATACAATTTAGCCTGTGACTTCTAATTAGACACTACACACTCATAATTGAGATTTCTTTATCTTTTTATAACCTGTTTATTTCTAATAATGAAATTAAAATTAAGAAATGTGCCTAATGAAAATCAAGAAAACAGTTCAGCAAATGATACTGAATGCCTGCTACTTGTTCTAAGAGGAATGTTCCCTTAAACTTGAAATGAAGCCGCATAAAATCTATAGTTCACCTTAAATTAGGGGTCCTCAATCACAGTCCTGGAGGGCCGCAGTGTCCTACAGGTTTTTGCTCCAACCCAATTGCTTAATAAGAAGCACTTATTTCCCAAGTAACACTTCTGCTTCACTTTAGTTGTCTCAGTCGTTAAGATTTTGAACCCTTATTTCTTATTTTAGTCTTAAACAGCTGTATTCTTGGTTTTTAATTGCTCCTAATTATCAATTACATGCAAATAACAAAAGACACCAGCATTTCTCCATTTAGCTTGTTACCATTTACACCTGTGTGTATTTACCATGCACTATTGGATTTAATTAAATACTTGGAAGGAAAGTGAAGAGAAAAAAGTGAAGGTCTGAGAATTACTCATCCATTTTAGCCTTCAAATCATTTGGATTATATCCTTAGAAAGGGGAAGAAAATCTAGGATATAACATAGTAAAGTTAAAGCACTAACAAGCCATGAAATTAAATTATTGGCAAGAATTGCTTTCTAATTAAGCAACCAAGTT
Source organism: Polypterus bichir lapradei (assembly GCA_026402145.1). Lineage (NCBI taxonomy): Eukaryota > Metazoa > Chordata > Cladistia > Polypteriformes > Polypteridae > Polypterus > Polypterus bichir. Next base: position 31,580,955 of record JANRMT010062806.1, read on the forward strand.
AGAATAAAAACCTGCAGCTACTGTGGCCCTCCAGGACTGTGATTGAGGTCCCTATTCATTAATATATATAAGAATTGAAGGAAAAAAAGCATTTTGTCAACAGATTAATAATCCAGCACTGCATAAAATGCATGCTAATGATTGCTTTCTTATTCTTCCCCCTGAGAATGCAAATGTAGACATCCGCAGAGAAGGCACTGCAGTCCAGATTCAAACCTGAATTGACAATGTACAAACTTTCTGTACATTTTCTAAACTTCACAGAATTACAGTTATATAAAAATATTAAATATACTGTATACGCTGAGCCAGCTATATATACTAACCCATTACTAGGAAGTGCACAGCACTCAGCATAAAGTTAAATAGTATATTCTGTATATTGCAAAATATCTAGGCTCTCATAAAAAAAAAAAATTCTATGTCACATGAAGTGTATTCATTCATTTCCCAAATCTATTTTCAATGATTTGTTGTGTTGGGGTTTTACCAGTATTAGAAACCACTGTATAAGTATCACATCCATTTACACAAACTGTCAATCAACGTTAATCACGTGTCTTAGGTATTTAGGAAAAAAAAAAACAGAGTATTTGAAGAAAACGAACAAAAACACAGATAGAATGTGCAAACTTCAAAATGACAGTGAGTGGGCTAGGACTTGAACCAAAGGCCTGTGATGTTAGATTGCAGGATCAACAATTGTACCACTCACTTTGAGTGTATAGTATTATGAAATTATCTTAGAGATTCAGGTTTAATTTTCTTGTGTTTAGCACACAAAAGTTACATGTATTACTGTGGGATGCAGCTTATCTAATATATAAAGCTCAAAATCCATGTTCCTGTGTGTGTATGTACTGTATATAACATGTATAATTATATATAAAATAATCACACCTTTGGACAAAATTTGCACACCTCACACATTTGCTCAGAAGAAGACCAAAAACTTTGTCCTGACCCCAAATATTGACCCTTGAATATCTTTTGGTTTTTTTTTTTTACCTCTTTTTTACAGTTTGAATGACAGTGCCACCTGGTGGCTCAGAGAAAGTGAAACACCAGAACAGACTAAAGCCAAGTCTAACAGACAAACAGACCAGAGGTAAAAATCACTTACCCTTACAACTCCTGGTACTGCTTCTAGTTATAAATAAACACTGAAAACTTCAAAAGCAAATAAACAATGCTATTCTGTTTATCACATACTAGCTATTCTTTGTTACTTAAGAGCAAACACTGTTTACAGTATATACAAGCAACATGAAAAACAATGCACCAAAGAAATATTTGTTCAGATATAAGGAATGTTTTTCCTAAAGCTAGGTACTACATTGAAACATTTTAAAATCACATTTTTTTTGCATTATTTTAAAAACAAGGGGTTACCCCCTGCTCGCTTCACTTGCCAACCCCACTTTTCTATGCTATGTGCCAGCCATTTTGCGTCTCTGCCACTTGTTTTGTGAAAAGGGGGGCTGAACACACCCCAAGGAGATGTGGTCGCTCCTCCGAAACCCGCTCTTAAACGGTGATGCAATGGGAAACAAATACAGTTTTTTTTTTACCTCCTCTTTGCTCGATCAGCTTCTGGCTTGCTGCTGATTCAAACATTTAAAAGCCTGTGCAGCAGCTGTCTTTGTCATCTACTCTTTGTATTTTATTTCTGGCCCCGGGTGTCGTTAAATCTCTTGGCACAAAGTCTCATCGTGAGTTCTTGATATTTTGGATTACAATTTAAAAATGGAATTAGAATCTGAAAATCTAACAACATCACATTAACGTTCGATAAATTCTGAAAAGAATGATACCAAACATCTATATGTAGGTTTTAAAATAAGCCCGACAAAAAACGTGATTTAAAAAATCACATAAAATCGTTGCATAAAACAATATATAGAGTAGATATGGAAATATTATAATTAAAACAAAGCTAAGCAGTACGAGGAAAATCATAAAAGAAAATGGCAAGGAACTTGTGATACCAAAGAGTGATGTTCTATTTTTCCAAAAGGATGACTAAAAAGCAGTAAAGCAGAGCCATATCCCAGAATGACAATAGAAGTGCATGGTCAACCAGACTGAGTGGTTTTGCTTTATGTGACTTTATATGGAAATTAGAGTAGCTTGGAAATCTTCAGTTCACTTACAGCTGCAAAGGACAGAAAAACTCCACTTGAGGCTGCCTGGAGATTTGTGGATTTACGGAGGGTCCCTATCTCTGTAAACTAGAGCCTCAAGGCAAGTTTATATATGTAATGTTGCTTGGGTTTTTGTGTTACACTCTAAATTTGCAAATATAAACATCATCTACTTGGGGAAATATGCTATGTAATAGCTGAATTTTATGCAGAGTGTAGCAGCATAATGGTGCAGTACTGAGAACTCTTACTGTACATCACGGCTCCAGAGTTATGGGTTCACATCTCTGCAGTGTCCATGTAGATTTTTATGCTGTGTCTATGTGGGTTTTCACTGGATATTCCAGTTTCCTCCCACATTCCAAAGACATACAGATTAGGCTGACTGCCATCTCCAAACTATCCCTGTATGAGAAACTGTAAATATCTGAGTGAGTGTGCCATGTCATAGGCTAGCAACAAATTCTTTGGTCATTCCTGTGTTGCACCAAAGCTGCTGAGATCAGCTCTGACTACCTATGATCCTATAATGGAATAAGCAAGTCTACCAAATAGAAGGAAAGATGGATGGCTGTTAACTAAAATGAGACACAAATCAGACATGCATATGTGGATCATTACACTGGCATTCTCAAACAAGTACATATTGTTCTCTGCAGCTTTCTGGTCACAGACACCCATTTAAAAGACAGGCAGGATCAACTGAATCTTAATGGTTTGTTATTTTTTGATACGGCTGTGCATGGATCAGTGATATGAGCCAGTGAAAGCATCATGGTGTTGTTAACTTCAGGAAAACTGAGCAATATAATATAAGGAGACAAAGGATGCAATTACAAAACCGGACCTTTTCTTATTCAATGTAAAAGTATATTTTAAATTGGTTTGTTAATACCAAAAGGAATCTGTTCACCCAGCAACTGGATGGATATGAGGATTATTTAAGTTTGCTTTGTCAATAATATTTTCTGAAAAAGGCACTGTGTACATGTATAGCATAGTGTACTAACTAGGTGATTGTTACACTCAGAATTTACAAACTTGGAAAAGATGTGGATAATAAAGCCCCAATGCCTTTTTTCCATTGAATTTACGTTTCACTATTTTACTCATGTCTGGGAAAGAAGCGCCTTTCATGTGACATTACAGAGAGCTACTTCATTTGTGATGCTTTTTATAGCCTTGCAGGGAAACATACTGCATCAATGTGATTGTAGTTTGCAGTAATAAAAAATAAGTACACCATTGTGATTTATTCTTTAAAGTCTGTATTTATATATTCATACATAGATTTAGCTTCTACTTATTTATGCATGTAACAGTAGCTTTACTTATACTAGGAAAAGCATAACTATCAGCGTTCTAAATACCTCATGGTAATCAGGGAAACTTATTAGTGCTCTAATGTTGGCTGAAAATTAATATCTTACTCTGAAATTTCAGAAAATGAAATTGACTCTAGAGAATGCTAACATTTAGGATGTGCATATCTCGAAAAGAATAATTGCAGCATACAAGGGTAAATAAACTGGAAACAAAATAATAAAACCTACCTCTGAGCAGTATCATGCAAAACAACCTCTTTAACTGACACATGAAACTTACTTGCTGTATGTAGCAGTGATGATGCTAACTTCAACAACACCAAAACTTTCATGAACACTTTGCTTGATAAGAACATTTTCATTGTTGAACATTTTAAAGGTAAATACAAAATTTTTAAGCATTTGTTTCCCCTTCTTAGTTTTGGAATGGAATTAGGCTAAACAAAAAGTCACTAGCTTCAATGGCAGAAGAATGCCATTTGTAGGGGGAAATGGGCCAAAATAAAAGGAAACAACCTCAAAATGCACTTCTTATTATTTTATATTTTCTGATAAACCCAGTAACTGCCACCATAACATGTTTAAAACAAATTATTTTTAGGGACCCCTACACAAATTTGATTTTGAGGCTTTCAGGGATCACAAGGGATTTATTAGAGGCTCATATCATATTAGAATCAATTTTAAGCTGAGAGACAAGGGTCTTTTAAAATGTAAATATATAGAGCCAAACTAAAAACAAGACTGAGCCAACGCATTATCACAAGAATTTTTATATAACCAAAAACTTGACTGCAAGTTTTAACTTTAGCAACTGAAAAGAAATTTGCCCATGATCATGTTATACCAGAAATCCCTGATCTAATGATATCCTACCTTTATGTGCTTTTATAGTCGTTGCTTCAAGAACTTAAATGAGAATTAAAAGTCAATATAATATTCTTTTTTTCTCTAATGCTTGAGTATGTTCTCCTTCTGTTGCCTATTTTGAGGTGAATGATTGAGTTCTGTGGAAGAATTGGCCAATTAGCAGAGGCTTGCAAGATAAAAGATCCAGTTGTTTTCAGGGAGCATATGCCTCCCGAAAGACACAAGTACCACAGTTCAGACTGCTAAAAGAGTGGATAAAACAGAGAAAAAAAAGCAAAACTCTGTAGTCAGTTACTGGATACAAAATGGCAAGGTGCTTTAGATAATTAGTCTCTACTCTGTGTGTGTTATGCAAAGTTCTCTTTTGATGAGCTTAAAGAAGAAAGCTGTTAACAAAGCATATGTCTTAGTGCAGTCACACAATAAATCAAGTTAGTCATGAAATAACAATTCCGCTTTGAAAGCTGATATAAAACATCAAAAAGGCATAGAACTAATGAATAGCTGAGAGTCACAGATCCAATGTGTCTGTTTTTAACATGACAGCAAATTGTGCAGCAATATTTTTGTGTTCTAAAACCTAATTTAATCCAAGTACTAAAAAATCTATTTTTAAAATGGTTAATTTATAATGTAGTGATTTTAATAATTGCATTAATCAATGGGGCATTAGTACTGTAAACATCAATTGGCCACTCACTTTTTTTATTCTTTTTTGCACAAGACATTTGGAAAGAAGTGTCTATACTCTCAACAGGCGGGACCATTTTGACCATAACACCCAATATCTACTTAGAAGTCCATAAACATCTAAGTAAGCTCTTAGGCACACACAAGTAGTGTTTGATTTTTTTTGAAATCCTCAATCCCAGTGTTGCAAAATGTATATCAATGACACAAAAGCTTCAAGGACATACCACATGGCACATGATTTGTAAGTATTGTCCTACCCACTTGTGTATCATACAGTGTATCATACGACTGTCAAAGTAGAGAAGCACAGAGCAATGATTGAGAAGACTGGCTCCTGAGAAAGCATTGTGAATGAATGTAAGAGGCAAGCAAGCACTTTCTTCTTCCTCTGTCACAACTCCATCACCACAGAAGTAATATTTCATTTTACACATGTTAATTTTGTTTGCTTGACAATAGTTTATATGAGTTTTCACATGTTTTAGGTATTGGTTCTGGTCAACTTTATCTCAGAAGGACATGTGTTTGTAGCGGGAACTTAGAAACGTTAAACTTTGTTCCAGAGGTTCAACAAATAAGGCAAGAGTCAAATTTTTATATCAATTTTTTCAACCAGGCCACACAACTAGAATTCTTACAAACGTGAGTATTGAATTAGGTCAGCACAATGTAATAACCTTGAGCTCTTCGTGACTACCAGAAGCACTAGAAGACAAAATGCTTAAATCACTGGTAATAACTGAGTTATTAAATCTCTATGTTGGTTTTAAGTCTTGGCAATCTTAATCTGATCACTGAAGGAACGAGTGAAATGTAGGAAACAGAAGATGAGTTAAAAAATTTTTACTGGTCCTCATTCTAAACTGCTTGTGTGATACAATCAGTAAGAAATGATTGCTTCAGATAAGCAATTTCAGAACCAATTTTAAAATGTTTCACAATGAGACATGTTTTATTCTTAACAATAGTGAGGTTCCCAAACTAACTTTTAACAGGAAACGGAATAAGAGATTCAATATGTTAGATTTGGCTACTTAATAACAGTATCCATCCATTATCCAACCCGCTATATCCTAACACAGGGTCACGGGGGTCTACTGGAGCCAATCCCAGCCAACACAGAGCGCAAGGCAAGAACAAATCCCAGGCAGGGAGCCAGCCTACCACAGGGCACACACACACACACACACACCAAGCACACACTAGGGACAATTTAGGATCACCAATGTACCTAACCTGCATGTCTTTGGACTGTGGGAGGAAAGCAGAGCACCTGGAGGAAACCCACGCAGACACGGGGAGAACATGCAAACTCCACGCAGGGAGGACCTGGGACCAAGGTCTCCTTACTGTGAGGCAGCACCACTACCACTGCGTCACTGTGCTGCCTAATAACAGTATATTTATAAATATATTTATTCTATATTCACATCAAAGTTTGGCGTTTATCATTGATTGCCTTAAGTATTAGTTCTGCTCTACCATCTCTCCAATGTATCCTTTGCTATTGTTGATAGAGGTTAGGGAGGAAAACTTTAAATAGCTAAAGGTTTGGTTTTAGAATTCTGTAAAAAAGAACAATCACACAACTGAAACAATAATCAACAAGAGGCCCATGACTGTCCTAGTTATCAAATAAAAGAATAACAAGGACAAAGTCAAACAAAAATTTTATAATATACCTGGACATTTATGAGTTGGTGGTGTACTGTGTAAACAATAGATAAGACAGACAGCAGCTTTGAGGTGCTTGAGTGGATGAAGTAGCCATCCACCAACACTCCTTGTGTTCCATTGGATTCCTAACAGAAATTGCTAATTAGCTTTGCAACTAAAATGTCATGCTGCAGGACATGTGAAAAAAGTGAACAAACAGGAAATTCTAGAGCTTTCACAGAAGGATCAAGGGATGTTATGGCATCAACTTTAGACTAAGCTTCGCCATCCTGAAACAATGAGGAGATCGATTCTTTCATGGCTGGCAAAATTTGTTACGCAGAGTTTGTAATACCCAGGACTGAGAATAAGGCAAGCACAATGATGCAAGATGAAAGACATCTGTGCCTTAAAGTTGGTTTAATGTATATTTGCCACAGAAGTTTAACATTGTGAGACTAGTTTGGCAAGTGCAACTACAAAGTAAAGCCTTGTGCCAACTGACTGATATATTGTATAATAAACAAAACAGCAGAACAGACAGATGTAAACTACCTATGTATGTTTCTGAAAGCACTCTGTACATATATCGCATAAGTGGAAAGGTAACTAAATTCTTAATTTATACATTTTGTATTGGTTATATAAACTTTCATAATATTTGCTTCTTACCAGAACTGAGGTCAGTATCAAGATTACTTATTGGTTCCCTGTGGCGCTTTATTAATTCTCACCGAACTTATTGCAACAAATATTCCCTGAGATAAAAACAATTTATTCTGTGGTACATGGAGAAACATGAGCAGGCCCTACAGGCCAGTTTCATATGGGAGGAAGTTTAATGAGATCATTTAATTTATAGGGCATTCATAGAGCTTATGAGAAAATTATTTTTAAAGTAAATTATGAACACATTATTTCAGCTAATAGTAGGTTAGGTTATAGTCCATGCATCATGTGTTATATCATAAAACAGCCTGTCCATAGTATGCAGAAATATATTCAGTGTTTACAGTGTAATTAATCAAGATCACACATAAAGTAGACTGTAAAAAAATTAACTTGGAAAATATATGGCCTTCGCTATTGAATTGCACAACAGAATCAAATGCACATACTCTTTATTAATAAAATAAAAACCTGCTCTTAAATGAAAGTCAAACAGTCTTTTTCTAATGTATCATTATAAAGTACTTATGGAGGTTATTGAGTGCATATAAACCACTGACACTTATTTCTCAAAACATTCTGTACAAGGTGGAAATTCCTAAGGACTGCAAGCTGAAAAATACTGTGGCATCTTAAAAACAGGTGAACAGATCCAAGGATGTGCAGGCCAGTAAGTTTAATATGAAAAATGAATAGAAGCAATTATTAAAGAAAAGATCAAGCATTACGTGGCAACAAAAGGTGTTTTGGTTAACAGTCAGCATTGGCTCTGAAGGGAAGAGTAACTAATATGCTGAAATTATTTGAGAAAGGAACAAAAGTATACAACCGGGGAGGGGCATCTAGATTTTCAGTAACATTTTGATATGATATCTTATGAGATAAAAGAAGTTGGAATTCAGGGTGCAGTCTGTAGATGGATGCAAAGTTGGGTTAAACACCGAAAAAAAGTGTAATGGTGAAAAGAACTTTTTCAGAATTAATTGATGTTATAACTGGTTTCTCGCAGGATAAGGCTTAAGAATCATGTCTCTGATGTGGATGCAAAAACCACAAGGAACAGTCTTGTCTCCTTTTCTGTTCCTTTTATACTCCTTCAACTATAAATATAACAAGTCATGTCACTTGCCTAAATTCTCTGATGATTCTTCACTGATGGAGTGTATCGACAAGGGGGATGAGACAGTATAAGACACAGGTGGGGAACTTTGTTTCTTGGTCAAATGAGAATTATCTGTAACTCATCATCAGGAAAAAACAAGGAAGTGATTATTGACTTTTGCCGAACCAATGAGCCTTTAAGCTCAGTCACAATTCAGGAAGTAGTTGACAGAGTGGTGCACTGAGGTGGTCTACTAACACAGAGGGTCTATGTAAGAAAGGGCAGAGCAGACTCTTTTTTTTAGGAGACTGCACCCCTTTAATGCAGATAGTGACATTCTTTACATATTCTTTAACTTGCTTGAGTGATTTTATATGATGTAATGTGTTGGGGCAGTAGCAACACTGCAAGAGAGACCCATCAAATCAACAAGTTATTATATGGAATTATTATTATTATTATTACTACTTATACATTTATATAGCACTTCTCTCACTACTCAAAGCGCTTACAAAGAGGGAACCACTTCAACAACGACCAATGTGTAGCACCCACCTGAATGATGAGATGGCAGCCATTATTACAGCAGTACGCTCACCTCACATTACCTAAATGCATTCTTCTCTCTCGTTGGAGGTAATAGCAGAGGGAAGAATGAAGACAAAATTGTGAGTGATAATAAACAATGCTGCACATTCTCACTGTTCTTGCCTAATGAATTATTCAACAGAAGTGTACCCAGAAATGCTACTAGGGTTACATTATGCCTATAGCAATACACCTTTATAATGTCTCAGTTCTGATGGCTCTATTATATTTAGCGAAGTCAGAAGTTTTTTTGTAATTCTTGTGTGTGTTGGAATGGGTTGTTATTTGTTATTTTATTTCTATATTTCATGAGTTTCTGTAAAAGGTAAATTTTCCCTTGGAACAATTAAATTATCTATCTATCTATCTATCTATCTATCTATCTATCTATCTATCTATCTATCTATCTATCCCCATTGCTGCCTTATTTTAAGTTCTTCAAGAACAGCATGGTGGCACAGAAAAAAACATGTTAAGTGCAGATTTTGCACTTTTTTGGAAAGTTCTTGTTCACTCAGACAACCATTGACATATGTAATAAATTACCAAGTAGTGTGGTAAACAGTGATACTTTAGTGTCTTTCAAAACTCAGCTCAGTGTTGTTTTGGAAAAATTAAGCAAATAGGACTGACAAACTTTGTTGTGCTGAATGACCTTTCCTTTTCAACATTTTTCTGATGTTTAAATGTTTACATGATCCCATGCTCCTGAACTGGATTGAATGTGTTTGATAAAGGATGGATATTAATATGAAATAGATTAATGGTATTTAATCATTTTTTTTCATCAAAACTGTGAGCAAATTATTACAGATATGGTAGTGGTGTAAAATTGAACTGACTCAGAAAAGGAACAAGAAAAATTGCCAGTTTTCATTTGGCCCCTTGATACACATTGTGCCTGATATTTGACGGAACAAATCTTAATAACTGTATGGAAAGTGCAGTCCAAAGTCTGAAGTGAGTGAGACTAACCAATGAAATCTGACAGAAACCGCCGAATGAATATTTTGGCTGAAGCCAAATAATTTTGGAGTACTACACTTTCCTGGCCATGATAGGATGAAGGAGAGATTGCAAAATGCTCTTTTGGCAGGTTTAAATAGTCAAAATACAGCAACCTTTCTTCATCAACTGCTCTTTTAACAGTGCTATCTTTCAGTCCATCCATAAAGTTTCAAAGACACTTTATCCAGTTAAGGGCCATGTGGGACTAAAAGCCTTTCCCAAAACGATCAGACTTAAAGCAGAAAACACCTCTGAACAGGACATCACTGAGTAAGATATATTCAAGTTTAAATGTATTTATGTTGTTTTATATTTAAGTATTGAAATGATTCATTTTTTATAATATACATAAATGCAAATTATAAAATGATATATAAATATTATTATTGACTACACCAAATTAAATTATAAATATTTTTAATTACTGCAATATACAGAAGAAAAACATAGTATTATTTATAATATTATTGTGGGTTAATAACTACATATTTTTTATTTCAAAATACCATTTAAGCAAAACTTACATATTTTAATCTTTGTATTTATGCTACTATTTACAAATGTTCACTACCATGCTGGGGAGTCTCAGTGGTTAACACTGGTGCCCTACAATTGCCAACTCATGAGTTCAGTGTTCATTCGGGTTATTATCTGCATTCATTTTTCATGTTTCCCCATTTTTTAAATATTTTTTGTCTTCTGGGTACTCCAATTTTCTCCACTCACCCAAAGAAATAAATACGTTAGGAAAAATGACCCATGCGCATGAGCGTCAGTCTGTCAGTTCTGCCCATTGTTAACTTCCAATGCGCTCTAAGATCCAAAAGGAAAAAGTGGGCACAATTTTATATTTGGAATATTTTTTTTTTCATTTGAAACTCTTTTTTTAATTTGAATGTGTAATTTTCTAAACTTTTGCTTGATTAATTTAGAATGTTTAACTGCAGAAAAAAAGGAAAAAAAAAATGCTGTAACAAACCATACAAAGCATTTTTAAATTGTTTTTTGTGCTGATAACTAGTTGATTACACTTTACTATTTTGCACAATTTTTTCTACCAAAAAGTTATCAAATCTTCTTTTTACAATTAACAGTAAAAAAAGTTTTCGTTTAAGCATAAGTTCAGTTTAATATATGTTTCATTAAGAGTCTATTAATAAGTTATGATGATACAACAGGAAAACGTGAACAGAGTGACATAAGAAAATGCAGATAAATGTATTTTCATCTTTTACTACCCCTAGACATTTAGCATTTATAATGTTTCTGGCCTGTAGTACAAAACAAGATCAAACTCTTACATTCTGCAAAATCTGCAACAACACAAATGAGCTTTCATTGCACTGTAAGCTGCCATGTTTGTCCTGACATAGTGTCATCAGCTAAGAGAAATTAATTGAGCATTCAGCTGTAATCTAAGCTTTCAAGGAGATAGTACTGCTATAAAGCATGAAAGCACACTTCAGAATGATGAGCTGTGAACAAGAAATAGTTAACAACATCAAAGAGATCTGTAATCTCAAAGTAAAGTGAGTTCTGCATATTAAATACTTGCAAGTGATTCAGCTTCAACCATGACTTCTAACAAAAAGTCATGGTTGAAGCTGAATCACTGGCAAGTACTGAATATGCAGAACTCACTTTACTATTGAAGTAACTATTGAGTAAATTGCAATCTTTACTTAACAGGTTATAAAATGAAATTTGGCCAGCATCCATACTCCCAAAGAATTTTAAAATCACATCTATCTGTTTTACGCAAATCAAACCCTGGTTCTTAACAGACAAGTTAGCAAGACTCCATGTCATTAGCCAATCAAAGACCAGTTTTGGTATAATATATTTTACATAAAGTGGAGGGGTGAATGAAATGATGTTTTCTGCAAAAAAAAAAAAAAACAAACATTTTAATGCCTTGCATATTTAGGGCAATATATTGCTGTAGAGCATTTTACTTTTAGCCCAGAATATCTTTAATGCTCTGCATTTTTAAACAGTTCAAATAACATATTTTCAGTATGGAAAACTTTAATTTTATGGTGGAATGGAAGCCAGAAGGGAATATCAAGGTTTAGCAAGGTGTGCACAATACCTTCTTAACTATTTGCTGAAGTTGAATCTATTTTCACACTTTCAAAATTGTTTTTAGTTAAAATTACTAATGTACAATTATAATTTTAAATAAATCTTTACATCATGTTATTAAACAGCAGATTCAGTACACTAACAAAAACCAGAAGCTTCATGTATAATAAAGTTTTGTGTAGCCTAAATAGCTCTTAAAAGTAGTGAAATAAATATTAGCAAATGAAAAGAAATGCCATGCCTTAACGTTTCTAAAAGCTAATGAATGGGTCTGCAAATAAATCAAGAAGGGTAGGATGAACTTGAAAACAAAATTCTTTTTTTACATTCTTCCATATCCACCCATTGTCTTTGTCAAGAACCTACTTACAGTGCCTGCTGTAACGTTTGAGACAAAGACACATTCTTTTCTTGATTTACCCCTCTGCTCCACAGTTTAAAATTACAAATCAAATCATTCAGACGTAATTAAAGTGCATATTGCAGACTTTAATTTAAGGGCATTTGCATACATTTTGGTCACACTATGTAGAAATGACAGCACGTTTTACACATGGTTGCAGTTTTTTTTTTACAATTGTAAAGCAGAGTGGTAAATCAAGGAAAAATGTGTCTTTGTTGCTAACATTATGGAGGGCAGTGCATTTCACCAGGACGCTGTAATGCTACAATGGTATTACAGACATGACATTTGCATCTATTAGTCAGATTTTCAGATTAAATCTAAATAAAATGGAAACAGTATAAAACTGAAAACACTGAGTTTTGTCTGTCCATTTTCTGATCACACTTTAGCAATTTTAGTGTTGGGCAAAGCAAACAATAACACCTTCTGACACAAGACAGAAACTAACAACAGACAGGTTGCCCCTGCATCATGCCCTGCATCATTCCCACAGCTACCACATTTATTCATATTGAGTCATTTGAGAGATTACAACTATCCAAAGATATTTATTAATACATTCAAGGAAACCAAGCTTCCTGAGGAAATTTTAGACGTAAGAAAAACATGCAATCCACAACAATTGAACTGAAAGGGGGCAGCTCATAATCACTGCACTGTGGTCATACTGCCAGAATAGTGTGTTTTTTTAAAATTAAATTAATATATATTTCTAAAAATAATACTTTCCAAACAAGTCTACTATAAATATATTTCTTTTTAGACATAAAGTATATAACAAAATGTTCTTATCTTTTCTTGCTTGACTTGAAATGCTATTTCATTTTTTATCTGCACAACTGTTGGCACCAAAACAGGACTCTTTGTCAATCAAGCATTGTAGTTAATAATTGTACTTAATAAAAGGTGGCTAAAAAAATCAAGCACTTGTAAATTGGCAGCTGGACAACAGTAGCACATAGAAAAGTAGGAAAGAGACAATTAATGACTAATGTAGATCCCTGACTACAAAGACATAGACACACACACACACACATCATAAATTGTTCAGTTCTAGATTTTATGTACAGCCTAAAATAACTACAGAATAGTCAGGATGGAAGTTCACTGCTCACGCATTGTGAGTGAGTGGATGCATGAAGTACTTTATTATATACACACTAATGGATGAAGTGGTAAACTTTGACATTTATGTGCTTTTCTCCCTGATAGTGGATTAACTCAACACAAAAAGTAAAAAGAATTTTGAAGTTGAAATAAGTGTTATCGTTCTATTTTTGGCATCCACCCAGTTTGTTAACCTGCTTAATTCCAATACAGGAGTACAGCAAGTCAGCAGCTTCAGAGTCATGCATGGAATGTCACAGGTAGTCACAGGAGATGCTGACCTATACAGCCACATTTTTTCTTTTCAGTGGGCCAATTTAGTTTTGTCAATTAATTGGTGGAAGCAAGATGGCCTGGATAAAACAGACAGTAACTGAACTGAAAAGCGGTCTAGATAGAACAATATTTGTCCTCATGGGGAAATTTGGGTTTTTACAATATTAAAGAATAATATTGTGTACAAATATATACACTACATAAATATATATTGTAATGTTTATAACCTCTTTTGGTGCTCTTCCCAATGGGACGACAAGCTGAACAGCGTCCCAAAGTGCGATTACTTCATCTATGGAAGATAGCCTGTTGGTTGCCGGGGCAACAGCGGTCTTCCACCGCTGTGGCAGTTCACCACGAAAACAAACCCAAAAAGATCGCAGTCACGTTATGAGCACCTGCCGTCAAAGGGTGATGGAAGGAAAATTATAACTGCAGGGAACAGTATTGCTTGGTCATTAACCTGGCCATGACCCTGCTTGATTGCTGTGTCTGTGTTTAGGAGAGTGGTAGATCCTGCTACAATAAATAACCGTGCTGTTCCTGTTTCATGCTGAATAAAGTTGGTTTTGTTAAAGTACCGAGACATGGCCTCGTGTTTTAGGGTGCAAGACAGGGACTCACACTATAAATATATATAAGTAAAGTAAGTATATATATATATATATATATATATATATATATATATATATATATATGTAAAGGTAGTCACCGACCTACGATCTATGCATCTTATGACCATTTGACTTACGACCACAACCATGCCTCAACGGCAAACAACAGCTCTGTATGCCGTGATTCATTCATCTCGATCTCAGTTTATTACCTGCTGCATTTTAGACTATGTTCAGTTACATTTGTATTACAATTACAGGAAAAAAGGCAATTGATCTCAGCACCAAAACAAAGGTAATTGAGCAGCACGAGAGAGGAAGGAAAGTGAATGTGATGGCATGAGACTTTAAGTTATCCCATTGTAGCCGGTGTTTACTGCACATGCTGTACTGCCACGCTCTGGCTTTGAAACCTCCAGAGCTTCTGCATTTTGACTCGAGATGTGCTGCTTCATGTGAACCATCATGAAGAGGTAATGAAATCATATCGAACTCCTTTATCTTTTACTGTTTATTATTAACAGGCTGAAATGTTAAAACAGAAAACATATGAGTGCTCAAACTCTGCCAGTACCATTCCTCCTCTCATAGTTAACACAATGTGTTAATACTGGCAGAGGTGCACACTGATGATATAACATAACACAGATAAAGAAACGATTCATAAAGCTGCTAAATATTTGGCACCCGTGCGAGCAACAGTAATAAAGAAACAAAATGATAAAATAACAAAAAAAAATATAGAAAATCAACATCATATGCTAAGAATACTATACATACAGTCAGATTTGAATACATATACTGGTCAGTCTTACGTCCAGATCAACTTACGACCAGTCCATTGAAACCAAGCATGATCGTAACTCAATATATACAGTTTATATGGGTATGCATCAAATTGGGTGACCTGATCCAGGCAATAGAAGTCATTGCAAAGTCACAAAAGTTATGTTTGTTTAGGGGATCAAGTGTATTGGACTTTCTGGTGTATTAGAGTTACTATGTAACTAATGAGTACATTTCTTTATAATTTATTTTTTTGGACCGGGGCTATTATTAGTTCACTGGAACTCTTTACTGTTAAACATGCTACAGTACATAAAGTTGCTCATGAGTTAAACATTCCTGCCTTAGATCAATTCATGCTTTTGCTTGTGACTTGGCTTTTGTTGAGTGTCATTGCAAAACAGAATTTTACAGAAAACTATATTGTTTTGACTGCGGTGGACTGGCGCCCTGCCTGGGGTTTGTTTCCTGCCTTGCACCCTATGTTGGCTGGGATTGGCTCCAGCAGACCCCCGTGACCCTGTAGTTAGGATATAGCGGGTAGGATAATGGATAGATGGATATCGTTTTAAATTGAAACAGATAATTAGTAGAAATATTTGGAATTTTTGGGTATAAATATTATTTCACCCAGAAGCATATACTGTAAAAATGGTAGCTTCAATCAAATTTGAATATAAGGCTTTCATCTATAATCTTGTACTGATACAAAATTTTGCAGGGTTTAGATCAAAAGCAACATACACATTGAAACAGGCCTAGTGTATACAGTAGAAGCAACAGAGAAAGTGGGGAACAAAAAATTGCAACAAATAAGAACTGAAGTCAAATAAATGTAGAAAATGAAATCGATGTAAAGTCTAATTAATTATAATAGCAAACTGCAAATTTAAACTTGTAATGTCCACTATGTATGTAAAGCTGAAGATGTGGAGTTTTTTCATTGTTCACTCAAAATTTGCTTTGAATTTATCACCACTTGTATGTTCATCTTGGAAAATTCAGGATGCAGTACTATAGTATTATTAATTTGTTTTTTTTTTAAATTTTATTAATATGGTTTTGCTTAGAAAGCTATAGGCAGACAATAAAGTTCTAATACCAAATCATGTTTTACTTTAACTTACTTACTTTTATATTAACTTATTACAAACAGTAAAGATATTTACAGGCTACACATTTTACAGCATATGGGATGAATGGAACATTTTAAGAATTGTACAGAAAAAAACATGTGAAATGAAATAAATGTGAATGAAACGTTTTTGCATCAGTATGACCCAGAACTAAAACAACAGGTAAAATATTACACAAAATATTGCCTTAATTTGCTGTGTTGTTTACCCTTATTCATTTAGTGAAAAGTGATGAGGAAAATGGTTACATAATTTGTCTGCTTCAAGATAAAACCCCACTCACACTACAGAAGTGGCAAAGACGGCTCTGTGAAAATTTGAATTTAAAAAGGAGCCACATCCGCTGTTTTCTTTTGCCCTGACCCAGTGGCAGTACTACTGATTCTGAAAACAAAAGGGAAATTTCCATAGAACAGACTATGCCAATGATGAAATGGCTACAGAAGAAGAATTGTAAAATCAAGACAAAA
>JANRMT010062806.1:31601536-31682641 GCA_026402145.1 Polypterus bichir lapradei
ATAGATAGATAGATAGATAGATAGATAGATAGATAGATAGATAGATAGAAAAAATACACACAAGAATTACTACAAAGAAAGAATATGGTCTGACTTTATTAAAGATTAAAAAGAACAGTTACCATTTGGCATTATAAAGGTATATTACTGTTGCAATAAGGGAGTCTGAGTAGCATTTGTTAACCCGCTTCTGCTGAATAATTCAATTGTCTGAAGGTACTTAATGATGGCGTGTTAAACTGAGGATGTGCAGCATTGTTCATATTGGCCATCAGTCTTGTTTTCATTCTTACTTTGCTACTACCTCCAACGAGTCAAATGTATATCCAATAACTGAGTCTGCCTTTTTAATTAGAGTTTTTAGTTAACTAGGTATTTAGATGATTTGTTGGGCCTCCCTTAAAGTGATTTTACTTGCCCAGCACACTACAGCAAAGAAAATCACTTTGACCATTACAGAATTTTAGAATATATAAGAGATGTCACTACCTACAATGAAGGAACACAGTCTCCCATGAAAAAAGATTCTGCTCTGCCCTTTTGCAAGTTGTGTTACAAGACCAGCCTGTCATTGATATGGACCCCCAAGTACTGACAGCAGTGTTCCACTTTCATATCTATTCCCTGGACATAGAGGAGCTTTGGTGTGACAAAAGTCAATAACCAGTTCCTTGGTTTAATTGATGGAAAAAATACACCATCTATCTATCTATCTATCTATCTATCTATCTATCTATCTATCTATCTATCTATCTATCTATCTATCTATCTATCTATCTATCTATCTATATGTTAAAATATATGATAAACTGTAAGTTCTTTTATTTAATGCAAAGCCCTGGAACCATAGGTTATCTTTGTGCAGTCATACCTGTTGAACATGTGTTGATATTGTCTGTCAAAATGACTTTGGATAGGGAGGGGCTAAGAGTGTGACCCTGTGCCCTGACAAGCTTTAAAAAGTGAGCAGCATAAAGTGAAAGTATTTGAAAAGGGAGAGAAATAGGAAGGAGGAAATAAAGGAAGAACCCATACTATTTGAAGCAGCAATGTAACCTTAGAAGACTGAATGCCACACACAATGGGTGTGTTGGCCAGCATCATCTAAGGCAGTTTCTAATATATCCAATTTACATTATTGATTTTTTCACACCCATTTCCTTTTATTTACTTCCACATTAAGAATATATAAGAATGTTAACAACTAAAATGAATGAATAAAAGTTAATTGCCTGCTCCCCTTTCTTATATTATTGCTGTGTCTTGCAGTCTGGGCTATAAAGAAAAGAAGCAAGACTTCCTCCAATAGAAGAATTAAAGCACATAGCAGGCAGTTTTAGAAGAAGTTGGTTGCAGAGGTAAGTGCATTGCATCTGCGGGCTGTGACTTCTTTCAAGCCAGAAGAGTGGAAGGATAAGATAACAAAAGTTGGGGTGGAGGACACATGTTTGGGTCTAGTAACAAATAATATGGATGTACAAACAAAATAGTCTATGTTTTAGTATAGGTATAGGTTCACCCCAAAGACTTTCCATGATTAAACAATATCAGATATCATAACAATGACCAAAATGTTAATAGATCTTACTCCTTTCAAACCACTCTTCCTTTCCCAGCTTTGTAAACTCACTGAATGCTCCATCCATCCATTATTAAACCCACAGTTCATGGTGGTCGAGGCCAAAGCTATATTGTCTGCACTGGGAACAAGAAAAGAACTACCTTTGTATTGTATGGAGTGCAATTCAGCTGCTGTCATGCCCTCACCCATAGTCAGTCAACAGGGCCAATTTAGAATCACCAATTAACACACTTTTAAACTTCTAGAGATTTATATGAATAGTGCAAACCACTGGCCAACAACAAATGTTCCAGTGTTTTGAAATTTAGCCATTAATTGTCCAAATGATTTTGATAAACAAAGTGGTCTCTTCTCATGTTTAATTATCTGTATAAAATTTTAAGTAACAGAAAATTGATTAGTTTTACTCAAGCCATGAATATCCCTGACTCCAAACTAAAAATCTGATTTATCCAGTACTCACATCTTTCTGAAAATGGTCAAATCGTGCAATGCCTTTCCTAGATGTGATGCCAAAGTAATGGATGGGCAGTGGACATTCACTTTCTGGAGCAATATGCTGAATGGCAGTATACATCCATATTGGGCTCCTGCAGGGTGCATGACAAATGTGGTTGGAATGGGTACCTCTATGGGAAACTTCAAGGGGCTGCTGGAGACAGTTGGTGGGTAGAAGCCTCCCTGCCCTTATTCATCTGACCTGGAAGTGCTGATGGGATGCACTTATAATGCAGCAGAAGTACTTCCAAGTCTAACTTTAAAAGAAGTCTCTAATTCTAAGTCAGGTTAGTCTGAATCAGAAGTCAAGTAGAACAACATTCTCCTGGAGTGGATAAGGAGAAGAAAAGAATAATTTAATTGTGCAGAAAACCAGTATATGTGGTATAGATAGGGAGTAACACACGTAATGAATTATTAACGGTTTTATTTTTTTTACTTTCCCCTGTCATATTTGCATTTTATGTTTGTCAGCAATACTCAGTTAAATTATACAGAAAAATACATACTTGATAATTCTCGTTAGTGTGACTAGTTATAATTAGCTTTAAAATATTTCCTGTATTAAATTAGCATTTATTTGCACAGGGCATTTTGCAATTAGACAACCTTTTATAACGTTTGGATACATAAGTTAAATCCTAGATGAATACAAAATCTGCTGATGCATCCTTCTGACCTAACTAATGTCCCTAGACACAACACTTATGTATATGTGAAAA
Source organism: Polypterus bichir lapradei (assembly GCA_026402145.1). Classification (NCBI taxonomy): domain Eukaryota; kingdom Metazoa; phylum Chordata; class Cladistia; order Polypteriformes; family Polypteridae; genus Polypterus; species Polypterus bichir. The sequence goes on from JANRMT010062806.1 coordinate 31,604,339, forward strand.
TGAAATTCCGAATATACTGAAAGCAGCAGTTAAACTTTTCAAGAAAATGTGAAAACACTAATAATTTCGCTTTTATTTAAAGTTTATTTGGCTAATTTGAAGTGTTTAATAAGAGAAGCTCAAATGATAAAATGTCCACAGTAAAGCAAACTTTAATATTTTGTACGCATATTCATCCATTATCCAACCCGCTATATACTAACACAGGGTCACGGGGGTTTGCTGGCCAATCCCAGCCAACACTAGGGACAATTTAGGATCGCCAATGCACCTAACTTGCATGTCTTTGGACTGTGGGAGGAAACCCAAGCAGACATGGGGAGAACATGTAAACTCCACGCAGGGAGGACCCGGGAAGTGAACCCAGGTCTCCTTACTGCGAGGCAGCAGTGCTAGCACTGCACCACCGTGCCACCCTGTACGCATATTAAGAAATAATAAAAAATGTAAATAATTCATTTAAAACATTGAAAACTGAAATGGTTTATTAAAAGTAGTGAGGCTTTATTAATCAATATATATTTACTTTCATATAATTTTTCTTTCAAACTATGCCAGTTTAATCTCTGACCCTCTGTGACATTAGTTTGGAATAAGCAAGTCCAAAACATTAATTCCATGAATGAGCAAATCAATTCTTTTTAATTTATATTAACTTTAAATTGCATTTATTTATTTTCATTTTTGCACTAGCATTTCTTTTAATTGTCAATTATTCTTAATTGGCAAATTTTGCTACCTCTGCTTTAGCGTTTTCAACACCTTTTAAGTTGAAAGCTGCAGATCCACACAAAATGCATTATAGATAAAATAGAAAAGTGCAGTGTTTTTAATGAATATGGCTTGACAAATACAGTACGCTTTTTTTGTTTTGTTTGTTTTCTTGTTTATCATTGTGCTGGAGAGTGTTACCGTGTCACACATTTGTCACCCATACAAATAAGAATTTCACTATACTATGTACACGTGACAATGTTATAACTACTGCTGCTGCTGCAGGACCACTACTACTAATACTACTAAAATTTTTGCCCACTTTTTTATTTAATTGCAGCTGTGAATACATAATTAGATCACTTTTTTAATGATGTACACAGAACATTGAGGCATATATTTTTAAAAACACAAATGACATTAGGAACTTAACGAAAATGTCAAGAAACAGTAAAACAAAATAAATGTTTACATAATTCCTTACAGTGCTTATCAAAATTGTTTAATCCGGTAAAGATTTGTAGTGGCTCCATCTCATACTGGCTTCATCAGGCATGAGCCATCCTGGAATGGAGTGCCAGTCTAGAGCTTAACAATTAATGCAACATACAATTAAAATACAGCAATATTCACACAGACATGATGAGAGTGTACAAACTCATCACAGACTAGCAGTGACCATAAGCTCTATATACTGTATATAATCAAGCTACACAAGTAACAGTTCAAGGCCATTTAACTTAGAGTTTTAAACAAAACTTTGGTAAAAAGTTAGAGGAAAATCCAAAGAAATGTATTTTGCTTTCCCGCAAGGTGCAGAGATCTGTTCAAAAGCTAGTAATCTCCCTGTCACATTTTAGGTATTTGCTACTTTTGTCTACTGACAATAAGATGGCAGGCTGATATTTCTGTCCAGAGTTTCCAATAAGGAAACAAGGAATAAACAGAGAGATAAAATGAAGAAAGGGTAATAACAGATTTATTAAACTGAGGCAAGGACAGTGTCATGTCGCACACATAGAAGATCCATCTGTTATCTACCAAGTCACATTGTGTAACATTGTGCGCAATACAGTATCCCTTTTAGGAGAGGTTTTGTGAAACCTCAAAATTCATTCCACATTTCTAAAAGAAAAAAATTGTCAGATTTACTTTTCCTTTGGAGGGGAAAGTAGATTTTTAACATTCAGTAGATGGCATGGGAATAGTTTTTTATATTCTGGTTTGGTGTGCTTTACCTTTAATCTTAATAACTACCATAGAGGATTATTTTACTCATGCTCATGCGCCACTAATATTTTTCATTAAATCGTTTGTCTCTTATTTTCACATAGCAGCATACCATAACAATTTCATTATGATTAGTGAATTTTGAAAAAACTTCTCAAGCCATGCTATAATAAAATCATAAAAGAGTATTTCTTATGATACGTCATACATTTTCTGAATTTCCTTTTTGCATTACAAGTTTGCATGAGGCTGCAGTCAATCCTGCCAACACCAGGTACAAAATAGGAACTTACAGTTGGCTATTAGCCTTAAATTTTCATCATTGGGATATGGAAGAGGAAACTGAGAAAACCATTACAGATACAGGAGGAACATGTATACTCCACACTGGTAGTGAACAAGCACAGGGCCAAATCAAGGTTTAAGGAGCTGAAACCATAGTGCCCCCATGTAAACCATTCCATTATTCTTCTTTACATGTTGAACCCTAGCTAAACAAATTGTATGTAGTATAGTATTTTCTTTAAAAGCTGTGACAACAAATCACAGAATTTAATGGATCAGGTAAAGTACTGCTTAAAGAACTTTGAGCTCGTAACATTCTGAAATTCACTTAATCTAATTTTGGGTCATCGAGGGGTGTAATAGTGTAGAGAGCTTATAATGGCAGCACACTTGCTAAGTCCAAGTACCTTCATTTATTTTATCTTTTGTATGTCCAATCTATTGTTGGCATGGAGCTAGACAGTTTGACATCCGTGGCAGAGAGACGGGCGCTGAGCAGGCTCCTGTAAATCAAAGAGAATCCACTGCATCCACTGAACAGTGTCATCTCCATACAGAGGAGCAGCTTCAGCGACAGACTGCTGTCACTGTCCTGCTCCACTGACAGACTGAGGAGATTGTTCCTCCCTAACACTATGCGACTCTTCAATTCCACCCGGGGGTGGGTGTGGTGGTGTGGGGTGTTAAACGTTAACATTATTCAAAGTTATTGTCTGTTTTTACCTGCATTTTGGTTACTCTTTAATTTAATATTGTTTTTTGTATCAGTATGCTGCTGCTGGATTATGTGAATCTCTCCTTGGTATTAATAAAGTATCTATCTATCTATCTATCTATCTATCTATCTATCTATCTATCTATCTATCTATCTATCTATCTATCTATCTATCTATCTGTTATGTTTATGTATCTAATCCACTATCCATTCAAGAATGTTTTCAAGTTTTCAAGAAACATCTTGATACCTGACTGGTTTCACTCCACAGTACTACTCAGTTGCTCAAAAGCAGTTCACTTCTGGAACAGGACTTCTGTCAAGTAATGGCTACACACAGTGGAGCACTTTTTGGCAGTTCAGCCCAGCAATTAACCTATCAGCATGAAATGCACAGCATGAGAAAGAGAAAGAAGGAAAATAAACTCCAAATTAGTATAGTCAGAATCTAATTAGAAAGCTTTTTAATATTGGTTAAAAGTTTGTGCCGTCTTTATGAGTGAAGCACCAGTTACTTTGTCTGGGTAGTTTCTGATCAAGCAGTAAAGCAGAAATGTACCTATATTCAGGAATAATGACTGTAATTTTGATGTAAAAGTACAATAATTGCCTAATCACAATTAACTGAAAACTGTTTAATGTATGAGGAAAGTTAATAAATTATTGATAATTCGTCAAACTCAACTTCATAGCTTAACTAACTACATACCATATAAGAGGTATTCACAAATGTCAAATAAATATAGATACCTGATTTTGTCTTGGTGACTATTTTGTACTTTAATGGATATGTATAACCACCTTGAGTTGGACAAATTGGATGAATTGTGCTTTGGTAAATAACCTTATGGCAGAATGGGGGAGACCAGATATAGAAAAGGACCATTCAGTGACAAAATCTCTCCTTGTACCTCCTTAAGTGCATTAAGCAACTACAAGGATGTTAGGTTGCAGGAAGGATACATGATAGAAATGAAAGTGAGTGCTTTCCTGTTTTAAATATTCAAGGATGAATGATATGTTGCTTTTAAAAAATACCTTTCCTTGCCTATCCAGTTTATGATGATAGGGGTTGAAGTCTTCTATGTTTGCAGTTTGTGCAAAGAATGAAATGCAAGGCTCACTTAGGCACACAGACTTTGAGATAGCCAGTTCACATTTTATGCATACTTATGTTCATTGCCTGAAACCTGGAGATCATCTTGTATTGTATTATAGGTACAGACCTATAAATACCTGGGAGTGCAGCTGGATGATAAATTGGACTGGACTGCCAATACTGATGCTCTGTGCAAGAGAATACATAGCCCACCATACTTCCTTAGAAGGCTGCTGTCCTTCAACATCTGCAGTAAGATGCTACAGATGTTCTATCAGACAGTTGTGGCGAGCACTGTCTTCTACGAGGTGGTGTGCTGGGGAGGCAGCATAAAGAAGAGGGACACCTCACACCTGGACAAACTGGTGAGCAAGGCAGTCTCTATTGTAGGCACGGAGCTGGACAGTTTGACATCCGTGGCAGAGTGACGGACGCTGAGCAGGCTCCTGTCAATCATGGAGAATCCACTGCATCCACTGAACAGTATCATCTCCAGACAGAGGAGCAGCTTCAGCGACAGACTGCTGTCACTGTCCTACTCCACTGACAGACTGAGGAGATCGTTCCTCCCCCACACTATGCGACTCTTCAGTTCCACCTGGGAGGGTAAATGTTAACATTATACAAAGTTATTGTCTGTTATACCTGCCTCACACTGTCCACCTTGCATTTTTTAACTTGCACTGCGCTTTTATTGCTCTTTAATTTTGTTTTTATCAGTATGCTGCTGCTGGAGTATGTGAATTTCCTCTTGGGGATTAATAAAGTATCTATCTATCTATCTATCTATCTATCTATCTATCTATCTATCTATCTATCTATCTATTGGTATGATCAAAATTGTGATGGATTGACAAACTAAGCACTAAGTGGTTATGATAAATGACACTATGGATGGTGCCATATTTAGCTTTTATCCAATGATTAAACGAGACATCCTGTCTCGTCTGGCAGAGAGCGGTTCACATCATAACAGATCAATGACACTCTTCCTGATGCCATAATAAAACAAGTGACCATTGTAGAAGAGATTGTCTGATTGAAACCATAGACTATCTCAGAGATTTGTAGAGTAACAGAGACAGTGTTCATCCTATTGGTCCTCCACTTGGGTTTATATATTGCCCTAGAACTTCCACTACAGACTGGCTGCACAACCAACCTAACCAATTTAGGGTGGTGATTGGGTAAGCATAAAGCACTAATATATTTATTTAACTGCCAGAAAACATTAAATTCACCAAATCCACCAAAATTAAGCAGAAAATATAAGTATTTAAGCAAGCAAGAGATCATAACTTCATGAATGTCTAAAAATAAAGCTAAGCATTCTTAAGCTGAAGAGCATTTTTCTTTAAACAAGATACAGATCAGTCTTGAGTAAAAGGCTCACTATTTTAAAGACCGCTGCCATTACCTCACGACCTCATCCCTTGAGTCACATGCTTATATAAATGGACAATATCCCTTAATGAAACATGTCACCATAGCAACAGAAGCACAAAACGCAAATGGTGGCGATGTCAACCGAAAACACAAAACAACTTACTTCCTGGCACTCAACCATTAGGAAAAATGTTAATTGCCTGTCTGTCTGGTGTTGTTATCTGGGCATTCCATGCAAAACCAATGCATGCATCTTTATTGCACATGAGAAAACAATTGATATATTTCTTGTATGTGTGTGTTTCATTGATATTAAGTGAGTGAGTGTTCTACTCCACCTTGTACAATGTATAATAAACCCTGCATGCAGTTTAACTTTTTTCCTTTAGTATTCTCCAATTACTGTTTTGTTAATTTTGCACTTATTGTAAGTAAAAAAAAAAGTGTAATTGATATATTGTCATTAACTTTACAGGAGCATCCTGTAAATTTACATGACTGAAGACATTACAGTGGTGATGATGTAAGTTTATTTCTTATGAAAATATTACCAAAACAAATAGTTATCCTTTCACTAATAAGAACTTTGAATAACAGCCAGACAAAAGCTCTCTAAATATTAACTCAAGGGTTGAAACAGTTTTGAAGAGGTTAGAAATTGAGCCACACAGCTATAGAGACCTGGGTTTCTTTTGTCGCCTTTGTAATGTCTGAAGGATTTGCATGATTTCCTTGTGCTTAGATAGATTTGCTCCATTAACTGTAATTTATTCCCACATTATCTTAGCTTACTTGGCAGTAAATCTGAACAAATACATGTATGTGTATAGACTAACATGCCATCAAATTGTGATTGTTGAAGTAAGTAAGTAAAATAAGTAGGTAAAAAAATGGAGGAGTGTGTGGATGAATTTTACTTAAAGCATAACCCACCATCTGAATTCTTATGTAACTGACAGAGAAATAGAGAAAAAGAGTGAAACATAAAGCCGAAGGAATGATCAAGCATATTGAATGATAACTTGATATTGCTTTCTTTAAAAAACAGACCAATTCTTTATCTAAGTTTGAAAGGGGCATTGAGATGTTAAAATAGTAAGCATGTGATCTCTCCAACATTTGAACAGAACTTCAGAGGGGACTTAAGTTTAGGTTCTCCTTTTAAACAACACCAATAAATCCTAAAATAATCTTCTAATGCCAGATAATCCTTCTGTAAAACTGTGTACATTATACTTCATTAATAACCTTCCATCAACAGAATGTTTCAAAGTGTCAGCATGTTTTTTCACCTTTCTAATACATCAGCTATATATACCCTCACAACAGAGCACTCATTTAAATAAAAGACATCATTTGTTGGAGTAAGAATAAACATGCATTAACTGCAATGAACAGATTAAAACTAACTAACATGCAACAACCAACAGAATGATAGATTCAGATTCCTAATGCAAATATTTAGGGTGGCAGTTAATTAGGAATATGCACAATTAGTACATGGTAATAAGCAGTTTAGAATCAGGAATTTTAATGAAAACTAGGCCATCTGTGTTCAGCTTTAGTGTTCCTAATGAAAGATACTAAAAATGTCAGGTTTTTTGATTTGGTGGGCAAACAGCTCTCAACAGTCTTATTTATTTTGGTAGTAAAAATAAGGTTGTAAGCGAGAATATGGAATTGTGAACAATTTTGTACAGGATGTATGTAATACTATATGCAATAACAGTACTATTACAGTATGTGGTGTGTTCAATGTCATTTGACATTTTGCATAAAGTACGCAGAAATAAATATCTGGTCCTAAACTCTTGAATACCTTATAAAGGATATCAGTTCATTGCAGATTTTATTCGCAAGAATAAACTCTGTGTGGAAAGCATGGAATAGGTGCCATCATATTGTTAAGCTGAGGTTAGGCAAGAATGTGCATATCAAGAGGAATATATTTATAAGACTCAAAAACTGAGAAAATTAAAATAACTTTGTAGAATATTGTTTATTTCTTGATGATGCTGGGAATAGCACTGCTGCGTGAGACTTCTGATGTCTTGTCATTGCATGTGTGATGTTTACACTTTTTTCCCCCTGTTTATGTGTGTGTGTGTGTTTATGTCATTTCTCCAGGTAGTCTATTTTTAAACCCATACAAAAATGCTGGTTAGGTGTACTGGTGATTCAGGATACACTCTATGGGAATGTTAACTGCTGGTTAAATAGTTATGCAACAGCAAGTCAAATAACAATGCAAGATAAAAGGTAAAATAGTACACTAGCAAGACAAGCGTTCACATGCAGTCAAAAATTATCTCAGCTTTTTTGCAGATGATACAGACCAACACTAAAATCACTATTTCCAGCTATTAAACACAAAACATCGCTGAGATTTTCCCCAATTGTTTATGATTAAATTAACTTTTCAGTTCACGACATTAGGGACATGGTACTGAACCATTAGTGAAAAACGTTTTTGTCAGGAAGTCAGTGAGTCAATCAGGAGTGTATATTTTTATATAAAGTGTGCAAGAATACATACATACTGCATATGTATAAAGTATATATATAAATAAATATATACATACAGTACAGGCCAAAAGTTTGGACACACCTCCTCATTCAATGTGTTTTCTTTATTTTCATGACTGAAGGCATCAAAACTATGAATGAACACATGTGGAGTTATGTACTTAACAAAAAAAGGTGAAATAACTGAAAACATGTTTTATATTCTAGATTCTTCAAAATAGCCACCCTTTGCTCTGATTACTGCTTTGCACACTCTTGGCATTCTCTCGATGAGCTTCAACAGGTAGTCACCTGAAATGGTTTTCACTTCACAGGTGTGCCTTATCAGGGTTATTTAGTGGAATTTCTTGCTTTATCAATGGGGTTGGGACCAGCAGTTGTGTTGTGCAGAAGTCAGGTTAGTTGGACGATCATTTATTTTTCAACAGGACAATGACCCCAAACACACCTCCAGGCTGTGTAAGGGCTATTTGACCAAGAAGGAGAGTGATGGAGTGCTGTAAATGGTCATGAAAATAAAGAAAACACATTGAATGAGGAGGTGTGTCCAAACTTTTGGCCTGTACTGTATATGCATTGTAACAGCAGCCCGGATCACAGACAGACACCACACCATTGTCACAAAATACACCTTTATTTTTAGTACTTGCACAACACACACAGTGCACCAATTCCCACAGTACTTAGTCTCTTCTTCCTCTTTTCTGGCAGGCTGCACTCCTCTGCTCTCCTCCACCCTACTCCAGCTCTCTGAGTTGTGGTAGCTGTGTCCTTTTATAGAGGACCCGGAAGTGCTCCAGCTGTTCCATGATTAGCTTCCGGCTGCACTTCCGGGTGAGACAGCAACCCTGCACAGGAGGGCTCAGCCATTCTCCACACGCCCCCTGATGGTGTCCATGAGCCACAGCAGGGTTGAGGTTTCCTGCTCTGTAGTAGTGTAGCAAACCAGGAGGGCTGTCCTTCATCGTCCTGGCTGCCCATTACAGTATGTATATATGTATATATATACTCTAAATGCATGTATATACTCTAAATATACATATATATACTTTTTTCTTCACAGCCAATATTAAGCTTCACAAATACAAATACTGAAGATATCATTAGGTGCAATTATACAAAAATAAGAGTCAGATAATCACTTATCTGGATTTAATCAACATAATAAGAGCTTAGTACTTTTATTTGAAAAGTATATTTTTATAATGTTGCAGATTCTGAAGTTATCACAATAAAAAATTCTCATTATATTTTAGATATTGAATCTATTTCCCTTACATTTCCTCTGTTACCTTGGCCACATAATTTGCCATTTAAGTGTAAGAATTCTGTTAAACCACTTTTATATTAATTTAATTTTTGGTAGGGTCACATTTTACCTTCTGATTGGACAGAAAATAAAACTGTTTAATCTACAATTCTATCAACTAAAGCTCCTCTAACCATCTATTTTCTGAACACAACTTGTTAATTTCACTGCTGTGGGTTGTTATAATAATCCATTCAATTTATATAATGCTTTTCTCAATACTCAGAGTGCTCTACATGCAGGGAGGACCCATGATTTCCTTACTGCAAGACAGCAGCACTACCACTGCACCACCTACGTGCATCACCTATTGTATCATTGGGCAAAGTCATGAAATGAAACTGACCAGGATACCAGTATACTTCAGGACATAATCAAACTCATTCATCCAGAGACTTTCTGAACCCATCAATTCACCTTACATTTAGGGAGTCAGTGATGAGAAAGGAAACTCAAATCAACTGTAGAAAACCCATATGAACATGGGAAGAATTTGCATATGCCACAAGCATATATGTTTATATATGCATATATAAATATGTATATATGCTCAGAATTATATTGTAACACAAGGATGTTTTTGTAGTAACAATCCATACCCACAAAAATGCAAAGGCCAGCACTGTAAAAATGTGCATATACTCTGTAATTACACTTCAAAGGATTAAACATTGTTAAAAGCAAACAGAAAGAAAACATGCATCTTGCTGTCACTTTTGGGTTGTCTGAATCTTAAAGTCTTGGTCACCAATGGGATGGCTGACCAACTCATGCACTTTTCAAGTAGCCTCAAGCACTCCCTATTTCCTCCATCATTCTCAAACACTTCTTGAAATGGTTCACCAGGTCTATTGCTCTTCTGGGTCTCTATGGTTGACAAGATCTACCAACCCTAGCAACTCTTTACTTCTCACACTGCCTGGTATTGTACCTTTTTGCAAGTGTTATACTCTCTTCTGCAAGTCTTTCCTGGAATTTTACCCTATCATATACCATACTGCCGGTGCTTTAACCCTGACAGCCTCGTAATGACTTTGTTCCCATTTTCAGTCCCCTAGGTAATACTTTTTTGTTAAAAAGTTCATTTTGCTTTGAAGCTTAAGATTTTCCAAAAAAATTACTTCTGAACTTAGCTCAAATCTGTAGTTTTAAACATTTTTAATATTTTAAAAGTGACAGCCTTTTTTTCATGTACAGTTTGTTTGTCACAAAGATCAGAGTCTTTCAAAGTCGCCCTGTTAAGGATAAAGTGATGCTGACTGAGCCCAGCTGGGATGGCTTGCTGAAATGTTGTTCCTTTAGAGGTACAAGCACATCGGCAGCTGCTTTACCAGCAGGCATTTTATGTGAAAAGGCTGCCAGGAAACTTGTATTAAAGGCAAACCTGTTGGTGTGTGTATGTGTGTCAGTTGCTGTGCACAGTAGTTTTTATTCACTGCTGCTTTCAGTTAACACAGCGCTGTACCACACAGTGTGTTAAAACAGAATTGATTGATGACTGTAGACTAGAGAACTGAGGCAGTCTTAATAGACCTCCAAGCTGTTATTTCCTCCTTAAAATCTCACTTTATGCAACAAAAAATAGAAATAAATGAAAATTAAAATTCTAGACAAATGTGTAGATCTAATCCTGGTTCGCTGCTGGAGTTTCCCAACTTGTGCCTGTTGATGTGAACTGTGCAAGCACAGCACAGAGAGCATTAGTAGAAATGTAAAATGAATGAAGGCATGTGTACTCATCAATCACAGCCTTTGTCATGTTATAATGCCTTAACACTACACACTTGATTTTTATTTCTTAATGTATTGAAGCTGCCTTTATACTACAAAACTTCTAATTCATAAATTTGGAATCTTTATTCATAAGGGATGCAAATTTTTAATTACTCTTTAGTTAACATAGTGAAAACAGATAAACAGATAAACCTCACTTAAAATATTTATTGCCCTCTATTTATCTTTCAATATTGTACATTTAAATCAATTATCTCGTGGATTAGGCATAAACATTTCTTGTACATCTTCCCACTACCTGATTGTCTTTAAAGATGAATCTCTTGCAGTTGGATTCCTCTGCTCATTGTCCTCTGGACAATCGTGCACCACACAAAAATCAAAAAATAAATAAATAAAGGAATGAAATCTGCTTGTGTGGTTTTTATTTTGCTTTTACCTAGGGAGATATTTATCCAGAGTAGCATGGCGCTGCATTGGTTAGTGTTCTGTCTTACAGCTCAGAGTTGTCAGTTCGATTTCCATCCCAAGCATTTTTTGCCCATTATGCTGTTTTTCATATAAAATAAGAGTGTTGCGACAATTGGTGTCTGTATACTGTCCCTGTTTGAATACAGGTGAGTACACAAGGGTACCATGCTCTGTCTGGCACCTTGTCCAATGCTGGGTGTAACTTTGCTCCAAATGCTAGGCTCTAACCTCTGTGAATAGGAATTGAATAAAAAAGGATGCATTGGTGAATTTATCTTGTTCAATTAAAATTATATTCTACTAAAAAAAATCAAAAGTTAGACACAAAAGGATATAAAACAAAGCCACCATCTGATGTCTGAAGGATATATTCATCATTTAGCTAATATTGGTTATTGAAGGAATGTTTTCTTTAATTTCTCCCATACCCTAACCGAATGCTTCTTCATTATATTTACCTCTTTTATAAGTTCATTTGGATAAAAGTGTTTGCCAAGCAAGTAAATGTAAATGCATTGCATTTTTTCTTTTTGCCTCATTTTTTTATTTTAAGTGGGCTCTGTAAATAATGACAATAATAATTAAATACATTTATATAGGGCTCTACTAGCTATAAAGCACTTTACCACCAATTTGCATCTACCTGAATGATGTGATGGCAGCATTTTGGTTCCATTACACTCACCACACATTAGCTATTAGGTGGTGAAGGAGTGACAGAGACAGCCAATTAGAGACAGTTGGTGATTGGGAAGCCAGAATGACCAGACCAAGATGGGCAATTTAGCCAGGAAATTAGGATACATCCTAGGTTTTTCAAAAGATGCCCAGGGATAATTTTTAACCACAAAGACTCAAATTAATCTCTCAGTTCAGAAAATATTTCCATCTCCGTGTAACCTTCTTAGCATTATGTTTACACCAGGAAAACAAGTCAAAAACGTTGCTATTATGTATAATAAAAACATGCAAACGTCGAAATGTCAACATAAATATATTAGAAAACGTATGTCTGGTGTTTATGGCTGTACTGATGCAAATTTTGTGCAGTCTTTGATGTGACATATTTTGAAACAGTCACCAATGCACAGCCCGATGTTTCAATTGGACAGTAGAAGTGTGTTTCTTTGCACATTTTCCTTAGAATATTTTTCCTGGTGCTAGGATAGGAGAGGATACAATGACAATGCCTGATCCATACAATCAACACACCTCTTGTGTTGTTGTAGGCTACCACAGCACAAGACTTGGTGAGTTCCCTGACATGAACAATACTTGTTTTGTGAACTGTGCTTAGTGGGTTAACATTTTTCTTGTCTTTCTACTTGATCACAATCATTTTGGCATTTTTGCTCTGCACCCACTTATACCAAGATGAGCTGTCAGGTGATTGAATTCACCAGGCATATCATGGTAGCTCAGTCATACAATGCTGTATGCATCACTATTGCCATTAGTGTCAACATCTGTAAACCAAATCATATTGTCATCAATATTGCTTGATTTAACTATTTTAGTTTGTTCTAAAACTGGATTTACAACTTCTGGTTTACACAACATTGTGTTTTGATTGAAGGCTCTGCCCCACTCATGAATATTGATGAGTTAATTTAGAATGGCAAAACACATAGAAATGTTCATGATTTTTTGCTGCATAATGTTATTGTATCCACTAGATGGCAGGAGCATACTGTCCCGAGAGTTATTTTGTTTTAACACTGTGAAGCAGATCATTACTCTACTCTACTCTCTCTAACCTTTCCAGTGGTGGAGATTTTACTATTGTATTCACAGTAGCTCAAGTTTTACACTTTGAAGATCATTCATGACATAATGAAGAAAAAAAAGGATTGGAAACTTTAAATTCTTAATCCACTTCAATATTCCTCTAACTAGGAAAATGACAGTGAGGTGAGGTGCTGTCCGAATTTGATGCAGGCTTAACCATAAGTGCATAGAATTTCAAGCCCAAGTCATGCTTGGTGTTAACGCCAAGGAGGTTAATTAAGGTCAATCCCTGAATCCTAATGGATACTCAGAGTAATCATTATTATTTTTAAAATGTAAGGTGAATTGATGGGTTCATGAATTAAGGCTCAAAGATGGACCATATAAATTTGTATTAGGTACCCTCTAATCAATATTTTTTCTATTTATTTTATGCATTTATGGTACCATGCTAGGCCGACAAGGGATTTCCAGGAACAAGACTGTCATTAGAATAGCATGGTATAAGGGTCACTTACTGAGAGAAGAACCCACACTGGTAATTGGAGAGTGGCTATACAAGCCTGTTTTAACAGTTAGGCTCATATGTAATAAGTGACCATGGGAACCCGGTAGCAGATGACTCCCACTTGATATAAGTGACATCCATCTGGCTATTGTAAGTGACAGAGGGCTCAAAAGTTCATAGTACTACTAACTCTTTAAATGAATATACCACCCACTACTTGAGCAAATCCCTTAACCTGCCATTGCTCCGTCTTGGGTATTCATCCCTGCATGTAGGCCTTCCAACCTGCAGGGAAAAACCTGGGGGTTGGTGGCAGAATTGGAACTCCAGACATCATTCCATCTGAACTAGTATGGTGCTGAGGTGTCACCTGTTGCATGGTTGCACTCGGGTCCTAATCTGAGATCCTGAGTTGGTTTGTCATGTGGTGGGTGCAGCAATGCGCTGTATTATCGTGTGCTCCTGACCTCACCTCACTGTCATTTTCCTAGTTAGAGGAATATTGAAGTGGATTAAAGTTTTCAATCCTTTTTTTTCTTCATTATGTCATGAATGATCTTCAAAGTGTAAAAATTGAGCTACTGTGAATACAATAGTAAAATCTCCACCACTGGAAAGGTTAGACAGAGTAGAGAGTTACGATGTTCTCTTCTAGAGAAAGAGCTAAGCCTGGAGGCAAGCTGCAAGAAAATCATCTGAAAATGTTGGCCATGTGTATTTTTCATTGTCCATGCATTTCTAATTAATGCATAAGGATTGTAAGAGAAAAAGTGTGATATCAATTGCATCATTACTACAGACTGAAACAAAACTATATTTCCTCAATGGCCCCTTGCCTTCAATAAATAAACCATGCTTATGTGAGTAATGAAATGCAACAAAAACACTCAAAACGTTTACAAAAGTAGGAACAGCTTAAATACAGCGGTAACCCTGCCCGTCTTAAACAGACTAAATCATTTGTCACATACAAATACCAAAAATGGATGTGACTATAGCTGCATACCTTTAAGAGCACTTGAGGGGAAATGGGTCAAGGCACTCATAAGGAATCCTCAGCAAGGCATTGCCTTAGGCCAGCTGTACTGTTGAATTGTAATACTAGCCCTACATTAATGTATTCTCACTGCCACCCAAGTTCTCTTAGTCCTGGCCTTCGGTGGAGCAGGTCTTTTCATCAAGTTCCTATTTCAATTATTTACCAGGGCAGGAATCATTATACTCTCCTGCACAAGGGATCGATGATCAGGGAATGGAGAACACACTAAACATTTGTAAGTCGCCCTGTGGCACAGCCTCTTAGTGGCTAGATTAATTGCTGTAATAAAGAGACAGAAAGCAAAATCATGTACAGGAATCTCTGAACAACTCCCACAAAACTCATGATTAAAAATGAAAAACTCAGGATGTTGTTGTTGGCTTATCGTATTAAAAGTGCAAACATGCTGTATTACTGAAAGATAAAGTATTAGATAACTTTGTTTCTTTAACAAGATAAAGCATATTTATTTGAATATCATTTAGTAAAAAGTACAGCAGAGCATTGTGTTTCTGCAGTTTTTTTGGAGGTTAATAAGCATTCAATAGTGAGGATATAGCGGGTTGGGATAATGGATGGATGGATAGTAACATACTTTAGACCAAACAATGATAATATAAAGCAATTAAACATTAAACAAAGCACTAAAGCTTTAATTAAACCTATGAAGCTATAAATTGCCACATATAATGCTCATTCCATACCTAGCTTCTTTTGTGCATACTTAGTATTTTCATTTAATGGGCAAATAATGGGAAGATTAAATCAGAATATACTACATTTTTAAAAGATACCTATTGGCAATCTGTGCCTGTTCTTTTTATTTTAACACGGATCAGTAAAGTGGCCTGATTGATTCACTTAAGGCTTGAAACTTATTGAATTTACACTTTGGTATGTTATAGAGCTATTTTTAGCTCTTGGGTTTTATTATTATATTATGGCAAAGGTGACCATGTGAAAATTGCTTGTATCCATATTTCTATTTTTCGTTCTGCTGTTGCTTTTAAAAACTAATTGTGCAGGTAGCTGAAATATTCAGCAGTCATCAGTACTGATAGGACTGGTAGGTCCAAAAAAATCTTTTGAGCCATGATATTTGACCACAAGCAGTTGGTAAATTTGACTGCATTCTGGTAGATGTTCCTTAATGAATTGCTACACTTCTTAATTCAGGCAGGTATGGAACACTCCATGCAATGGCTGGACAGGCTTGTTGCCTTCTTCTTATCTACAGCCAGAAGCACTGCATTGTGTATGGGAGCTCAACAGTTTGATGACGTCTTTCTATAACTCAGCACTCCAGACAAAACTTCACCTCAAGGAGCCACTGGCTCCTAAAAGAAAAAAAAAAGAATATGAGTCAATAGCTTTAGGTGCCATATAATAAAATGTGTAAAAGATTAATCTTTCAGTCTCTTACCTTTCTAATCTCCATGTATGCGTGCCTAGTTTTTTCTCTTCTCCTGTGCAGTGCATCCTTCCCTCGTGCGTTTGTGTCCGTCTTGGTGATTTGGGTAACTAAATGTAATTATAACTTTCTAAGTATGCATTAAGAACAATGTAGTTTACTCAGGCTCTGAGTCTGTGTCACAGACCATAAGAAAGTCAGTGTCATAGAGCCATTTGGTAATTTGTTTTTTTTTTTACTGTTGTTTGAGATGAGCCAGCGTTTGACTCTGGACTCAGGGTCAAACTGCTCAAGTGATGGGCCTTCAGTGTTGATCTGACTAAATCCTCCAAGGCTGAGACATTGAGTGAGTTTTTCACTTTTGATTTTATTCTGCTCTGTGCTGAAAAGCCACATTTACACTGAGCAAGCCTGATCTCAACAAGATGCATAATACTGTGGAAAACTGACAATTTTGCACAGAAATACTTCCCACAAACTGTTGTTGGACTTTTCTGAGAATTTGCCTTTAATCAGATTTTTTAGCAATCTCCATTCCATTTGTACAGCTCTGATATCACATGCATTCTTCAAGATGACGCCTTGATACCAGTTAGTTAAAAAGTGTCAGTCTCATTTTCTCCAAAAGTGGTTAACTCATCTGGCCATGAATCATGATAGAAAAATGAGAAACAACAGATGATCACAGACCCATATGAGCTTCCTTGCTCTATATTACTCCTCATACTTTCAAACCAGCTTTACAGTTCCTTGACTGTCACCTCCACTGTTTTCTCAACATACAATTGAAGGTCATATCTAAAGTTGTTGAGACTTGTGCCTTTGAGTTGGACATTCTGAATGCTGATGCCTGTCTCGGTATTACTCACTGACTTTCCCCACTTTTCACTCTGTCTGAGATCTGTGTGTCATTCTGGGGCACCACATCTTTATGCTGAACAAGTGATTCTAGGCTAGTGTGCTGCAGATACTCCTGCAATTTTCCATTCCTTACCGGCCTGTCTGACACGCACTTTGTTATGAGAACACAACTGTCAATAGCTGCTACAACTTAAGGCAAAAATCAAAGAATTCTTCAGAAGTGTAACACTTAACTTTGAGATTTCCCCAAACATGTCATGGTGAAAGTGACAAAATGCCACAAAAGGCAAGCTCTCCTTTTTCTGTGGAATGTGCTTTGCTCTGCCTTTAATTACCATGTGTTTTGAGCTTGCAGCCAGGTGCTCCATATGGTGATGCACAGCTGTACTATGTATTCTGTGTAATCAGAAAAGCAGAAAGTGGCCAGTAAATGTGAAGCAACCAATGCTAGGTCTTCAGTGCAGAAGATGTGTGTATACAACAGCCTAGTTCCACATCATTCGCTCTCAGCTCATGCTTGCATTTGGGGCTGTACGTATGTTTTAGATATCAGCTGTAGTAAGTCACAGACATTTTCAATCATTAGTTGTCCAGTGTGTCCAGGGGCACTCATTTCTATAAGTGTCTTCTGTAATGGATAGAATAGAGTGGCATTATTGGTTTTTATGAAGAACTGCAAAAGCAAACAGCTTTCTACAAGTCAAAGACCTGATGTGTTTCTATGATTAGCTACTTGCAAAGTAACACTGTTTGGATTGTTTGTCTTTATTGCCTGGTTTTAAATCAAAAAAGTATGCATAGAGCAGCTTTGCTCCTCAGATACTGATACACTTGCCTTGTTGATGCATCATATTGTTTTGGTCAAAATATGTGACTGTTTGAGCTCTTCCTTGATATTTTATGACTTGTCACTTTTTAAATGAGTATGTTATGAAAACACTAGCAAGAATGCAGAATTATTCATGTGTGAAGAAATAAAATATGTTGACTTGTGACTTGGTCCCAAGTAGTGTGTGTGTGTGGGTGGTTAATTACTTACTTGTGCTCAGTGTTACCCGGATAAGCCTCTGGGCTTCCTGCTGTCCTCAATCACATTAGTTATTTTTGAGAATTTTATAGTATGTTAGATTTTACTTTCAAATAATGTAAACATTCTTGTTGCTGCATCTGCTTTTAGTTATATGGAGATTTTGCTTCAATACTTTAAAATATAAAATGTAATTCAGTTCTCAGCAGAGGTATATTTAGGACATTATAAAGCTCACTTTAGTGGATCTGAATGATATGCCTCATTCCTAAGAAAATGTTTTACTTTATTCAAAATGCTTCATAATGCATTCTGAAAAAATGAATCTAGTAACATTGACCTTTGCAGACTATGGTTTTTCTCTGTTGCTTTTGCACTTTTTCAGCTTTAAGATTTGACTTAGGAATAATATTATTCACCATGGTGCTTTTCATAAGAAAGGACATAATTCAGTCAACATTACTGCAAATCTAATTCAAGTAAGTTGGATCAGTAACTACTTAGTCTGAAGGAGCACACTTCTCAGTACCTAGAGTGTCACGGTAGGACTCAATTATGAATGAGAAAAAAATGCCAATTTTCTTACATCAACATGAAACATAAAGATATGGAGAACTATTCCATTTAAAAGTGAAAACAGGAAACACATCTTCTTGTTGTTACAACTTTCTTTTCTAATGTCAAAAAATTGCTGCAGTAGGTATTTGAATCAATATGCCAGATGTTCATGGATTAAACTGAACTGCAGCACTAATCTGTTTGTATAGTTATCTGGTATCAATCATTTTGACTTCTGAGTTATGCAGATTTGTGTCACTGTTTAAGGTTTTTTTATTTAGCCATGTTTACACAAGAAGACATGAAATTTGCCTTCTCAGTTGCATCTAATAACAGACCCTCTGCCCTCTGACACACACTAGTCAAATCATCTACATCAGCCCCAATAACTTTAGCTGCATACTTCGTAATCTGCTGGAGCTTTTTTGAGTTTTGGTTTGTCAGACTATTAAACCAGGCAATGAAACTGAAAGTGATCACAGACTGGATAATACTGCGATAAAAGGACATAAAGAACACAATAGAAGGTATGGCAAAAAGATGGGAAAAACAGAAAAGAGGTCATCCCTAAAAAGTAGCAGCACCCATTTCAAAGGTCTCTGTCCATTCTCACTCCTGCATTGCAATTTATTAAGCCATCTTCAGCTAAGACACTCAAAGGAAAATAGGCATAATTTTATAGCTTATTTAAATTCTCTCCTTTGGTTTTACAAATCTACTTCATATAAATTCATGGTGTAATGCATGTGCATCAGACATCACCCTTCAAGTTCCTCCCAGATATACTGTACCACCCGGACCGAGGCAGGAGCTGCCGCTGACTGTCCTGTTTTCCTTTTCCTCAACAGTTTGGAGAAACTGCCCATTGAAGGCTATTGACTCTGCCACTTCCAGTTCCAGGGCCATAAAAGCAGGACCACCTGGAAGGAGACATTAATTCTCAACCAAGCAATCAGAGCGAAGGAGGTCCCTGCTCACATAAAGGAAGAAACAACTACAGTACATTTTATCAAGCCATGTTACTTTGTTGACAATTGTTTTGTTTCATTTTCTCACCATCATGTTTTTGTTTTGCACTTTGGGTAAATGCAAATGGCTGTGTTGGCTCCCCAAAATTTATTTTCTGTCGAGCCTGTTATTCCCTCAGATAACCATAATGGGCACTGAGATCTTGAGTCTACCACAATTTCTGATTCTGCCTACTTGAAATTCGTTAATGTATTTTATGCGGTTCTTTCATAGTATAACATCATCCACCCTTCAGCACTTTTCCTGAGTGTGTTATTTACATTGCAAAATGGTACTGGAATCTAACCTGAAAGTAACTGGTGTATGGCAGTAATCCAGCCGTGAATGAATATCATTTCATCACATGGCACACACATACTCTCACAGTTGTAAGAGGCCAATTAACCTGAAACTCATCACCATGCTGCAGCATATTTTATTCACTACTGGGCTATGAAAAGCCAGAGTCTGTTCCTCCAGCTCTAGGCACAAGGCAAAAATTAACCTAGGGCAGATGGTTGGGCTTAACAAGACTGATACCACAAGTGCCTTCAGCCATGGGCATCATCCATCTTATGGGTCATCAACAATCATAACCGAGGATGGAATAGGACAAAAAAGGAAACAACAACAAGTTAATGGTACAAAAAATGCATAGTACAGTTTTACTCACAGCAATCAGGCCATGTCCAAAAAGTGTGTTTCACTAATACTTCAATAAATAATCCATAAAACAACAGTGTAGTGAAAAGTTAAAATCAATACATAAGGTCAATAAATAATTAAAACTAAGGACAAAATCACATTTAGAAACGACTTTTCCTTCTGGTTCCTAGTGTGCTCTCTCTCTCTCTCTCTCTCCCTCTACCTCTAGTCTCTGTTCACCCATAAGGCTTACTCAGCAGGACTAAGACACCAGCAAATGTAGTCCTCAAACTGACTCCTGTCCCTGCCACCTCCTTTGCTGTTCGCGCAGATAAAAACTGAGCCGAGTTCCTTCTTCCTGCCACCTTCTGTTGGTCCAGCCCACAATTTCCCTTGCTCAACTCAGAAAGTTCAGTCTGCCCCTGGAGTACTGTTCCCCTCACTCCACCATGGGGCATCCCCAACTACTTTATATCCTTCTACCCATAATGGCTCAACCATGCTATTCTACACTCCTTTTTCTTCTCTTTCTGGGCCTTCTGACCTACTCAGACCTTTTATACATTTTGTGAGTGCATGTGCTCTAAACAATCGAAGGAGCACTAGTGAGGGATGGCTGTGTCAACTGGACTCTCACATGTGAATAAACGATCAGCCAGTTTCCCCATTAAGTACTCCCCTGCTGCTTCTCTCCAACACACACCTACACTCACAAAAAGCTGAACCACACTTTTAACAAAAATCCTGTACCAACCAGATCTGCCACAGATCCCTGACATGCTTCACCACAAGGACACATTCATTTATTAACTTATAGTGATCAGGCCATGAAGTAACAACACAAACTGTTGCCCAACCATGCTGCTTCTTAACATAATCTCTCATTTTTCACTCTTCATCTTTGGATACTGACATTTTACACAAGCATATATTGAAATGCTACAATGATGAAATGTTCAACCCTGCTGTCTCTAAACTCATGGGGCCTGGTTCTAATTCCTGGGCCAGTGATTATTCATTTGTAGTTTGCACATCCTAAGTTTACGTAGTTCTTTAATCCATCATTTGATTAACCTATTGTTTTGTATTTTAGGTTGATTTATAAGCCTGAGTTTGTCTTGGGTGGGTGTTTAGATGGGTTCCCCCTGCTAGAGACTTGCACCTCATCCAGGGTGGTTCTTGGACCCAATGCTTCTAAGACAGGCTTACCATGGAACTACAATGAAATTCTTCAGAACATTAATACACTAATGAGTTGAATAGCATTCTAATCTGAACCTTTTATATTAAAATGTATCTACTACTTTAAAATGCAAAAGTAATTTAACTGCAAGATCATTTTTACACAAATTAACACTGTTTTCTAGCCTTAGATAATCTTAAGCTCTGAATTAATTAGTGCTAATGTAATCAATGCTCAACTCCAATTAAAAAAAACACTTTCATTTTCAAGAATCACAGAACCAGGAGCTTTCTGAACTTCAGCCCTTCATTTTTTCCAATAAATTTTCACATATCCTAACACATCCTAACGCAGGTTAGTTCAGACATAAATACAACAGGTGCATTTAGCTGACATCAGATCAGATCAGTATTGCCATTGAAAAAGATTCCTCTGCTGGTCAATGTTGCACAATAGAAAATTCATAAATCTTGTCAAAATATTACAGCTTCACAACAAACACATACTAGTATGCACTTGTATCTCTTATCTAACTCAGTAATATCTTTTGCTGAAGTTCCCAGTACAGTACAGTATAGCAAATACATTATGGCATATATTACATGTGCAATAGCTGAATGTTAGCCAATAGAATTAATCCACAGGAAATCAAATATAACTTCTACAAAAAGTAATCCCTTCTTAAATCTAGCATACATTTAGCCAATCCCCTGACTTCCTAGGAGACATCTAAGTGTTGTAAGACAAACTATCTAATGTGAGTGGTCAGCATTTCTAAAGATTAATTTTGATTTGCAGCTCCCATGTATCTCTGTGCGTTATTAGTAAGTCAGTATGGAATAGTGGTATGGGAAATGTTAACACATTCTGTTTTTACTTTAACATGTACTTTGTTCCTAAAAACTGTCATCTAATGTCAGACTAAACTAAAGAAGAAGAACATTCTGTGTTGGTTTTGTTTGTGAAGTCATTGCGGCATATTAAAATTTCAATAACAGAGCATGTCTCCCTTTAACAATGAATATACTGATAATGTTATCTACCTTCCACCGTCTTCAATATTACAAACTATCCATTGTAAATCATCTGAGAAAGTAGCAAATGTTTGTATGGGTATTATTTTAGATTGAAAGAATTTAAGTTGAAATATTGACACTTTTAGATATGAACCTAAGGCGTCATGACCAGAAATAACATGCTTGCTTAGGAAGGCATAGAGTATACAGTAGTTTAGACACGTTCTGTATTACAGACTTTTTATATATTTACCAAAAATTGTACTAAGTATTATCATAAAATAATATAGATGAAGTACATACTTCAAAGACAGAAAGGCTTACTGGAAATCAATGTCAGAGCAATATTCTTATACCAGGAGTCACAAAAAGAAGCGCTAATCGTATATTCAATGTCAAAAGAGTCAGGACTTATGAGGTGACCTTTATCTGGTTGCACCGATGAAGTGACTAATGCAAAAAATAAATATCATAATCTTATTCTTTGACCAAGAACATTCCAGTAACAAAGAACTGATTCTTAGAGGAGAGATGAAACTCATGAAAAATTAAATATAAACATCAATCACAACACTAAACACATCAATTTTAGTTTAATTGGTGCTGAATCTAGTGTTATTCTTTCTGCTTTAAACCTAATACAGCTATCGGCTTCAGCTGCCATGACCCTTAATTTGATTGAGTAGTTTTGATAATGAATAGATGTTTCAATGAAGTAGCATTATACCACACCTCTAACTGAACTGTATCATCACCTTAGATTGTGACCCGCCATCAGCATACTGACTATTTTCAAAATTAAAAATGAATGTGGATTTAGATTGGCATGTTAAAAATCTATCAACTATTAGCCATCTATCAATTCATTCATTCACTGGATACCGGTTTGGAGCCTATCAACTTCAGGGTATTCCAACACTTACTCAAATGAAGCCAATTCAGAAACACCACTCGGTCTAACACAATGTAGCATAGTGGCTAAGGTGCTGGATTTTAAAAGAGAGAAGTCTGTTTAGTCCTTGGCTAGGACTTATTGTGTGTTAACCAGTCACTTAATCTGCTTGTTCTCCAGCTGTTGAAAGTAGACAATTAGAATCTTGGAATGGCAGGCCCCATGAAAAAAGATGATAAAAATTGTTTTTTTTTGCATCTACTGTGCATCTGTGAGATGAAAATCCACATAGACAAGCTGAGATCTTGCATACTTCACACATATAGTGAGCTGACTGAGAAAAGGGCCTTGGTCCCTACAATTGTGAGACAGCAACACTAACAGGCCTACGGTCATCCATTCATCTGCTGTGCCTCCTAAATAAATCATCTCATTTCATTTTGCAGAAAAAAAACATTTCATTAATGCCTTATTTAAACTGAAAACATTATTCTGTAATATATTGCTTTTTTATGTTAAATATCTTTCGTTTCACTTCTTGTTGAAAGCACTTGATCAAATTGACATATGATGGGAAAATTGCAGCTTGGGGACCTCTTCCTACAGTGTTCTGACATAAATATAATATTGACTCGTAGTGGCGAAACGATTGAATGAATTAAGACTGAAATGGAAAATATTCAAATATATTATGGAGTTTTTGTGACAGGTGCTATAATAATATGCCTGAGTACTGCGGCAGATTGTGAAATGTAAAACAAGATGAAATACAAGGAAAGCATATTATTGCTGATATGTAAGAGTATGTGATCTATTCTTTTAGGTAATATTATTACTATTTAAATATAAAAGACCAAAGATGTCTTGTCAAAGAAAAGCAAGTACTATTTCTATAAAAGCTGATGCAATTCTGTTAAAAAAAGTACTTTAAAAAATACTCTAAGAAAAAAAAATGAAGCCAAGAGATGGAAACAAGAATGAAAAAAGTGTTAAAGAATCAATTCATTATGACCTTAATTTTTAAGGTGGCTTTTTATTCTTGAGGATTTTCAGTTAATGCCTGAATAGACCCAATAGTAAAATGACGAAAAACATACTAATATTGGTATGAAATGGAACACAACATTAAAACAATCTTTATTTTTTAACATTAAGGCTGATTTTTTAACATTAAGTGATTAGAATCACTACTTTTCAGCTTCAGGAGACCTGACTCAAATCCTGGCCTCACATTTTCCTGTTCTTTCAATGTTCACATGTTTTTTTCTGCTTCTACTCCAGTTTTCTCCCACATGCTAAGGATCTATTGAAAGAGATAGATGGCAGCCTTACCTGGCCGGTACGACAATGAGATGGAAGGACTTGGGAAGAGAATGTGCACAGGGCATTATTTCCCCTGGAGCACTAGTTGGCAGCCCCCTGTGTTGTAAAGGTGCCTCAGATTTCCAACAGGCAGCATGGGATATGGAGTTTTTTGGCTCAGTCCTGTTGGGTTCCCTTGGTGTGGCCAGGTGGTGCTGCAGGGACTGGGGAGCCCTATTTCATGGAGTTTCCATCTCACCCAGATGTGCTTTTGGACCACGTGTACTCCCAGAAGACCAGAAGTACTCTCACGTGGAAGATAAAAGGAGATGCCTGCCTCAGAAGGATGATCCAGAGTTGGATGAACAGTGGACAAAGTTTGTGAGAAGAAGTGGAGGACGCAGTGGAAGAGTGATCGAGAGAGTTATTGCGTGCTGCTGTGCTTATTGTACTTGTGGCTGGGGTAGGAAACACTTGATTCAAAGAATTTCCCACAATAAAAGACTCTTTGTGCCTTTTAACTTGTGTCCATGCCTGTTGATGTGTTGGGTGTTTGGGGAGCAGGAGTGCCTCTTTGTGTCCACACTATGCATTAGAGGAAATTTCTGCCTATGGGTGATGGTGAGCAAGAGTACACTCTTAGAGAGATTGCCACACTATCCAGGCCTTTACAACAGTTCCTGAGATGGGGTGCTGCTCCCTCCAGCCCTAAAATGGATTAAGCATATGTGCTAAACAGGCAAGTATGCAGGCATAGTACAATTTTTTACTGTGAAATATTCTTGGTGACATAATGGGGACTTAACCAGCAGCTTTGTGGTTTAAAAATCAGTGACTTAGCCATTGCTCCACCTAATGCAATTCTAAAATGTCTATTTCCGTGCTGCTAAATTTTAAGCATGATTGACATTATTTTTTTATTAGTTTTTCAAAAATGATGTTGCTTACTTTTGGTCAAGGCCATGGGTGAGACACCAGTCTCTGTCTGAGCACACTCACATAGACATCATTACTTATACACAATCAACGACTTTAGAGCTTCCAGCTGCCAATCAGCTTAATAGCATATGTTTGGAATGCCACAGATAATTTGTACACTGTACCACTGGTTCATTATGAAAGAATGAAAATCTTTGTGCACTGCAGCATTTGTCACAAATAATTAGTGAAAAAGGCCTGTTTGTCTGTTAAATTAAACAAATTAAATAAATTGCACTAATTAATTAATTGATTCATGTGTTACCTAACTAAAATTATATTGCATTCCTTTAGCAACTAGTGCATGAACTGTATGTTTTATTTTTTATTTATCTACGCATTATATAAGGTATAAGCAAAAGCCTTCATACAAAAGGAAGAAAATTCATAGAAAAAGAAAAAAAAATAATCCAGAAAACAACAACCAATTCTAAAACTATTAGACTTCAGGCTAGATATATTATTATGCAAAGCTATTACCACAACATTCATTTGTATAAAATTGTTTTCCGGCTTAATATACAGAATGCACTTATTAACATAGGCTGTACAAATGCATTTCTACAGATTCTGGCTAAATTGCATTAATTGGATTATGTCTACTGCTTGCTTGTGTCAAGAATAAAGCAAACAAAAATAAACGTTGTGCTTTATTTAAAGATAATAATGCAATAACTAACACCAAGATTATTATTGGTTTAAAGGTGTAGAATGGTTTCCATTACTTTAAACTTTATGTGTAAGAGTATCACTAGTTTAGAAGTTTCATTCTACTCCTTTGTATATGGTTTTATTTTTTTCTGTTTACTTCTTCCACTCTTTTCTAGTTTACATTTGTTTTTCAGGTTAATTTGTACATACGGTATGTTCCATTTTGGTCTCCTACATCCAAAAGACGTGTAGGTAGAGCAACCTTATGAAACTAAAGTGGTGCAGAATGAAGAAGATGAGTGTATGCAAATACTGGAATTGTATCCGGGTTTATTTCTTTCCTCTTACCTGATGCTCAGCTGACTTAAAGAGTTTTAAAACTGATGGATGTGTGACAGGATACTTTTCATGCTGACCTAAAGGATACAAACTCATATTATGTCCTCAGTATGGACAGCAAAAAAGAATCCACTTTAACTAACTAACCAAAGTAATATTTCCTTTATTGAAATAACTTTTCCAGCTTTTTAGAGCAAGGGCTCTTTTTGGGTAGCAGGCTTACTTTACTAAAGCCCAGTTTCAATAACATTCACATGTAAGGCTTTGTGTATTGTAAGCAAAAATTAAACACTGCAAAACATGAAGTGACACTCTTAATTTTCTTATTAAATAAAATGAAAATGACTTATTAGCTCAAGTAGAACACCTCTCTCCACAACAGTAAATGCTTTTAGACAGCATGTAATCATATGAATTCCCAAGGCCATAGGCCTAATTTTGCAGGAAAGTACACAACTGTTTTAACAAACCATCATCATTTACTATAATGTTTAAGGTCATAAGTTGCATTGATCTTAAAAGTAATACTTACTGGGTACACAAACATGTGTTCATCACAAAAAAACCCAAAAATAATAAAAAGATGGCATATATTAAAGGAAGTCATGGGTAAGAGGATGTGAGGTTTTGCTTACTGATTTACCAAAGTCATCAATCATTCCATAAAAGGACCTATCCTATCGCTACATGCTTAAGATCAGCTAACCAGAATGAGATTTTTACTGTCTTTATTTACTATGTTCAGTTAATAGTATCAATGAATATTATTCAATTTATTCACTTTGGCTTGAATATGAATATCACATGGTACGGTAGTATATCATCCTCCTATACAGTATACACACACAAACTACATTTCCTGGCTGTTATTACAAGTTGTATACCATTTGTAGAATAAAGTATTCCAACTGTAATATTTAAATATTATGATACAATACGCACTGGCCAATAACAATGCCAACCTAGCAGAGGAACTTAACAGTTTCTTTGCACGGTTTGACAAGGACAATAACCAACCTCCAGTCAGCTTCGAGCTGACCGGAGATTCACAGCCTGTGGTCGTACACATACATGATGTGTGGCGGGCACTCGAAAACATCAATACAATGAAGGCAGCAGGTCCTGAAAATGTTCAAGGACGTTTACTCCAGGCTTGCGCTGACCAATTAGCAGAGGTATTTAACACTAGAATTACCAGAGCCTATGAGAAAGCTTGTAAATCCGGCCCACCTTAAACCCATTCACACCTCTCCGTCAGTGTCTTTTGTCCTGTAAATGTGTCGATAAGCAGCAAGCAGCCTGTTATCCCATCCCCCCGCCCACTGCTGCAGTTCATTTCGCAAAGAAGTTTCTCAGTGCTCAGTGTTTATCTTCGAGTGAAGTGCTGGAGCTTTATAGGGTAAAATAGTACATCATCATTTGGAATACATATATTTCATGTGTGTTCAGTGTCAACAACAATCTATGTAAAACATAGTTAACACAGAAAAGTTTTTCATGTTTTAGTAATAATTGAAAAAATGTAGACATGAAACGTATAAGGTGTGAAGCCTGAAATACAAATATTAAATAAACAAAGAAAGCAGGTTATGGTAGGCAGTTGATACGACAGCTTGCGTGGTGCAAAGCTAAGAACTGCTGCCTTCCAATCAAGAGGTTGCGGTTTCAATATCAGCTGCTTCCCAAATTTATCATTTTCAGTAGTGAGCTGCTCTTAATGTTAATATCATACAATAAAAGCATAAATTTGATTTGCGTCTGTAAATTTATAGTTAAAGTTAGCATTTTTTTTTCAGTTTTATTCTCTCATTCACATTCTAGCTCCCACACACCCACCGGATCTGACGCCGTTTTCAGATAAAGATGTGATATAATAAACAAACTTGTTTTGTTACCCCCAACCCCCTTTATTTGAAAACCGTGTCAGATCTGGTGCACAAACGAGACTGGGAAAACTGTGGATGTGAGTGGTGTGCGTGACTAAGAATGATTGTGGATGTCAATTTTTTTTTATTCAGTTTTATTCTTGAGTGCTCCTGCTCACGCTGAATTAGTATGCACCTGATCCATGATATCAAAGCCGCACTGACAAAAAAGAGAGACTTAGGTATATATGACATTTGTAATAATTCATTTTATGACCTGTATTGTACATTTTAGAAAACGTTGTTGCACTAATGCAACATTATATTCATTTGCATACCTTCATGCGGTTGTAGTTAGTGACCGCGTTTGATTTTTTTGTTCTGATCTTGTTGCTGCATGTTGGTATTTCTTTGAAGGACAGGTGATTGGCGGATGATGCCTGACTTCGTCCTGTATCCAAACGGTGCCATCTTTCGCTTTTACGCCTGGTGCAGCTGCGTTGTTCTTATATGTGAGTGGATGTTTCTTGCGGGGAGGGCTTCTGTTCTCTTTCTCTGATCTGAGTTCATCTCTGTTATAGCACTTCTTTATTTGAAAACAGCTGTGTCAGATCGGGGGGAGCATGAACACAACTGAGAGAATAAAACTGAATGAAAAAAAAATGCTAACCTTTACAAGTACCATACATTTACACCTTCTGTTACAGACTCTAATCAAATGTATGCTTTTAGTGTATAATAGTAACAATAAGAACAGCTCACTACTCAAAACATTTATTTTTGGAGACGTTAAGACTCGAACCCAGAACCTTTTGAATTGGAGTCAGCAGCTGTAACCGCTGTACTACCTGAGAAGTCAGGACAACACGCAACACTAACCTGATTTCTTTTTCTTCGGTTGTATCTTTTGTGAAAGTGCTTATTTGATATTTGGACTTCAGTGTCACACACTATACACTTCATGTCTACATTTTGTCTTTAGTACTAAAACATGGAAAAAGTTTGTCTTTTAGGTATGTATTCAACATTTCTGTCATCCTACACTTACACAGATCTCTGTGGACACGGAACACATGTAAAAAGCATGTGTTCCGAATAACAATATATTTTTTTAGCCTAGGTATCTGACTTACTGATAAACAAGGCTTCATTTGGGAGAGGTTTTTGCAGTTTCTCTGGTGGTTGGGGGGGGTTAATGGTATAGCAGGCTGCTTGCTGCTTGGGAATATCAACATATTTACAAGACAAAAGACGCTGAATGGAGACATGCGAGTGGATTTAAGGTGGGCCGGATTTCCAAGTTTTCTCGTAAGCTTTGGTAATTCTAGTGTTAATCAGACTGAAACTTTTGTGTATATAAATTAACTGCTAGGAAGGTAACTACTATATACCACAACACATTGACGATTTGTATCCCATTGTTAATATTGCAAAGTGAAAAGTAAATCCTGAGTGTGCTGTGCAGCCAACATATCAAGATGGAGTGCAGAATTCACATACCCGTTCCTAAATTTAAACACATATTCAACCTCTCTCTCTCCTCAGGCGTAGTCCCCTTGAGCCTAAAAACCACAACCATTGTACCTGTTCCCAAAAAACAGAGGATAACCTGTCTTAATGACTATCCACCAATCGCTCTCACCCCTGTCATCGCAAAGTGCTTTGAACGACTGGTAATCACCCACATCAAAGCCTCCATCCCAGCTGATCTAGACCAACACCAGTTTGCCTATCGGTCAAACAGATCAACTGAGGACACCATCTGTGTGGCTCTACATCCTGCCCTCTTGCACCTGGAAAAGCCCAAAACCTATGTTAGGATGCTATTCACTAACTACAGCTCTGCATTTAATACCATCATACCTAACCAGTTGATCAAAAAACTCTATGCACTAGGACTTGCTCCGTCCATATGCCACTAGTTACTGGATTTTCTCACCAACCGCTCCCAGTCTGTCAGGATGGGTAAACACACATCCTCCACCCTTACCCAGAGCACTGGTTTGCCATAAGGATGTGTACTAAGTCCCCTTCTCTATGCACTCTTCACCCATGACTGCCAACCAATCCATCAATCAAACATTATTGTTCCATTTGTGGATGATACGACTGTCATTGGGCTTGTAACAGACAACAATGAAGCTGCATATAGGGAAGAGGTTCAGAATCTGACAGCATGGTGCAACACCAACAGCCTGGTCTAAAATACCAAAAAGACCAAAGAAGTTATTCTGGACTTTAGGACCACTAAAAAAGACCAATCACAGTCCGATAACAATTAATGCAGATGCTAGATAGATAGATAGATAGATAGATAGATAGATAGATACTTCATTAATCCCAAGGGGAAATTTACATAATCCAGCAGCAGTATACTGATACAAAAAAAAAAAAAAAAGCAACATTAAATTAAAGAGTAATAAAAATGCATGTAAAAGAAGACAATAACTTTGAGTAATGTTAGCATTTACTCCCCCGAGTGGAACTGAAGAGTCGCATAGTGTGGGGAAGAACGATCTCCTCAGTCTGTCAGTGGAGCAGGACAGTGACAGCAGTCTGTCGCTGAAGCTGCTCCTCTGCCTGGAGATGACACTGTTTAGTGGATGCAGTGGATTCTTCATGATTGACAGGAGTTTGCTTAATGCCCGTCACTCTGCAACAGATGTTAAACTGTCTAACTTTACTCCTACAATAGAGCCAGCCTTCTTAACAAGTTTGTCCAGGCGTGAGGCGTC
This sequence comes from Polypterus bichir lapradei, assembly GCA_026402145.1. Classification (NCBI taxonomy): domain Eukaryota; kingdom Metazoa; phylum Chordata; class Cladistia; order Polypteriformes; family Polypteridae; genus Polypterus; species Polypterus bichir. The sequence goes on from JANRMT010062806.1 coordinate 31,635,554, forward strand.
CTAAATCTTTATGCTGCCTCCCCAGCAACCACCGCGTAGAAGAGGGCACTCGCCACAACTGTCTGGTAGAACATCTGCAGCATCTTATTGCAGATGTTGAAGGACGCCAACCTTCTAAGAAAGTATAGTTGGCTCTGACCTTTCTTACACAGAGCATCAGTATTGGAAGTCCAGTCCAATTTGTCATCCAGCTGCACTCCCAGGTATTTATAGGTCTGTACCCTCTGCATACTCTGATGATCACTGGGTTCATGAGGGGCCTGGGCCTCCTAAAATCCACCACCAGTTCCTTGGTCTTGCTGGTGTTCAGGTGTAAGTGGTTTGAGTCGCACCATTTAACAAAGTCTTTGATTAGCTTCCTGTACTCCTCCTCCTGCCCACTCCTGATGCAGCCCACAATAGCAGTGTCATCAGCGAACTTTTGCACATGGCAGGACTCCGAGTTGTATTGGAAGTCTGATGTACAGTATATAGGCTGAACAGGACCGGAGAAAGTACAGTCCCCTGCGGTGCTCCTGTGTTGCTGACCACAATGTCAGACCTGCAGTTCCCAAGACGCACATATTGAGGTCTGTCTATAAGATAGTCCATGATCCATGCCACCAGGTCTGAGTCTACTCCCATCTTAGTCAGCTTGTCCCTAAGCAGCAGAGGTTGGATGGTGTTGAAGGCACTAGAGAAGTCCAAAAACATAATTCTTACAGCACCACTGCCTCTGTCCAAGTGGGAGAGGGATCGGTGTAGCATATAGATGATGGCATCCTCCGCTCCCAACTTCTCCTGGTATGCGAACTGCAGAGGGTTGAGGGCGTGGCGGACCTGTGGCCTCAGGTGGTGAAGCAGCAGCCACTCCATGGTCTTCATCACATGTGACGTCAAAGCAACAGGCCGGAAGTCATTCAGCTCACTAGGACATGATACCTTGGGACTGGGGTGATACAAGATGTTTTCCAAAGCCTCGGGTCTCTCCCCTGTTCCAGGCTCAGGTTAAAGATGCGCTGTAGAGGACTCCCCAGTTCCAACGCACAGGCCTTCAGCAGTCGTGGCGATACACCATCTGGACCCGCTGCTTTGCTGGCATGAAGTCTCCTCAGCTCTATGCTCACCTGCGCTGCTGTAATTGTGGGTGGGTATGTCTCTCCTATGCTGGTATCAGCAGAAGGGTGGTTGGAGAGAGTTCCCAGTTTTTAGTTTCTAGGAGTCACCATCTCAGAGGACCTGTCCTGGGCTGACAACAACTTGGCTATAATAGTCAAAACACAACAACGGCATTATTTTCTCAGGAAGCTAAGGAGAGCTGACCTCCCCCAGGAGCTGATGGTTAATTTCTATAGATGCACTATAGAGAACATCTTAACTATGTGCATGATGGCCTGGTACAACAGCTGCACTAAGGCTGCTAAAGAAGCCCTGCAGCCGGTCGTAAAATCAGCAGAGGCCATTTTTGGGACTGAACTGCCATCACTTGAACTCTTATATAAGACTCGCTGTGTATGAAGGGCCAAAAACATTCTCAAGGACAAAACTCATCCTGGAAATTCTTTGTTTGGGCTCCTCCCGTCAGGAAGACGCATTAGGTAAATCCGTGTACACATTAACAGACTAAAAAATAGCTTTTTCCTATCTGCCATAAACTTTCTGAACTCTGAATCTCCTCAGTCTGAGATCATTTTTAATTGAACATGTGCAATAAGCTATATTGGTAATGTGCAATATACTAATGTAATACAATATATAATATGTAATGTACTATTCATTAACAGGTGCAATAACAATTTATGCTGCTGTACTTTGAGCAATAATAATTTGCTCTGGTTACTTGATCACTTAACACTGTATACGACATATTTGGAATTATTTGACTTTTCTTTAAATGCACCTTGGGCCTGTCACAAAAAGTAATTTCGTTGTGTTACACAATGACAATAAAGTGCTTGAACTTGAACTTGCTTGAACTTGAACTTGAATGTTAAAGTTTGAAATATAGGCACTCAAAAACTATGGAAATATACGCTGTGTTATTCACTGTACTGTTTATAAGTACTGTCCCAGACTTAAAGTAGTGCCTGGGAAAATATTTAATAATTTAGACAACAGTTTTTGTATCTGCTTAGTATTCTATTTTAGTGATTCTTCTCTAATAGTGGGAATTGTGAATACTTTTTTTTTGGGGGGGGGGGGGGGTATTTAAGAAGGGTGGAAACATTACAGAAAGAGAAAGAGAATTGAAGATAGGAACTTTAACATACAAGGGAATTAAATACCTACATATCTACTAAGCTGAATTAGTGCAGAAACATAGGACATCACACTAACAAAATTATATTACTTTTCTCAATCCTTTTCAAAATTTCATTATTGCAGTATATGTTTTCCAAAGGTTGTAGTCTCTCCTGCAGCATCAGGCCAAAGTCAGTAACCAACACATCTTCGAGGACATTCTTACGCACACCGCCCACACCACACTTTCTTACAGCAAGTCAGTGTAAGATTGCTGACAAACCTAACACATATGTTTTTGTGGATGTTGGAGAAAAACTCATGAACGCATGGGGAAAACATGCAAGACTTCACAAAGAAAATGACCAGAGCACAGGCTGCAAGACACAACACAACTCTAGACAGCATGCTAGTCCATCATAGGGCCAACTCATGCAAAAATTCTACATAAGGCAAATTTAAAATTACCCTAACCTAACATTAATATCTTTAGGGATGTTGAAGGAAAGCTGCACTACTTAGAGGAAATGCATATAGACATGGCAGAACATGAAAGCTCCACACAAACCAGTACTAGGCACAGGATTCAAACCCAGGATGCTGGATATGTGAGATATCACTGCTAACCATTGTTTCCTTGTCCACAGAAATCTGCAATTAAAGGAATCATTCAAATAGAAGGAAGAGATCTTCCATGCAGTATTAGATGGATGGTCTGCAAATCTGACTAAGTTGTACTAGAAGACTAAAAATGTGGCATATGCAGAAGTGGCGCTGTGTGGGGGAATGGAATGGATGCAGAAAATATTTTTTGGATGGCCACAAGTAAGTTTTAGCAAAACATTTAATGACTGAGGAAGGTTGGACGTGATGTCACTCAGGTTGTTCTCCTCAAGGAGTGGGAAACATTGTTTCGGGATATCAATGAGTGCTGAAAGGAGCAGTTTGAATAATTCAATACAGCCTCCATGGAATAGCAAGCATCAGGAACATCAGTTGGGGTTCAGACCATCTCTCTGTGACTGTGGTGATTAGAAAACTCCATAGTGGCAAAGTAAAAAGATTGGATGAGGTGTTTTTGGCTAACATGCCTCTTTTGTTATTTATGCAAGGAAAGGGCAGTGCTTCTGCCCTTGCAGACTGGAGTGGAGGTTCACATTTTTACATTTACAGAAGTAATAATTTGATTTTAGTTTACCTTTAGCTTTTAAATTTGTAATAATAAAGACTGCACAGTTCTGTTATGGGTGCATTCCAGTTGCTGTGGGATGACACTCCTTAACCTTCATTCAGAAGCCTAAGCCTATGGCACTGGAATGGAGGCTCCATTCAGTAGCTGAACTGCAGAACAAAGAAGAGCAGTGTGGATTCCATTCTGGTTCTGAACAGTAAAGCAAGTATTTGTCCTTGAGGGGTGATGGGAGTTTGAAAATCCTGACTATCTGTGTTTTGTGAACTTCAAAAATGTATATTTTATTGCACACCATGATTTGTTGTGGAACGTGCTCCAAAAGTATAACATCAGAATTTGACTTGATATTATTTTGGACAATCCAAGTAAATAGCCTGTGTGACCTTGTTGGGTTGAATGGCCTGTTCTTGTTACAATTCTTCTAATGGTCTAATTTTGTAAATGTTCTTGAGCTACTGCTACTTGCCCTTTGATCCCAGTAGAGAAGTTCTGTTTGACCATATGACATTTGTTCAATGTGGGTGTTGGATGTTTCCATGGGAATGTATTGTCTATTCTCTTGTTCATGATCTTCATGGATTCATAACCACAGTGCTTGGACAATATCCAGTTTGGGAACCTAAATATTGTATTTTTTTCTGTGTTACCCTCTTGGTCTATTGTCGTATTCAAAATCCTATGTTTAGTTAAGTGAGGTAAGACGCTGATAAATATGTGTTTGCAGAAAGGTACAAGATAAGCAGCTTGAGCATATCCTTGAGTCTCCTGTCTTAAAGTGTTTTAATCCAATATACAAATCTGATCTGTTCTTCTTTGCTTGTAAATATTGTATATTACCTGCATGCATCTCATTGAGTAATAAACTGAAATTAGCGTAAACTGAAATAAATATCTTATATGAACATTATGACACAATGGAGTTCAGTCTAGCATATAGTTTATACACATGGATTTGTACAAATATGGCTATGTTGTAAAAAAAACTATCCAAACAGTTTCAAACCCCTTTATTTATGGATACACACATTATGCACACTTGAACATGCATTACAGTTATGTGAGAACATGTAAAGAAAACTGATTGTACAACTTCAAGTCCTTATTTCATTTACTTAACATCCAGTAGTGAGCAATAAGCTGCAATAACATACCATGCTTGTTCCAGCCTATATGAAAGTCATTCAAATGTGAAGGCAGAAAAACACATTAGAGCATCTCTTCAAGCAAAAGTCATACTTTCTATTTATGTATTTTTCTGCTGAGGCACAATGCACACATTTATTTGGCATAAATATTTACTGAATCCCTTCAGGTAGATCAATATATTTTGATGTTGCTTCCCTGCTTAAAAGAGAATCTTATTGACCTTTGGTTAGAGTGCTTAGAAAAAAAATGACAGAGAGGAGCCAGGTGAAAGAAAGATTGACACTGATGAGCAAACTGTCAGAGCCATGACACAGACATTAACCAGACGGCCTTGCTCAACTTCTAAACTATGGGTAAAAACATTTACCCTGAAGCACTTTGATTGCCAGAAGCAGGGCAATCTGATTGGCAAAGAGCCTGAAACCAATAATGGCATGTCTCCAAACATCGTGAAAAGGAACAGCATGAAGAAAGATTAACTAGCATTGTAGAAATTTCACTATTGAGCCCCTGGCTTTCAGAGTGTGTTTAAACAGTACAACACAGACTGATTTGCTGTGTAATAATTACTTTGTTTTAGCAAATTTTAGAATCAAAGCTTCCAGGAAGTAGAAGTATAAAAGTGTGTTCTTCAACTTTCTTTTACTTTACACACACAATACCTACCCATCTGGTCAACTTAGAAAAGGGCAATGTAGAAGAAGAATTAGCTAGCATTGATGTACACACTTAGTCAAATACAGGGTAATGATCAACGAATCATAGGTGAAGATTTGCCTACGTACTTTGACCTAGTGATGCTAAAACCAATTGTACAATATGTCTAGACAGTCTGCTTGTGATTGATTTTATCTGAACTTGCCAATCTAAGATGAAATGAAACCACTTACCTAAAGGCCAAGTACCGAATGTCCTTATTCATTCTGTTGCTAATTTAGTGTCGCACCAATAGGAAATATCAAAATTCCAGCTGCAGACATATTCTTTTAGTTTTTTGTGTAACACTAAATTTGATTGCCTGACCCATCTGCAGATTTAATGGCCACCTAACCTAATATATGTTGTAAAAAGACAGACATCTTTTATGTTATACAGCAGTTCGGCATTGTTTGATCGTGGATTGAAAGTTATTCAAGTTCTTTTTTCAATATATACCTAGGCCTCACATTTAATTTCTGAAGGGTTAAATAAACCAACAATACACACATTTCTTGAATGTGTTTTATCTGGCACATCAACTGGAGAACCAGTCATTCTCATAACTGCATAAAGCTGCACAGATAAACATATGAAATAATTTCAATGAAGTTCATTATTATTAATTTTGCTTCCAAAATTAGGAATTACCTGTGATCTAGTCAAGTTCAAGTTTATTGTCCTCGTATGTTGGTAGTTTAAAGAAATTATTATAAGTATAGACTTCTGACAGTAAAACAACAAAAAAGCAAATGAATACAACATCTTACATTGAATGAAATATACTGTACATATAGATGGGTAAAAGATGGGGAAGTATAATGGTACAACACATACTATAGCTCCAGCCCTTGCTTCCCAGCTACTATGTATACCAAAGTAAAGTCATAAATCGTCATTCATTCTCGATCCTGATCCTAACAAGGACAGAACTTCTTATATATATATTAATTCAGGAGGGGGGTATTGCTTCTCTTGAGACATCGTAGGTGTCCTGGGGAATCTCATGCCAGATCTGGACCAGGGCATCACTGAGCTCCTGGACAGTCTGACGTGCAACCTGGCAGTGTTGGATGGACTGAAACATAATGTCCCAGAGGTGTTCTATCAGATTTAGATCAGGCGAGTGTGGGGGCCAGTCAGTGGTATCAATTCCTTCATCCTCCGGGAATATCCTGCATACTCGAGCCACATTAGGCATTGTCTTGCATCAGGAGGAATCCAGGACCCACTGCACCAGCATATGGTATCTGACAATGGGTCCAAGGATTTCATCCTGATACCTAATGGCAGTCAAGGTGCTGTTGTGTAGCCTGCAGAGGTCTGTGTGTCCCTCCATGGATATGCCTCCCCAGACAATCACTAATACAACACCAAACCAGTCATGCTGAACGATGTTACAGTCAGCATAACATTCTCCACGGCTTCTCCAGACCCTTTCATGTCTGTCACATGTGCTCACGGTGAACCTGCTCTCATCTATGAAAAGCACAGGGTGCCAGTGGTGGACCTGCCAATTCTGGTATTCCATGGCAAATGGCAATCGAGTTCCATGGTGCCGGGCAGTGAGCACAAGGCCCAATAGAGGATGTCGGGCCCTCGGGCCACCCTCATGAAGTCTTTTTCTGATTGTTTGGTCAGAGACATTCACACCAGTGGCCTGCTGGAGGTCATTTTGTAGGGCTCTGGCAGTGCTCATCCTGTTCCTCCTTGCCCAAAGGAGCAGATACCAGTCCTGCTGATAGGTTAAAGACCTTCTATGGTCCTGTCCAGCTCTCCTAGAGTAACTGCCTGTCTCCTGGAATCTCCTCCATACCCTTCAGACTGTGCTGGGAGACACAGCAAACCTTCTGGCAATGGCACGTATATTTAGCAGAAGTAGGTTTCCAGTTGTGAGTACATAAGGCCGGAAATTTGAGCACTCACTACCTTGTACCTAAGTGCAATGTGACATTCTTTTCATTTAATGAAGTTAATAAAGCTATTAAGTTAGTAAATCTATTACACAAAGGGCATTCAGATATAAACAGAAATTTATGAGCTACACTTTATTTAATGAATACAATGAATCGACTTATACACTATTTTTCTGTGTAGTCTTCCTGCCACTGCAATACATACACTTGTTCCAGTGCTCAGGAAGCTTCTTAATCCCAAAAGAGTAGAAGTTTTTTCACTGCATGTTGACCCATTCTTGCACAGCAACAATAACCTCCTCATTCAAATTGAATTTCTTCCCTCCTAAAAATTCCTTAAGTGGACCAAAGAGATGATAGTCCCTTTCTGAATGACTTGCACCAATTATACACTCTAGACTGAGAGAGACACTCATCCCAAAGTTGATTTTTAAGTCTCCAATAAATATAAGATGGAATGAGTCCTTCATTCGTCAAAAATTTAATAACAATTTTCTGCGCAACACTACTGTCACATAAGTCACATCTGCCTTGCACTCTTTATAAGAACAGAGCATGAAAATTTCTGCTTGTAATTAAATGCCCCTCATAATAATCATAACCTGCATGTCATTTTCCATATATATATATACTGTATATATATTCATCCATATATACTCAGAAGTCAAGCATGTGGCTATAGCAAAGATATCTTGTCTTTCTTACAACATATTTTCAAGTCAGTTGTTAGGGAGACCTGCACTGGCATGCACTGTTAATAATGGAACTTCTATATTTAGATATCAATGCATTTCAATTAAACAATGACAATGGCATTACATGGTAGTTAAAAACACTAAGATTCAATTAATCACTTTGCATTTGTTTTTCCTGCATAGGCTTGCCATATTTCATTTGGGCCCCATAGAACCACAGAATTCTCAAGGAACGCCATTAGCTTTTTTTATAAATTGAAACAATAGGCATCCCAATCTCAGTAGTTCCCTAAGGATGCTCATATATTCCTACTGTAATGATGTTGTTAATGCAGTCAAGTTTTTCTTCATAATTCATCATTTTTATAGCAGCAAGCTAGTAGAAGCCAAAACTGGTAAAAGTCTTAAATGATTCATTTTTAAATAGAAAAATGTTTAATTTGACACATCTTTGTAAACTTTTGGTTTAATTGTTTGACACAGCTTCAATGAACATACACTATGACATGCACTGTTTTTCTATCAAGGCAAACAGCTGTCCATCAGAATAAAAACAGCAACTGAAAAATCTGTGAAATCCAAATTTTACATTTCATTTAAGAAAAAAGCACCAGTACAATACATTTATCATAATCTTAATCAGCATAAATTCTATGGTAAACAGTTTTATTGGGTTAGAGTGATAAATAAAAAAGGTGGCAGTTTATACTATAGACACACAGAAAAGTGTGTGACATAAAAAATAGACTGTAGCTAAATTAATTTATAATATGTAAACATTTCCAGTATAAACAATAATCTTATTTCCTCACTCTTTCCCTCATACATTACATATATATTTGAAATATATTTTAAAAAGCATTTTCATCTCAGAGTCTCATCTGTTCTCTTGTCTAGAGGGGACTAGAAGTATACAGGTAAAAACATAAACAACCACATTATTCCTGATGTTTCATGGAGCCAGGCCAAGTCAATAAGGTTGGAAACTTGAAGGAAGATAAAAGCGAATGGGAAAGACTGAAGGGTAGTTCACCAAAGACCTGGACAAAGGACAGAACAGAGAGAAGGCTCTTGGCATGCAACTGATTTACAAGTCCCATTCTACTAGGCGATGAAAATAAGACACTTGGGCTGCTTTATATGCATATTGCTTCTAGAGAATTCTGGGGAAAGTTTAAACTATTTTTTTCTTGTTTAGCCATGGATTAATATACATTCAACAGTGGCTGTAAAAATTAAAATTTGTATAAATATTTTTATTTCTTGGTTTGCTAATCATGTATGGTGTGTGAGTGTGGTCTCCTGTGATGGATTGGCACCCTGCCCAGGGGGATTGTTTCTGCCTGGTGCCCTGTGCTTTCTGGGATATGCTCTAGCCCCTCACGACCCTGCTGAGGTTTAAGCAGGTTTATAAAATGGTCTAGTATGGTATGGTATAGTATGGTACGGTATGATATGGTTTTTCCAATCACTTCTTAGTGGTCACTATATATTTGTGAACATATAATGAAAGAGAAACCAGGAAAAACAAATGAACTGTTTCAGTCATTTGTAGTCTTCACACACTATTATTGTGGTAAGATTAAATGACTAACATAATATGTAAAACAAGCTTTTTCTAGATCATTTGGTAACTGTTGCATACTTACATTTTTTCAATAAATGATTTCAAAACATTTTTTCAGGCCTTGAATATCGTTTTTGTATGTCTGTTTCAGTTCTTACTTCTCATTATCGACATAATGATAAGTAATCACCTTAAATGAATTATCAAGATCCATAGAAACACTTGTTCTACTCTGAAGTCCTCCTATATTGCTCAGCTCTTCACCTAATCACAAAAAGTGAGCCCAAAAAACCCTGTAACAGAATTGCATGCAAGCAGCTTGTGGTAATGATCTTATTTTTCATTAGCTATCCAGACTAGTGATGAGCGAAACAATTACCATTAAGCTGAATTCACGATGAACCTCAAAGATTAGATTCACGGAAAAATTGTGCTTTACTTCCAGTGAAATTCATGTCAATGACACAAGAAATGTATTTAGTCCTCTTTGGAAGGATTTACAGTACATGCATTAATTCCATATGCATCTGCCTGTTATTTAATTTTTAAAGATCTCTAGTGGGAAAAAAATCACTAGAGACATTTTGTTGAGCTGTCTGACATGTTCTGGTAGTATTAATCCCAATCTGCCAATTATGTTGACAATCTTGGCGATCACATTTTTAAAGTTGCACTGGATACATAAAAGAAACTTGAATCTCCACGGTGCATGGACAACTTCTTCTGCAAGCATCAAGAAACAGAGAAGAGCAGTTTCTAGCTAACAGCAAGTGGGCTGTTGTATCGTGAGATCTGTGCAGTGTAGTGTAGCTTCCAGTGTAGTGAGATTTTTCCTGTGAAGATAACAAAGGAATGCCCAAAGGTGATGTTTTGATGTGTTCAGAAAATAAGCAGAATGTCACTTTTTTTTTTTTTTAAAGTACTGAGCTTCTTCACTGTAATGTAAATGAGTAACATAAATAGAACTGATTTTACTGATGTGAGACAGGTCACATGCATGCAGCTACAAAAGAAAACAGGTAAACAGGGAGGTGTTGTTGAAGCTCCAGGAAGCAACATTCCTAGTTTTCCACCCTAAAAAACCTTTAAAACTCACTCCTTTTTAATTCAGTTTCACATTTTGCATTTGCAAAATCATTTCTAAAATTGGGTTTAGTGTCAGCTTTGCAATACTTTGTGCAAATCTAAACTTGCCTGTTTTGTTCATCCATACTCATGATAATGCTGTAGGTGAGGGTAGAGATATAGACTTACTGATAAACCAAAAGGTTTATCCAAATACATAGCTCCCACTTCACAGCCGTTGCTAGTGAAACAGCCATCAACTAGTTGGTTAGCCTTACCATCACCTCTTCTCTGCCTCTTGAACAAGTCCCCTAATTACTTCAACACCTACATTGGTGGCATATGCTCATCACTTGCCTACACAGACAAATCAACTCTCTTCCAGGAGACAACTATGGCCTCAGATTTGGAGTTGCTAATTCTCATTCTTGCCAGTTTATACTAAGATGCACTTTGGAGACCATTATATGATGACACTAAGAGAATAGCAACATCTGCAAACAGCAGAGACCCATCCTTTAAACTCTTAAACGGCAAACTTTTGAAGCGCTGACTATGTATGACTTGAAATCTTTTCCAAGAAAATAACTAATAAAGGAGGAAATAAGACACATCTTTGGTGGTGATTGATTCAGCATTTCCTAAATTCATCTTATTATGATGCTAAACTGTAGCCTAACAAATGGTCTAAATAACATCAGAACTCATAAATCACTAAATTAAAAGAACATATTCTCAACTTTTTAGAATTTTTACAATGTAATATTTTCACTGCTGTATGCATTTTGTGACTTTGTCATCTAATTATGCGAGATTTAAAAGCTCTCTTAATTAATGCTGTCCCTTCATGGTCATTTACTTGCACCAGATCAACTTCTAGACAGCTAGGTTTAGCTTCACCATAAGTTACATACCAACATGGAGCTTACTTTATTTATATTTCATTTTTGATTATATCTGATTGGAAACCTAATGTATTTACTTCAGAGTCATGTTTTTGGTTTTTTTCTCAAAGTCTTTCTGGACTTCTTCCAAGCCTAAAAGATGTATAGGTTAGGTTAACAACCAGCTGTCCATTTGTCCTGGGGTGAATGTGTGAATGTCTACGCATGAGTGTGTCTTGCAAAAGATTGGCATCCCATCCAGTGTTGGTTTCCACTTTCCACCCAGTACAGCCAGGATTCTCTAACCATAGCTAAGTAAAAATTACTACTGTATGTATTGTTATGTCAAGCTAAAGGTATAGCATATTCACAACTATATGAACCTTGGAGGTCGGCACGGTGGAATAGTAATAATACTGCTGCCTTGCAGCAATTAGAACAGGGTTTGCATCCCAGGTCCTCCCTGTGTGGTTTCTCCCCACTGTTAAAAAAGATTTGAATAGATAAATTAGCAATGCTAAATTTGCCATAGTGTGAGTATAATATGTGTGTGTGTGTGCACGTGTGTGTGTGCTCACCCCACGAAAGACTGGCACCCAGTCCAGAATTTGTTCCTGCCTTGTGTCTTGTGCTAGCTGGGATAGGCTCAGGCTCTGGTGTAACCCTATTCTGGATTAAGCTGGTTAGAGATTGACATAACATGAACCTGGGAATGTGCTTGTAGTCTTTGAGTTCAGATGTCATATGGAATTACTGGATTGTTGCTTAATTACATCAGATAATGCAACTAATTTAAAGACAACCTTGTAATTTTTATTTTTGATTGTTCTTCCTGTGAAGTTTTTGGTATTGTACAAATTAAACGCCTGACTACAGATAATTCTGTGCTTTGTTTTTGTTGAACAGTGGGTAAGGGCACTTTTTATTTCCATATGGTACTGTACTATTTCTAAATAGGACATTGCAGCAAGTGAAGCATTAATATGGAAAGCAAACATTTACTGAGTCAATAGATTACTGCTGCTGTGTAGGACTCAATATCCTTTATTCACACTACTTGAATCTAGAAATTAAAATTGTTTTTGTATTTTTTCTGGGTCTAACTTAAAAAAGCAAAGAAAATCTGGCACTGTTAAAATTATCTGTGGATAATAAAGCATGAATGTCACACAAGTACAGCTTCCAGTGCATTTCTTAACAGGTAAACTCTGAATGCCAAATTTAATTCTAACTGTATATTCATATATAATGTTAAAGGTGAGTGTAGACATAAACATGAAACTGGAAAAGGTAACAGGATGATACTGAGCCATCACTTTTCCACATTTAGCCATGATCGATGGACATTTTGACAATGACCAGAAGTTTGCTGCCATTCTTTGTGATATATATTGTCAGATAGGAGCGCTTTTTTTGGCCATGTGTCCCATTCAATGTGCAGTATGGCTGCACAGTTCAATGTTTAGTTTTTAAAACAGTGAGGTTCAGAGTAGTAAAATACATATCCAAATATCATGTTGGTAAAAATGGATGTGAGTACATTGACTAAACTGTTTTCTCAATATCCGTATACTTACATTTTACTATATATTAGGTAATAGATATTATAGTGTAATTGTGAAGGCTCAGGAGTTTAAACCCTATGGTTTATCATAAATTTTCTATCTCTGCCTAACTGGATTACCCTATGCAAGTCATTTAACCTGTTTATGTACCAAGTGCACCGCACAGATGTAATATATCCTGCCCTGGATAAAGGGATACACAAGCTATAAACTTTCATTAAAATATTAATGCAGTATACATTAAAATTTTCTTACAGTAGTGTTTCACTCCATATCAATCGTGGCATTGTACCCGCTGCTGACAGGGATATGATCTACATTTATCAGATAATGCATTGGATTAAACAAGTTAAAAAATGTACAAATAGATATTTGCTGAAATAACATATCAATGTTTTGGCAGTTTTTGAAAATCAGCTGCAAACTACAATAAACCTTTTCACTTTTGTGCAGCTGCACTGTAGAAATTACAGCTTATACTACATACGGCATTTAAATGTTTACAAATATAAACATAAATGATCAATTACATTCTGACAAACAAGACCTGAAACAATTTCCTTATTACAAAAAAATTGCTGTCACAAGTACACACTGCCAGATGAGGATTCATAAAACTGAAATGCCAGATAACACTGCCAGAAAATGCATTCCAAGACAGCTGACATTGTGACATCATCACTAAATCATCTTGGCTCTATGATGAATGTCAATATTGAAAATCTAATTATTGTATAAAAGGTCCAAAGACGACCATGCTATCAAGCTGTCATATAAAATATTCTCTTTTAACTTAGCTTGATCACAGTTGCAGTTGACTGTAAAAACAGTGACTGCTTTTAGTCACAGTGAGGAACTTAGAATAAAGAGGAATGTGTCATTTTTACTTAACTCATATGTGAATTATTTACTTTATATTAAAAGTTAATGAGCTATTAGTTTATTTATATGTCATCATGTCATGTCATTTTCTAACTTCCTTTTTCCAGACTATGGTCAATGAGGTGCTGGAGCCCATTCTCAGTTAGCACGGGGTGCAAGGCTGGAACAAGCACTGGACAGGGCAGCAGGCCATCAGAAGGCAAACAGACACACACACACTAACAGACCAAACACACACTAGGCACAGTTTAGCATCACCAGTTTACCTAACCTGCATGTCTTCAGACAGCTAGTTGGAGGATATTCCTCATCATAGTGGTGCAATTGGTTATGCCAATGCCTCACAGCCCCGGGAACTTACTCACTATCAGTATGAAAGTCTCCATGTATTTCTTAGGTTTCCTGCAAATAACTTAATGGTAAACATGTTTTATTATCTATTTGTTAACTCATGTGGAAATGTTAAAAGCACATGACCTAATGAAATATTAATAAACAGTATAGATAACAATTTTAATGTACATGAACTAATAATTGGTTAACCTACTATAATTTATGTCCATGATATACTGTATTAATTTAAGTTATTATAGTTGCAAAACACAATACAGAAACAAGCTAGAAGAATGGTTGTGATTAAGAAGTGAAAGTAATAAAGAAGATTACAAGAAATCTATCTGCTATATTTAATCGTATGGAAAGAAAAATATGGCAGTGTCAAGCTAAAGTTTTCCACAGTCTTATGAACCACACTGTTTACATACTTTATCAAAATACAAATTATAGCATTCACCTTTACATTAGTGAGGCAAGACTTCTTGACTGTGTCAACTTAACTATAGTCAGTATAAGGTTAATCCATCCCATCCATCCATTATCCATACCGCTATATCCTAACTACAGGGTCACGGGGGTCTGCTGGAGCCAATCCCAGTCAACACAGGGCGCAAGGCAGGAAACAAACCCCTGGCAGGGCGCCAGCCCACTGCATATAAGATTAATGTCATGTCTAATGCACATTGCCTGCATTCAGGCCCGTCGCGACAAGGCAGGCAAACCAAGCAATTGCTTGGGGCCCCGAGCTGGCCTGGGGCCCCAAGACAACGACTGGTTAAGAATAAAATGCAGCGACAAACTGTGTGAGTGCCCCATTGATAGTGAATGCAGTAAAGTGCAATGACACTGTTATCGGGATCCCCCTCAAGGGGGCCCCCCTCGCTGACAGCAGCCAGCCAACCACGCGATCTCTGCTGCCGGCAAAATACAAAACTTCCTCGGCAGTCATGAAGCGGAATTATGCTTCAGGAAGCCAAAAAAGAAAGAAGAGAAAGGAAGAGGAGGATAAGAAAAAACAAGACAGTGGTAAGTGATAAATTACACACATAAAATAGCTCTACTTGTCTTGTACAAATGGTGCAATTTTGCAGCAGGTAGGCTAGCAGAAATATGTTTATGTATCATACATAAATGACATGACATTGCTATAGCTTTGTAATAGGTTTTGATGAAAGTTGCATAGCATGCTATACTAACTATTCCAACAAATGTTCAATTGTTGAAAATGTTCAAATTTTATGCACTTTATATGCAACAGCAGTATTTGCACTCTAAACATTTTTTTATTTATGCACAGTATATGCAACAGCAGTATTTGCACTGTAAACCTTTTTTATTTATATAAAGTGTGAGTGAATTTAAACTGTATGGCTATGCTGTGGTTCCTTTGCGTGCGTGCGGGGGGCCTCCATGTCCATTTTGCTTGGGGCCCCCAAATTCCTTCAAACGGCCCTGCCTGCATTGTTTGGGAACATCAGTTATGGCATTATTATAGCACGATAGCACGAATCACTGAGAACTGAGAGGCTGAACCAGGTCAAGGGGGACACCCATGTAACATCTGGCTGTGATAGGTAGATGGTCATTTTCAGAAGGTGGGACTGGACTGCGTGTCTGCCTGGGAGGTTCCTAACCGGGATCCTGAGCTGTTTCGTTGTGTCGTGCGTGTGGCAATGTACTGTGTCAGTGCATGCTCCCCATCCTGACCTGACATAAACATTTGTATTCCTTTTCTATTTCTTGCATAATAGTTATTTAGGAAGATTGGCAACTCTAAATTGGCCTGTTGTAAGTTATTATTATGTTGCCCAGATCAGAACTGAAATAAGCAACTTTGGAAAATGAAAGAATAACTTGAATTAATAATTTGCGAGCTGAAAAACTGCTTGCAATATTATATGTATCATACAGTATATATAACCATATTCTGTGGATGATTCATGGTTGAGAACAGAAACCTGTTTACTCCTTGACTTAATTTATCATCATTTGTACCTGTGATTAAATAATTATCACAAACTTTTTAACAAAAATAAAATAAACAATATCCACTACACTCATGAAATGAAAAACACCAGAAGGCAATGCAAATGTATGGTACAGTATATCTGAGAAGAAATATTCAGTCAGTATTACAATGCTCTTTAAATAGCAAAAACTCTCTACAAATTATGGACCTTAGAGGGCAGTGGTGAACCATCCCACAAATCAAAATGATGACTACAAAGACCAAAATAATAAAAGAAAAAGGGTTTTAGTAGCAAAACAAGTGAACAAAAAGAGGAAGGGGAAGAAAATACATATAGTGAATGGTGAAAAAATAACAAAGACTGTGCTTTCTGGGCTTCCAATAAACACACAGGGTGGCTGGTCCACTTGCTATGTCCACATCACAGTTTTACTGTTTCTTATTCGCTATACCTTTGGCCTACCTTCCTTCTTCCAGCCAATAGAGCTGACATCAATAGCTACCTATCAACTTCAAGCTCTTCATGTACTGATGGAAAGTGTCTTTAAAGCCTAGGTTCAGAACACTTTGGGCGAACTATTTGTAAGTACTTTGTAAGTACATTCA
Organism: Polypterus bichir lapradei; assembly: GCA_026402145.1. Lineage (NCBI taxonomy): Eukaryota > Metazoa > Chordata > Cladistia > Polypteriformes > Polypteridae > Polypterus > Polypterus bichir. Next base: position 31,652,293 of record JANRMT010062806.1, read on the forward strand.
AAGACCTGTTGGTGCTTTTAAGAAACTCCCCCTAGCAGTTTCAAGTTCTCCTGCTGTATCCCCCATAAAATAGAGAGTGCTTGGGAATTCCAAATGGTTGTTCTCTCCAGTAGTCTTGTGAGTCCCAGCAATAATGTCTTCTAGTGAATTGGGGAACCTTTGTAATGGTAACAAATCATTTGTTAGGGGTCCCATTTTATAAAGTAAAACTTAAAATGAAGGTATTTTCAATAAACAGTTTAATGTTTATTTAGAATAATGTTTCCCAAGTTCAGTCCTGGAGAACAATTGTTTCATCCCAAACTTTTTCACAGTCATTTTAACATGAATTGGTCTTATTTTTTAATTAGCTAGTCTTTCATTGTTTTATTCTCTTATTCTGAATTCAGATGATCCACTGTGGCAACCCCTGACGGGAGCAGCCAAAAAGAAGAAGAAGATTGTCTTATTCTGCATTCAAAAAAGCAAAGTAATGTGAGTTTTACATTTTATAATAAATATACAAAAATCTGAAGTTTTGCCATTTTCCTATTAAATTGCCTTTGTTGCTCCCTTAATTGTATTCTAACAATGTCCACTAACAATGAATAAATTAGACACTAGGGCAGAGAATATGGCATGGTGAAAGGCTGCAGCTACTCGTGTATCACATTCACTAGTGTGCTCAGAAGCAAATGATGGCTCAGCACATGCAAAAACATGATGAAAATCTTAAAAAGAAAGACAAAAACATTAAAATATATCCATGTAACATACCAAAATAAAATGCAGAAGTTCAGTTTTGTCATTTTTATAAACTTAGGGACTGGGAAATAGCAACTTGTTTAATTAAACGAGGAGTCAAATTAAAAGTAAGTTGGTTGGCATGTAAACACACAGCCACAGTGGTCCTCCAGGACTCAACTTGGGAACCACTAGATTAGAAGACCGCAAAGAAATTCAGTATCCACTACAAAATGTCCCCAAAATTTTGTAAATTAAACAATGGCGGCAAAAACATTTTTAAATATATACTGCAACATTGTGGCTTCATTCAAAAATTTCTTTTTTTTGTTGTTCAATACTTCTGTCCCCTTTAATAGTTAAAATTAATGTGTAGCACACTTTCCCGAATGTCCTTCAGAGGGTGACTACTAGTTTTATAAAAAAAAAATGGGGGACACTATGACTCTAATGGTAAACTATCAATAAGTTATACCCCACTTCTCTGAGGTGGATTAAATGTATTCAAATAGTATGGATACACGTGATGAAAGCATTTTGTTGCTCTTACGAATGATATCTGTTGGTGAGTTTGTAAATTAAAGTCTGAAACTAAAAGTCAGATGTAAAATGATGGCGAGGAAGAAAATATCATGGAGTTTCAAGCATATACAGAAACATATAGTATCAGCCATATTTATTTCATTTTTTCTTGTCTGCTATTTTTGGAACTGTCATATTTATCTGTTAATTTGAAAAGTTTTAGTAAATTCCATTAAAACTGGTTATGGAAAAGATACATTTTAAACATTCTGAAACTTGATTTGCTGCAAGCTAATGTCAAAATTTTTCTCTCTTTCTACTAACAATTAAATTAACTGACAAGACATTTAGAACATAACAGCAATGACATTAGCTTAACTATCCTGTGTCTTTCAAGTGGCAGAAGTCTCTGCTCTGTCACACTTAGGGGACTTTGGTAACCCACTTGTTTTGAACTGCTTATTTAAATCAAAGAGTAAAATTATTCAAGATAACAGAAATAGAAATTTTAATGGGACACGCCTCAGGAGTTGCAGATGGATCACATGATTTGTAATAGGCAGAACTGCCTGGCACAGGTCAGCAAAATGCCTGGATTCATCTCAGACTGAGAGGATCAAAGAAGGCTGTACAAATGGCTTAACAATCGAAGAGCAGCAGTTCAGCAGCTGAGATGACAGCTAGTTTCTTCTGCTTAATTTTATGCTTCCAACTTTAGAATCAGCAGAGGAATGGGTGAAATTTCTTTGCTAGATGGAGGAAAAAAGGACATCCTACTAAAAAAAAAATAGCCTGCCAGCTGCCAGCTCATTGAGTTTCTCTGATGCTTTTCCAGATATTTCCACAACCCAGGATACTTCCTACATTTGCATGTGCATTACGGAAGGTATTTGGAATTTATGTCATATATTCATTTAGAAAAAATACGATTATTTGAGACAATAATTTATTAAATAAAAATAGTTTCTTATTCAATGTCAGGATAGACAGGGGTTAGTGAACACCTGCTCTAAGCTGAGTAACACTTGCTGCAGCATATCATTAACTCCTTTCCACTAAAAATAGAAGCACTACTATTGGTGGCTCGTTGAGAAGGCTTGATGTGTATCTGATGTCAAACATATGGCAGCACACATTGTTGGAATGCACTGCTAAGGTCACCTACTCAGGGTCTATATAAGGCCTTCTTTATTTCAAGCATGGTGTTCTTTTTTAGTTTTCCTCTCATGGGAAACCTACTGTCTCAAAGATTTACAACATTGTTAAAACACTAACTGGAACTTTTAATTTTTTTCCTAGGTTACACCTACTGGATTCTAAGATTTGTCTTCTTCAAAACTTACACTGATCCATAAAACTTGCTTGTAAAAAATACATTATTCTTGGAGTAGTAGAATGATATTTACCATATAGAACACATTTTGTGGCAATCTTGTCTGATTGTCTCAGTACAGTAAAATCAGTTCAGAAAACAGAAATATAATTCAAAAACCTTTTGATCATAATTTTATATACAGCATGTATTGTGTGAAATATAAGCACTGTTAAGTTGTTGCCAAGTAGTCCTAGGTAGTACGCATGACGTGTATTTTTATTATAAACAAATAGACAAAGAAAGGAGTAATCCTTGTCCTTGTCCTCAAATGTGGCACTTGGTGGCCCACCTGCCAAGTTGTTTTGCCTGCCTATGGTAAAGTCATCCCTGATGGAGGCTCGCAGGAATCGTGGGAAAGAGGGGTCCTTTCATCGGATTGGCTGGCCTAGCACTGTTTCAGCCGTGGAATGGCCAAATGTGGGAGGCAGCTTGATGGATGAGGTCTCCAGGACTCCAAAAATATCCAAATCTTATTATATGATATCATCTACTGTTAAATTCTGCTCCGTGCTTCTAAAATTTTTATTTTTATACTGTATTGAGGATTTGTTCTGTTTTGTGTAATGTATTGTATTGTATTGACCCCCTTCTTTTGACACCCACTGCACGCCCAACCTACCTGGAAAGGGGTCTCTCTCTGAACTGCCTTTTCCGAGGTTTCTTCCATTTTTCCCTACAAGGTTTTTTTGGGAGTTTTTCCTTGTCTTCTTAGAGAGTCAAGGCTGGGGGGTTGTCAAGAAGCAGGGCCTGTTAAAGCCCATTGCGGCACTTCCTGTGTGATTTTGGGCTTATACAAAAATAAAATGTATTGTATTGTATTGTATTGTATTCTAAAAACATTCTGACTCTAATTTTATTGGAGTTCAGGTATGAGGTAGCCATTAAGACAAAGACAGGGATCACTTCTAAGGTCAGGCCTACCAACTGGACCTGCGAGGGCTCTTCTCCTAGAACTCCCTTGGACAGCCTTACATTAGGTTTTTCCTGTAATTTTAAACCTCAGTACACTCTTAAATCATAAATCACAATACAGCAAACCTTGGATTTCAAGTAACTTGGTCTGTAAGTGTTCTGCAAGACGAGCAAAAAGTTTTAATATATTTTAACTTGATAAACGAGGTAGGTCTTGCAATACGAGTAGTACGTATACGCTTTCTCTGCTGAGCATTACGTGATCACAGCTGAGACAATGGTGGTCCTCTCTCTCTCACTGTGGGATTATGGGTAATCATCTCCAATGCTCGGTCTCAGTCGGCGTGCCTCACTCGTATAGTCAACATCCATACCAGTGTGTACAGTTTACTATAGCATTGTGACCACATGTGTGTGCATAAAGTATTTTTTTATTTTGTGTCCAAGTGTAGTGACTATTCTTTAGTAACTGTACTAGATTAGGGAGATGTGTAAAACGTGGGAAAGAGTGCAAATTTTGTGGAAAAACACCACCCAAATAAGGCTGTAGCGGTGCGAGCGATGAATCTGTTTAACGACAATGCAATGTCACATTTCTGCGAAATCGTCAAAAGGAGGCAAAAGCAACTGTCATTGGATAGGTTCCTTGTTAAAGTCGTAAAAAAAGAAAAAAGGTTTCAGTATGCCAACAGATAGCAGTGATTCCATTAGTTATAGCGAAAGTCGATCTACACAATAACCTCTCTCTCGTCTCCCTCACACCAGACACAATTCTTTTCAAAGGTAAAATGCAGGTTAATTTATTTTATGTATTTTTACTTTATATGTATTTACTTTATGTATTTTTGTATTAATCATTTTTATATGAATATTTTTGGGTTGTGGAATGAATCATCTGAGTTTCCATTATTTCTTATGGGGAAATTCGCTTTGATATACGAGTGCTTTGGATTACAAGCACGTTTCTGGAATGAATTATGCTCTCAAACCAAGGCACCACTGTATATAGTCACCATAATACACAAAAGGGGGTAATGCACATTGGATGTGAGCTATCTGGGTTCACCTCCTACACTGGGTTCCTTCACTTCCTTCCCTATCTATGTGGCCTGGGAGTAATTATTGCAGAAACATATATCCTATCATCCTGGCAGCCTTATAGTTAAAATCCTGGCAATGTTTTGTGTGTTGTCCTTTCCGGAGTTTATTTTCTTATCATTTTATTGGCCATTTAGAGCACTTTATCCACAAAGTTGTCTCCATTTCATTCTCATCTACAATTGTTATGGCAGGTAAGGGATTGCCAGAGAAAAATGGTTGCACCGTACAGAGGTGGAGTCCAGTAAAGTCTAGTCCAGTAAACCATAGTCCCACATAGAACAATATGCCATCAGTGCATTCATATAGCATCAGAAGAGTAATGGCTAGGGGACAGTAAAGTGCTATCTGAAATGTCCTCCTAAGAATGACAGAGGATATTAAAGCCAGCAAGTGCCACAGTTGCCTAACCCTCTGTTAAGAAAATAGAAAGTGAGCTAGGAAGATCTATAGGAGTTTGAAACACTTCTTGGCCTATACCAATATGTCCTAGCCTGAAAGTGATTACACCATGTTGTCTTTAAACAAGTGCATTAGGTGACAGTGCATTATCCTGGAGGAGGAGTAAGATCATATTTCCATTTTTATTCAGGATAGCCCAGAGGCTACTTAAACAATCTGACCTTTTGGTGCACACCAGAAAGGAATGTGGCTTGGTGTCCCCACCACTTTAGAGGCCTGTATCTAATTCCAGCCAAGAAGACCACATTCAGCCAGATGAGTCATCATTTCATACCTGTCTTCCAGTCCTTCTGGCACACAATTAAATCTAATCAGTAGATATCATCAGATTTCGAGCACCAATAGAAAAACCTGTACTACAAAGCCATTACTTCACTTCAATGTCATAATTAAATGTGCTAGCTCATGGAACACCAACCATCGTTGAAGTCTTGTTTATGTCTGTTTTCCCAGTGCTGCCAGGGTCTACTCTGGTTCATTGCAATTTTTAATGGAATAATCACTAATTTCTATTAATAATAACTGATTTCCCACTGCTATAAAATGTACATAATGTTCCCTTGTTTCTACTAATCTAATGTAAAGGTGAAGTCAAATTTTCCTCTTGTTGGTATTTACATATGCATAGCATATTCATGGCTTCATTGTCTTGTGTTCCATTAACTTTCCCAGATTACATTTATGTTATTAAACTGTGCCATCACTAAGGCATCTCAGTGTAAGCTATCTTTTTAGGTAATTTTGCATATAATGTGAGACATACCTGCTGGAGATAGCCATGTATGTCTGTTTGTTCATCTGTGTCCCTGTCCATCTGTCTGTCTGCATGAAACAAGTCAGTTCCACGTGAAACAATTTTGTTCAAATTTGGAACACTTATTCTTCTATGTAATATGCACAGATATGTTTTTATTGATATATCTCAAACAGATTGTACTATTCCATGTTTCAGAATTTCAAAATCTTCCATTTAAAGGCATTGGGAAATCTGTGAAGTCGTCCATCTTAAAACAGAGAAACATTCTGCTCAGCTTCAACCACAAATTAGTTTACTGTTTAATTTTACCTTGACAACAGTTTAACCAGCTTGCATATTTCATGAAATACCCTCTTTTACACATCCACAAGCTTCTCTGATCCCTAGTATAACGCCAAGGAAAAGGAGCACTTGCACACAAGCAGCTCATACAGCAGCACCCTTCTTCATCTGCTTTAGGTAAGTTAACCATAAAAGTACAACAAAAAAGTGACTTCTCTAGAGAAGAATGAAGAAGGAAAACAATTATGTACACATTTGTAGGACTGAACTGACTGAATCAATATTATCAACAAATTATTATTATTATTATTATTATTATTATTATTGCAAAGAACTGAGTTAACCACCCCAAGCTATATGGTGTTTAAACTAATTAATTACACCAAAAAAGTTCAGGTTCCCTAAATGATATAAATATAGAAAGGAACATGGTGTTGATTTGCAGGTAGAAGACTGGAGTCACTGGGTATGCAACAAGGATCAAGCTGTGGTACACAGTTGCTGTAGTGCACAAAGAGGCTGACTGTGGTGCAAATAGCAAGGACACACCAGGATTACAGTTTCTGCATGCTTAAAGGGTTTCTTAGCGATATGATGCACATATCGCTAAGTATACTTCCAAAAATGTTATATTTAAGAAAACTGAACAGCAGTTAGTTACAGACCCACCACCGCTAACTCACATCAATCAATGATATTTTTACATCAATTGAATTAGAATCTGCTATGTAAGAAAGCCTATTTAGGCTACATTTAATGTTAAACTAGCTGTCCACCACGGCTCCACCCGCGTAGTAGTGAAACACAACAAACTTTAAAAATCAATAAAAAATTGTTAAAAAAATGTAACAATTTGTATTAAGAAGAATTTATATTGATAGCTTTCATATCTGAGGGCTTCTTGATATAAAATATTTTTGGTTTTGCTCTCAGGGGCGAAAATGTAGCTGTGATCTCTCAGCCAAAAATGTAAAAAGTTAGCAAAGTATCTCTGGCCAAGTGGAAGGTAAGCATGCTCCAAACATTGGCACTGCATCTGATCGTGTTCAGCTCAGACAGTAGAGCGTCCCCCGTGTGGGGAGAATAGCATGTGGCTGTGATATCTCTGCCAATGAACAGGTTCCCATCTGAAACACATTTAGCTGTGATCTGTCAAATACGTCAAACGTTACTCTTTAACAATCTATAGATGATAATGTCTGTTGAACAGACAGGTATCGCTAGCTAAGCGGAGGCAAGGTACACTCCAACATTTGGCGAGAGGTACAACAACTCGAAAGGAGGCTGGCACGTGAGTGAGGAGGGCCCTGCCCAGCTCCCTACTTTTGAGGCCTTGCCTCCCCCTCCCCTCGGCCTGCAGCCTGTGTCATGGATATGCACAAATAAATCTGTGCTGCAATCGAGCTATAATACCTAATGCAGTTGGATAAGTGGCAAAAATCAACTGGAATGTTCAAGCAAATTATAGAAAAAAAACCTGTAGTAGCTCTCTTGTGAAAAGTGGACAGACAGACAGACAGATGTTGGAATTTATATATATAAAGATGACATTGTAAAGTACTGCTAAATCATGTGTTTAATGTAGCCTAACTCCACATGTTGTTGCAATCTATTATCACTGTTATTTTTGATTATGACTCATTGTTACAAAAATATTTTGTAAATAAAAATATGTTAACTGACTCTTGGATGAAGTAGGTAAAAAATGTGAAATGCTCCAGATTTCATAACGGTTAATTTTGTTGCCAAATGCACTTAAATGTTATGCCACATATACAGTACATTTTGTAACTTGTTTGACATTCCTCAAAAGTTAACTTTTGCCAGTTTGGCATCATGGTTAATACTGTTGCCTTACACATTCAGAGCACTTGGTTCAATTTCCTGCCCATGCACTATCTATGAATTTTCCTTTTATTTTACAGTTTCCACCCTGTCCTACACACAAGATGCAGGAGTATTTTATGGTTCCTCTCCAGGAAAAAAATCTAGGGGAAGGGTGACAGTCATAACTACATCTCCATAGAATGAAGGAGGAGAAAACCACTGACAACCACTGATGTCACTTCTGTCCACATGCCCCTTCTGGTCTAAGCCCTATTTAAACAAACTTGTCAAACTTACCAAATCTGTTCCAGAGGAGGATAGTCTTGCATGAATTCCAAGCATTATCTCCGCAAGGGGAAATCTACTGATAGTCCTATGAAATTTTCTTTTGTTTTGATTTTTTTCCTACAGAAATCTGCTCAATATTATTACCATCTTAGGCCTCAACATTTTATATCTTCTCTGTTCAGTTTGTTATAGCTCACACTCCTGAATCCTACACTTTTGGTTGATTGAGACATCTGATCTGTTTGAGTTATCAAAGATTGTTAATAAGCATTTCTTGCTGTGACGGATTTCAACCTCATGCAGTGATGGGTCCAGCTTTAGACACAAAGTTCCAGCACCCTCTAACCCAGCATTGTATTCATTAAATAAGTTTGTAAAGCGAGTAAATTGCTCGTTATTGTCATTATATTTTCATTAAAGTGTGTATAAACACACACCAAATAAAGTACCCCGGTCTTTGTAGCTTTCTATTTTAGCCTAATTCTACTTTAAATTCTTCCTTAATTTCCATTTGAAGTAGGCAGTATTTTCATTAAGTTTCTCTTAATTTATGATCCATCCACTTCTTCTCTGGCTTTCATAAAATGACCTACTATCATCTACTGTTTGTTATAGTCATCTGATTTTCTTTAAGTTTTGTTCTTTCATTTGCCATATGATAAAATCATTCACGCTACATTTTTGTACATTTATAAACAACTCCAATTTGACTATTGTATGCTTAATATATTTTTTTTATTTAAACAGGCAGCTTCTAGGATGTTACAATTTTTGTTGTCAATTTTCTAATTTTTACATATATTTCCTAACATTGCCTTCAAATAAGAGATCTGAACTGTTAAAGTCACTTGCACTAATATTCCAGTGCCTTCATTTTCTAGTTAAACTCTTTAAACTCAGCCTCATTTTTATTTTTTTCTATACCTCAAAATCAAAGTCAGACATTTGTCTCTTAGAGAAGTTTTAAACATGGAGCATTAGTTATGTCTTACACAAATGATGCAGTAGAATAAGTTGTAAATTTTTGTAATTTTTTTTTTTTACCAAAAAACACACTTTGAATATTATTCTTAGTTCTCTTGTTGTTGTAATAAGCTTCCAAACACCATAAAAGTGTCAGAGAATGTGTCAGGAGCACAAACAGTCCAAATATTAGGATATTTCTTCTCTGCTTTTACAGTTTTCATATAATTATATATAGCATACATTTCCGTTATTAAAGACCCATGGTCTGTTTTGATGGTCAGAACATACTCCATCAGAATATATAAAGATGCTAATGGAATTATACTGTGTGTGTAGAGTACAACATCAATTATTAGAAGGTTTATAAACATTATCAAAAAATTTTAAATATAGAAAGTGGAATGTGATGTCATTTTATAGGTGAACACCCCTCTCAATTTAATAGATATGGTCTGTTTTCAAATTGCACACAATTGAATCAGAATGTTCAAGAAAGTCATGAGGTAATTGGGTTGGGGTATGGTGATGCTGTGATAAAGCAACTTGTCAATTTTTGAGGAAAGAAAGAAAAACATTACAAATGTAGGAATGGGTTTTGCAGTGTGGCATATTGTAATGCCATAACCCTATACTTTGAATATAGCAATACGAAAATGAATGATTTAATGAAGATTGCAAGAATTTTTGCATTATTGTTTAGTCCTGCCAGTGGGCCCAAAATAATAGGGCCGATTTTAAAGGGTTAAACAGACTGTGATACAGCACCTGTTTGTCAAGAATGCTTTATAAATCCTGGTCTTTAAATCTCACATTGCCATTTAATCAATGTATTTAAATTTCATAATTTCATTGACATAGGGCACTGGTAGAATCTTTAACAGGTACAGCATGCCATTTCACAGTATTTTATATAAGAGGGACATTCAAAAAGTTTCTGTACTTTTATATTTTCATTGGAACCGGTGAAGGCGAGATGAATAGTAATTGTTCATGTATGCGAGTGTCATGTGACTGCGAAAATTGCATTGCAACAGAAGGTGACTATGTAGAAAAGTGATGTAATTTGTTTTTGAAATTCTTAATAAATAGAGTTAAAAAAAAAGAGTGCAGAAACTTTGTGAACGTCCCTTGTATCTGTCCTGCAGAACTTACAGCGTTATCCATGAGTGCACAGTGACACAACAAGATACACCCTTTCTCTAACCCAAAGATTCTCCCCATGTAAAGGGGCTCTTCCACTTGTGAATTGGAAAGGCAGCGGTATATATAAGACTCCTTGTAGTCTCCCAAATAACTCAGTTCCTTATTATTATGACTTTCTTCTTTCTGGAGATAAGTTTAAATGTTCACCACTAGGGTACCTTAGTTCTGCCTGCTACTCTAGATAAGTCATATCTGGACACATCCAAATTTCTTGTCAAAGTCATATAACAAAATGTTCCTGCTGCCCTGTGGAGTCCCACCTGTCTCAGTCTCTCTGGGATAGACCCATCTTCAGCACCATTATTGGGGGGCACACCATCTCCAAAAAGGATATTTGGGTGATGTGGTCAAATTCTTCATCACAGTACAAGTCAGAGTCTACCCCTAAAGCATTGAGCACAAGAGCAGGTAATTACAGATAGAACATCTGCTCACAACAAGAAATGCTCACCAGTACCTGGCATATTCAGCACTGCCATTCAATCCAGCAGCATAGCTGTAGACGACAGGAGGAGACTAAAATTCCTGAGGGAAGACTGTGCCAATATGACACAACTAAATTCTTTTCAATCAGCAATCAGATTATTTATCCATTTACTGTAAGATTTCATCACAACTGGCTATGCTGCTAAACTGCCCTACCAGATAATCAGATAGATTTTAAAATCCAATGAACACAAAACTGACAGCACATACAGATAGCCACTTTTTGCACATGGTTATTTAGTTGTAGATTATATTATACAGTCTGATAGTTAAACTGTCAGACTGAAACCACAAAGTATTGGGTGGTACATATTCATTTTGTATCTCATGAAGGTGCTAATCAGGATTAGATAGCATAATCTGCTATCCAAATATTAGTAGTCACAAACTCTGGTACCCAATGCAGTACCTATTAAACACATTCTAAACCGTGTTAATCCCAAGAGGTCTTACATAATGTACAAGTAACAAGATCAAGAGGTGCCCTCTTCCAGCTACTTTCACCCCTGAAGTATTTCAAGAGGCTTTGTCCATTGTAGTCTTATAAGATAAACAATTGATGTCAATTCCAATTTATTTGTTCACTATGTTTTATTTTTACTTATTCAGTTTTGGGTCTACTGTGAAAGGCAATATGCAGAAGATTTAACTATAAGGTTTGTTTCTCTTGTAACTTAGTTTAACATTAAATCTCTTTCTTAGGTTTTTTTTTCTGTTGAATTACTCCAACAGATTAACTGTTGCAAAAATTACTTTGGTAAATGGCAGGGATATGACAGATGAGATTGGAAAAAACTGACAAGTTAAACATCAGGCAAAGCATACTTGTCGTGTTTCTTAAATTTTGTTAATGATAGTTCCTTTTTTCTTTTTGTTGAATATTAAAAAAACACTTTTCAGCTGAAGCAAGAAGTAAGAGTCAACACTTGCTGACATTAAAATAGCTTGTTGCAGAACTATTTAATTATATAGTTTTGATGGATTGAACATCGAGGCAGGAAAAGGAAGAAATTTGTCATTAATGGTAAAGCTGGTAATAGCTGTGCCATTATGCACTACTGAAAGCCTTTGGGTAGTAGGGTAACAAAACCATTTTTGATTCATAAATGGCAGCTCTTTCACTTAATTCAGAGATTTTCTTATTTTCCTTATGTTTTAAGTAATTCTGAGGACTCAGTAGGAGTTCATATGCAGCTGAGAACATCAAAAATAAAATAAAATCACAATGAACAGTCACTGTTTCTCAAACGTCAAAGGAAATGCCCTGCTGGTTTAGTTTAGGCACCTCTGTTATCACACTTTCAGCAAAACCTGACAAAGTCCACAAAAAACTTTTGATTTAGAGATTTTATTACACCATATTGAAACAATATGAATGAAAAAAGCAAAATATATATCAATCCTATAGCTTATTGCATTATTAAGACTTCAGCAGATGCCAATCAGTTGATTCATATTCAGAAAAATAAAACATTTAGCCAGGAGTTTTGTCTAATATACTGGCCACATCAGGTGAGATACAGGAAGCAAACTGACAAAATGCCAATCCCTCACAAGTTATACTCAGTTATACATCCATACTCAGTCATACAGAGCCAGTTTAAAGCTCTCAATTAATCCAGTGTGAGTGAAGCATCAGAAAATCAATACAGACACAAGAAGGGCATTCAAATTCCACATAGATATATCCCAGGCGGAACAATGACTTGTCATTTATGTGAGATTTCTTGAGCTAAATCTGGGTAATTACAGATCAGTCAACATTAAACTTTGTTTTTGTGCCACCCTGGTCCTTGGTAATTAAATAACAGTCTGCAATTAACAACAACAACAATAATAATAATAATATATGAATAGTGTAATCAACCAATCAATAATTTATTTAATCATTTTTTAAATTAGATAAGATAAATTATATTATTCCCAAGAGGAAATATAGATGCATAGAGCACCATAAACATAGAAAACCAGGATATAGATTAATAAAACAAATACAAATAATATAATTCAATCAATCAATACGTAATGCATATTATGCAAAAACAGCAAAATTAACTTAAAATTGCAAAATAAACTTAAAGATTATCAGCATTAGGTGAAAGCATTTAATTTCCTGATAGCAGTGGGCAGAAAAGACCCCCAGAGGTGTTTCTTAGCACACTGTGGTGGAATGAGCCTGTGGCCAAAAGAGCCCCACGAAGGCACCTTCTAGAGGAGATGGAGGGAATTTTTAATGTTGGCACCCAATTTTGCCACCATTCTATTTTCCACAACAACTTCCAGGGTGTCCAAGGTTAGCCCAGTGATGGAAAAGGCTTTCTTGAAGCATTGTGTACCTTTAGAGCTGCTTCCCCAAATGAGTGCAGAATAGAATAATACACTGGCCTCTGTGGAGTAACAGAACATTTTTAGCAGCATACATCCAAAGACCTGAGTTTCATTAAGTACAGTCTGCTCTGGCCCTTCTTGTACTTATATAATCTGTCAATATCTTTGTTGAACATCTGTAATTACAGGCATCTTTAATGCAAGAGGTTAGTCAATATAATGCCACTCTTATTCATTTAGGTTGTTATTAAATCTGCTTCATTCTCCTTCTACTTTTGCTGTGCTTGGATGGCACTTGACACCTATTCTGTTTTGATTAGATTGTCCATCTTGCCTTGAAATGAGGCCCCTGAGTGGATGGGAGACAGATTCAGTATCACATGTCCTTTATACTAGTAAAAGACTAGATAAGAGCTGGACAGCCAGCAATTTTGACATCTTCTCAAACTCCTCTGTTTTTTTTTTCTTTTGACCTCTGCACATGGAAGCTTTTTTTTCCTTTCCTCATCTGCTAGCCTGCCTTAATTTAGCACGTAGCTTAATGTACTATTTATTTATAGCTCCACAGCTGAGGGGCATAAAAATAAAGCATAACATACTGTAACATACTGAAACACATTTAACCTAGACAGAAAATCTTTGGACCAGATTTAAACCCAGACACCTGGAGATGTGATGAAGTACTTCAATATTCCTGCATCACCATAACATACTTGCTTCAAAATGCTTATTTCAACTAAGGCATGCAGTGGAGACATGATCCTATCCAAGCAGCTTTAGGCATGAAATAGTGGCATCCTTTCGATGGGGTGCCAATTCCATCACTCAAATGCCCACAATCACACAGAGGCAGTTTAAAATTGTCAATTAACCAAACACGCAATATTTTAGGATGTGAGAGCAAAATAAGAGTAAATGTGTAAGCTCCACATAAATACAGTAGTGACTGGGTGTATATCTGAAGCTAACATACTGGTTCTATAAGGTATATTGGGCACATAGATATATTTCTGTGTGTCTACTGTAAGATATTTTTATTTAAATTATATTGTAAATATTATTATCAGTCAATAGGAAGTACACTATATATTATAAAAATGTTATTGAAACTATAAATGTACAAAAAGTAAACCTGAAATGCTTGATTAACTTTTTAGTCCAGCAATATTCAAAATTCTAGTTCTATCAAAGCATAGTTCTTTTCTTTTCCATCTTAGCTTTTTCCTCTTGTCTAGGAACATTAAACTGTACTTTTTTTAAATAGGCAGTTTTTATATTTTTCTTCACCTACAGTAATCCTTTTGATAATCAGTATCTTGCTTATTCGGCACACTTCCAGGTGTCCCTGATATCATAAACTAAACAGCAAAACAAAAATCAATTGAATTAAATAAAATCAATGAAATGCAGTTATCAGCAGCATGTTATATTGGCTGAAATATAAGCATTATTTTGTGGGATAGATTAAGAACCGATGAACTGTTTTGTCATGGTCTTCAGGTAAAAGTACGTACAGAAATGTGTGGACAGTACAATGACATTATACACAGAAGGTAAATATGATATCCTGCATGGCTCAGTACTCAAACCTTTACTGTTTTCACTTTATATACTTCCATTGGGAATTGTTATCAGAAAATATAGCATTAATTTTCACTTGTATGTAGATGACACCCAACTAGTACCATTATTTTAGACCAAAAGATATTACTTCAATGGTATCCCTAATTAATTGTGTAAGTAAGATAAAGAGATTGATGCATGCAAACTATTTTTCTCTGAATACAGAAAAACAAAACAAAAATGTTGTTTATTGGAGGGAATGATGCAGACTGCAACAATATTGTATCACTTTTGGACTTACCACTTATTTTACTGAATTTGCAATTTAGGAATTATCTTTGACAATATCATGTTGTCTGTATGTAATCTGTATGTTCAATCTCTTTTGGAAAATTAAGGTATTTTCTAAATATGCAGGATACTGAGAAATTAATTCATGTATTTGTTTCTTGTAGGATTGACTACTGCAATGTGTTATTCACTGGTTGTTCATATTGTTCTTTATGCAGCTTTCAGTTAGATCAAAATGCTGCTGCAAGAATTATTACAAGAGCTGTAAAGTACAAATACATAACTTCTGCTCTTACATCCTTACACTAGCTCCCAGTTACACTTAGTGCTAATTTCAAAATCCTCCACACAAAGCCTTAAATAGCCAAAGCCTCATTTACCTATCTGAACTTATAATTATTCACAAACCAGAGTGCATATTATGATGTCAAGAAGCCAACCTAATTAAGATTCCAAGGATTAATAAAAAACATTGCGAGAGCAAGCTATTAGTTACAGGGCCCTGACGCTGTGGAATGATCTAAATGCTAATATGAAGGATCGTTCAGGGGCATCTGGGCGATAGACAACTTGACGAAAAGATAACTGGGCGACAGACAACTTGGCAAAAATACAACTCGGTGACATCCTTTACCAGTTAGGTAATAGTTAGGTTCAAAGAGATTTTTTAATGATATTTAAATGACAATGTAGGGCATTTCCACAGAATCACCTGCTTTATGAGAGTCCCAATACGTTGAGAGTAAAGATATTCCTTAAGTCGTACTCGCAGGTCACCTTTTGTATTCTAAATAACGTTATTAGCAATTTTGGTTGCAGAAGATAATGTAAGATAGAGTTTGTTCCAGCTGCAGGATAAAATTCGTTCATCAATTATATATATTTATTTTCAACATTTTAGATCACGATGTCATTTAAATATACAGTAATTAAAAAATCTCTTTGAATCAAACTATTACCTAACTGGTAAAAGATGTCGTCAAGTTGTATTTCGGGAAGTTGTTTCTTCACCGAATTGTCTTTTCAGCAAGTTGACTGTCGCCCAGTTGCCACCGAACCATAAAAGATCCCCCCTCAGTCACAACTTTTAAATGCAGGTTGAAGACTCACTGCTTTAGTCTAACATATCCTGATTAGAGCTTCTGATTAGCTTTGCATACATCTTTGTCTGTTAGTCATTTGCAAAAATATAAGTAATGTAATATTTATAAACTGTCACTATCTTTTCACTGTTCTGTTTCTCTTCGCACTTGGTGATATTAATCCACTGCCAAGCTGTTCTACTGTCCATGGAAAAGTCACTTCAGATACCTGGACAATTTGCATCATTGGATGGAACCATTCTGTCATCAGATTAGATGGCCCTGCCCAGACTCTGCTATGGAATACCCAGGAAGGGGTGGGCGGCTAGTTACCCAAGGTCTACAGGACTGTGACTGTGTCTGATTTTGTCTTTCATTTTCTCTCTTACAATTGACCATGGACAACCCCAGAGTTTTATTTTTTCCAGGGATGTTACTGACTGGAGTTTTTGTTGTATTCTCCTCCATTGTCAACTGGCCATAGATCAACAAGTAATATAATGGACAAATTTTTCTAGTTTCCATGTATGTTAATCAGTTTTCACTTTGTTTTCTGTGTGTTTTAACAAATCTTTGTCTTTATAGGTACGGGAATGTTATTTTGATTTTATACTTGTGTCTTTCCTGAGAACGTTTCACAGTGCTATGTGGCTGCATTTAGTGAAGAACACTTTAAAACAAACCAAATTTAATTTGAATGAAACATGTTTTGTCATGGCACCATATTTTCCTCTAATCTAGTCCAGTCTTGAATATGCTCTTATCAGATATTTTATCTTAAGAGCATATTTCTTTTGAATTTTTTTTTTAATAACAGAGAGTCTAATCCAAGTTTTTATTGGCTTCTTAAACTGTTTTTATTTTGCTTGCTTAAATTAATCAACAGAGTTTAACATTTTATAATGCTTTGTTAATTTAGCAAGCAGAAAAAAGAGGAGGAACTTTACTGAAGACATTTAGCCTGTGAACATGTTTTAGTTCCTAGGTAATTTTAATCATTTAAGGAACAAGATTTTTTTTATATATCTTTTATGAAAAATTAAAAGTAAAAACCTGTTAAAACAATCTACCCATATTCAAAAATCTTTTTTTCCCATTAAACAACTTTGAATGAAGCACTGAAACCTATTCTTACAGCACAGAGTACAAGGCAGTAAACAAATGTGTGCAGGCTGTTATATATACCAGGACAATTTAGTGTCAGTTAATTTAATCTGCATGTTTGTAGGATGTGGGAGGAAAGTAAAGTACCTTGAGAAAAACCCATCGGAACAAGGGAAGAATTTGTAAACTATTTACTGACCGTGACCAGTCAAGAAATCCAACTCTAGAGTTCAGCAGCAATAACCACTTCACCACTGTGCTGCACATTAATGACATCAATTAAACTTTAAAGCTACTGATATTGATTCTACATTATACATAGTAGATGTGGTTGTTTTAATCAACATTGGTATTTTCAACCTTCTTTAAAGGCTCTTTACTGAAATTGTATTTGAGAAATATCTTTCAGATACTGGTCAGGCATTTTCTGCCCCACAGACCTCAGGCATCCCTGCAGACTCTACTGATTGCCACATGAATGTCAGCCAAGTTAAAAACAGTCCAAATCTGTTATGTTACCTCTCTGTCCTCTGGGAAAGATACAGTCTATGTCGGTTGATACTCCCTTTGAGCTCTACGTGCTCCAGACGAGCAAATGCACAGATGGGATTTGAAACCTTAACTGCATGACTCACTTAGCATTACTATTCCTGGATACTTTATAGTGCTTTATAATACATAAAGAATTTTAATTGGTTAAAGTGTGCATTATGCTTTAACTAACAATTTAAATTAAGTGCCTTTGATTTTTATTCCAGTAAAAAATGTTTTAAAACAAAAGTTGAATTTCAAACTAAAATAGGTATAGATTTTTATGTTTTGTTACCTAATGAGTCTAAAAATAAGCCAACCATTTTATAACTTGGTTATTCATTTCATGGATGTGGTGAACCAGTGCCTGGGATCAAGGTTAACCTAGACAGGGTGTGGTTTTTGAATAAGTGATCAAGTTAAATAAAGTTAGACATTGTGTTTTAGAGGTAGAGTTTAGTAAAAATCTACAGGAAGATAAAAGAAATCTTCAAAGAGTATCCATACGGCAACAACAAGTAAAAAAAGATTCCCAGAATGCATGCTTCCTGTATTTTATTTTCAAAGCCCTCTAAGCAATACAATATTCACAACTGATTGTTAAATTGATTTATTTTGTGTTTTTTAAATGAAAAACCTCCAAAAATAGATGCACACTAACTCTCTTGCAGAGAAAGAATTCAAAAATGACATCACCGTTCTGTGGCTCACAGGTTGTGACAGTTTATTTATATTATGCTGTATGTGTGATATTTTTGTACCACTCTGTGAGTTTTGTCTTTATAACTTTTTTTGGTTTGCTAATACTTTGTGAAGCCCTAGTTGTTTTTTTGAACTATGAGCAAAACTATGGGTAAAATATAACCTTCAGGTAAAGCATCTTTTGTTGGTGTTATTTTAAAAAAATGAGCTTTGGTTTAGCTGTCTATTCAGGCAATACATCATCATAATAATACAATATTTAATAACTCCAAAAAGAGCCCATGCAAAATTTCACCTGATGTAGAAGTACAAACATTATAAGTAATTACTTGGTAAAGAAATGAATAGAAGAGAAACATTTATTGTAAGTAAAGTACATGTGTTATTATTTATTCAAAGAGCCATGGTGTATTACAAGAATGATTTACTTATTGAAAGTCTAACACTAAGTGTTCTTACTTATTAATTGCAAATGTAATAAAAATCTATGTTATACTACCAGCACAACATTTTTTTTAACATGTACTGCCTTGGTGGTGCTGTACTGGAAAAGAAATGATGGAAAAACTAGATAGGAGGATGCATGACAAAGTCACAATGTGCAATTCGTTTCTTTGTTATCCTTTTCCAAATGTTCAATATTTAATTGGATTCAGCAAATAGCAACATGGGAAATCATTTTATCATCACTAATGTTTGCATTATCAAGCAGTTCAGCTTCTCTATATCAGCTCTCAATGTTTACTAACCTATTAAAACTTTGATAGGATTTCAAAAACACGTGATTTTGGTTGAGAAAGATTATTTTAAATCCACATTAAGTCAAAATAAATGATACACAACCCAAATTAAACTAAATCTGTCAGTAGTGATAAGAATAATGTCTTTTCGTCATTTGTTCTTCTTGTTTCATCTCAATTTGTATGTAGTACATTAGAACAATATGTTAATTCATGTATCATGAGCCATTTATCAGATAGGAAACGCTGCTTAAAAGTATTCTGTTTTGCTAATTCAGCACAAATAACCAACAGAAGTTTTTCGTTAAAACGTTGTGTATCTGCTTGGGGTCCCAAAGACAAATTCCCCTTGAAACCATGTCAGACACATACAGTATGTGGTAAACAGAACCTGCCTCGCTAAAGATTAAAAGCCTCAAAGTATTGCCTGACTTACTTTTGCTGTTATATGCACGTCTTTCAAAATGTATGTTTTAAGCAATTTTAGATTACTGATTAACTGGCAACAGCCTGGTGAACGTTCTATCATCATTCTGATATAATAATATAGAAATATCATTTGTTGTCTACATGCTATGTGCTTTTAATTGCCTAAAATTACATTATATATCAGTTTCATACCGTAACTACTTTTATGAAGTTAAATCTTCTGCCTACTGTGCTAGATTAGGCTTTGCCTCCCCAGGATTAAATACTGTATGTGGATGAATAGATGGGTTCTGTGATGTTAGAACTAAAATGATTAATGGTTGGATATTGAAATGACTAATGTCTATTGTGGAAGAATGACTTTATATCCACTATTTTTAATTAGTTTTCTACTTAACATCAAGTCTTAATTGATACAGTGCAAATTATAAAATTAATGTTTTACACAGAGAAAAATCAAACTGTCAGAGCCAAAACACCAGCCCAACATATTTTGGTAAGTACAGCAAGTTAATAAGCAAAAAAATAAAAGAATGATTGTAATTTTTCAGTATTGCTGACTAGGGGCGGCATGGTGGGGGAGTAACACTGGTAACGCTGCTACCTCGCAGTTAAGGAGACCTGGGTTTACGTCTCTGGTCCTCCCTACATGGTCTCTGCATGTTATCCCTATGTCTGTGTGGGTTTCCCCCCGGTGCTTTGGTTTGCTCCCAAAGACATGTGAGTTAGGTGGATTAGCGATACTAAATTGGCCCCAGTGTGTGGCGGAGGGGTGTGTGTGTGTGTGTTCGCCCTGTGATGGACTGCTGCCACAGGGTTTGTTCCTGCATTGCACCCTGTGCTAGCTGGGATAGGCTTCAGCACCCCCTACACCCTTGTTTAGGACTAAGTAGGGTAAAAAATGACAGGCTGACTTTCAGATACTTAAAGGTTAAAAAATACAGTGAATTGGTGTTTTCAGTTTAATTTCATCACTTGCATAATTGAATGAGAATTTCATGATTTAATAATTACACTATATGAAAAACAGTAATATAAAACCATAACTTACTAAGCTAGAATTGGACTATAATTAGTATTCTTTATTTTAATTCACATTAATATCCAACAAATAGCAACTTTAAACTTTCATAATCCAGTTTTTTGAGTGTTTAGTTATTTTTTAATCAGTGGAAGCCGTTTTTGTTCTCTGTATATTTATTTTCATGACAGGTGTGATGCATCTTATATTAATGGTACTCTTTACTACTATTAAATTAAACATGGTATTTATATACAGTTTATAAATTAAGAATTATTAAGTTCAATAAATATAATTTTCACTCAGTGCGCTTGAAAACAGTTGAACTTTCTTTTACTAAACTTTAAATGACGAGACATTTACCATTGCTTTTAAAGTCAAATGGCTAGAAACTGAAATTTAATGGACATCATTTTTACACTTCATTGATTTTATAAAGTATCACATATGAAAAAATAGATCAGCCAGCACTTGAAGACTACCATAGTTTAAAATAGGGAGGAAAGCGTGTTCTATATTTAAGCTGCTAAATAAAAGCAAAATACTGTACAGAACCATTAATCCAAGGTGATGTAATGCGATTTTTAACCAATCAAGTCCTGTTAAGATTTAGAGACAAACATACATACTGTACATGAACACACAGATACACTCCACATATTTTACTAGATTTAAACATGCAAACTTAATACACTTCAGTTAAATAACTAAACCCTTCAGATAATAGCGAGGCTAATGACCAGGATCAATTAACTTGCCTAGTACAGCTCTTTGAGGCATACAATGTTTTTCCATCAGCAGATCAGTAACAGAATGGGGGTGGTGTCCCTACAAGCAGGAATGTAAGAACCTGATGCTAAGTCACCTGAATTTTGCCCAAAACATAGGAAAAAACTTGTACTGCCAGAAAATCTAAAAGTCCCTGCTTTTCATATTCTGGCAGAAGAAAAAGAGATCAAAATAGAAATAAATAAAAATTTGATCACACAGTCAGTGACAAATACAGTTCAAACACAAAATAATTTTTCACAAGTCATATTATAAGTAAATTACATTTTATCAAAAAAATAACCAAAAGAGCAAAACAATCTCAATCATGAAAGAACTTTAATTTTTTGCACTGAAATTTCTCCTCATTTTCACAAAGTTTAGATAATTACTAAGTATGTGTTATGAGACACGTGTCCTAAGACTGTGGTAATAGGAAAAAAGACCACAAGATAATAAATTTAGATATGGACATAATTAGGACAGTTAAGGGCAAATGAAAACTGTAAGTGAAAGTCAAAAGGATGGTTAAAACCAAAAACCTGACTTACTTAGAATTAAAGCTAGTTACACTTGAGAGATTCAAAGACATTGCTTGTTCACCAATAACATAAAGTTACCAACATCATATTTATAATGAGACAATTATGGTGAAGTGACGCATCCAAATACTACAGAGAAATGAATTAAAGCTTTGTCAAAATGATTCAAATTCAAAACAAACATCAGAAAAAACCAATCCTGATAACAAAAAAGAAACAATTAATTGATAACATATAAAATACTTTACATATTACTAAATGTAGCTCACCCTAATATAAGATGGTTTCCAAGACCATGTGACAATGCCTTTCTGAGACTGTGCGTGTATCAGTGGCTGTATCCTCTAATGATACATGGAATCATAGCAAAGGTGACACTTGTTGGTCTCATAACCGCACAACTCAATAAGGACAAAACCAAACAAACAAAAAAAAAAGATTAAAATTCTATAAGAGTTTTATTTCTAAATTCCTGATACATCCCCTGGTTCTGAGCACGTAGAGCAAATGCCTGCCTGTTTGGCATAATCTTGATTCATACAAATACCGGACTACTAAAAAAATAGAAGACAAAAACAAAACAAAAACAAATAATCCGGAGCACAAAAAAAAGAAATGAACATTCTGAAGTAGAGACAAAGCAAATATGACTAAGAAAAAGAATAAAAAGGTGACAGTCTTACTTTTGCAAAATGACTGGAAGAGCTGACAAATGTATAGTTGTGCAAGACCTCAATTTATGCCTAACATGACAAGTAATGTCAAGTAACGTCATTGTTTATTGGACATCTTGGATGTTGGAAACAATTTGAGGTCATTGGCTAAATACTTAAAAAATGAAATAATGAGATACAAACTGTGCATGAATGCTCAAAATGGCAATGAAATCTTATAGTGAAATTTTAATGCCAAGTGAAGGACTACTGTGAATACAAGTTTTTTTAACTTATTGTTTTGTTTTCATTCACTCATTATTTTTCTTATTATCATTTCAGTAATTCATGTTGAGAAATTACTCTTACTTCTTTTATACCATAACATCACAGTCTTTTCGCTTTCATTTTTGACACCGTTTTGTAGTGTGGCAAGGCTGTCAGCATATTGCTTATTTTCAATGCCCATTGCCTTTTTTGACTGTTTTAATTTTGGTAAATGGAAGTTACTCTTTTTGACTTGTTTTTGTAATACTAGGATGAAAAATCTATAAAGAGATCTCCTCAATATCTTTCTTATTTCTCCTCGACAACTATGAGATCACAAAGAAATTAAACTGAGACATTTTCTTGTGTTTCCTGCATCTTAATTTTTTCTCCTGAGAATAATTAACCCCAATAGTCTCACACAAGCGTCTCCTCTTGAGATCTCAGCAAAGTAATACAATAGCCTCAGATTTTCCAAACAGTGTCTTGACATTTGTTTGCAGTTTGAAAGTATTTGCATTGTGTGGTCAGTAATGAATGGTGAAATGTACATACAGTTGTTTGTAGTAATAAAACATTTTAGTATAATTAAAAAACTGTATTCCTTGCTTTTGAATAATACTGTTAATTACTCTAATTTATATTGCTGTGCTCCAATTAGATCATGTTGATTCTGGACAAAAAGGCAGGCCTAAAGGTTAAGATGTTGGACTTGAAACCCTGATGTTGTGGGTTCAGATCCCGCTACTGAAACTGTGTGGCCACAAGCAAATCACTTCATCTGCCTGTTCTCCAACTGGCGAAAGAAATATAACTGATAATAACTCCGATATTGTAAGTCATCTTGGATAAAGGCATCAGTCCAGTAATATGTAAAGAAAATAAAGTCTTGAAAGAGATTACAACAAAACTAGAAAGAAAGCTCACAAAATATAACATCCTTTTCAAACCAAATTCTCAATTTTGCCTTCATTCACCTCAGTTGTATCTCACGTCTCCTTTTTGTTTAGTTATTTCTCCTAAGGAATTTTAGAAGAAACATCCGTGACAAAGTTGATTCTTAAATGCAACGTAAACTAGAATTACTAAGTCTCATGAAACATCAAAGATCAAGCTTTGAGCAGTAAAACTTTCCTGTAAGTGCCCTCAAACCTTTTTTTGGGGTTTTTGACCTGCCAGTTTGTCTTTTGGGACAATTCAATTCAGTTTATTTTTGTAATCCTTACTGAGTGCAGGCACAGAGGAACAAACCTTTTCTAAAGTTAAAGGTGAACCCAAACTTTGTTTCAGTTATAATGTTATAGCACTCATTAAATTAACTTCAGTTTTTTTCTGTTAACAAATAGCATACTGGGAGAGTAAAAAGATGTATCAGAATTACAGTGTCCCTTGAAACTGATCACATTTCATTGAATTAGCAGGTAACCCTAATGCCCTTATTTGCCAGTAATTATTCCCTGGCCCCCTCATATACACCATTGTGCATCTCTTATTTTTTCATTTTCATATACATTAGATACTGTATAGTACAACAAATGGAATTCTTTTACTAGCCCTTCATAGATGTTCAAAATTACTGTTAATAGCAACTATTCACAAAGTGACTGAAGACATTTCTTGTTCTTAATTCTGTTTTGTAAGTTCGCATTGCTTTATCCCATTTGATCTATTTTTATCAGTTTGGTAAATTAATGAATATGTTTCTGTAACATAGAAACTGGTCAGTAGACACCTAAATATGCCAAACATTTTAGGAAGTGTAATATCATGAATGATAAGAAAAAGTTATAATTTAGACAACTATGAACACAGCAAGGTAACTTAGCATTTCACTGTTTGAGTATGTTATGAAATAAGACATTACACCTTTATGGGCTAACCTAACCTATACTCATTTTAATGTTTGTTTAAAACTTTTACCTATTTAATTAAACTGTATTTGTTTCTGAACAGAATATGGATTTTACTTCTTTTTTGGCTGTTTAATTTAGTGCCTAAAGGAAAAATTCCATATCCCCCCTGTTTCCAGTTGTAAAATGAATGAAAATATACACTTGCAAAGAATCTTGGAATAGATTTCCCCATAGAAACGTGTTAAGTGGATTTTTTTTATTATTATTGCTACAAATGTGTAATTTTCATTATTACTCTTAAAATATAATAAATGTATTAATATAATTTTATGGACAACAAAATGTTTTTGGAACATATTCGTTGTTTTGAAAGGCAAACAAAAATTATGAAAACATAAGTAAAATATGAAAATGCAAACAAAACAATGACAACAAAATATGCAAGCTCCACATAGTCACTGCCCTAGCCATAAGTGCCGTAATTGTTAATTTTCAGAAAGCAATTAGACATGCAGTTGACTGTAAAGAGCAGATACAGAAGTATCTTTGTATCAGATAAAAATAGTTAGATTCCCAGTCAACTGTACAGTAAAGTAATTTTAACAGTTCCCCTGTTAGCACAGTGATTGGTATGTGTGCTTCTATGATACTCTTTTTGGCACCATACACAGCATTTAACATGAAAAATCCCTTTATTCCATTTTAAAAATCTGCATTATTGTTGTAAAAAGGCGTACAGCTTTGCAGTTTGGCTTTCATAAGAAAGATTCTTGTAAGCCTCTGTGTAGCAGAACAGCATGTCTGCTTTGAGGAGTGACTGAGATGGAAAGAAGTTTTTCTGTGCCTCAAAGGACTTGGAAAGTGCAGAACTACTGTTCCCAGATTTTCATGAATGTGTGCCTCTAGACAGCGAGCGGCATGGCTCCAATTCAAGCTGTGAGTGTTGAGAAGTTGGAAAAAAAAGTTTGCTAGGCCCTTCTCGAAGTCAGTAAAATGCCTCCTAAATGCCATTCTCAAAAATTAGTTGAAGATTTTCAGTACAATTTACATATGTAAATATGTAATGTAATACATATGTCATATGTTTTGACAAAGTTACAGTAAGTTGGAAACAATGCTTGTTCTTATTGTTTTACTCATAATTAATTAAGTAATAACCTTTATGTCTTAATCCAATTAAGGTCTGTAAGAGGCCAGGGCCAATTCTGCCAGCCCTAGACACAATTCTGGTTATCTGGTTGATTTAGGCACTAACCCAGTCTTATACTGACACAGGTGCCAGTTTGAAATAGACATTTTAATGAATTTACACATTAGTGATGCAAGAAGAAAACCATATTAATCTGAGGAAAACCCAAGCAGATTAGAATGGGAGAATGTACTGTGCTGCCACTGGATCCATATGGTTGTAGCAAGCACCATTCACTACACAGTAATGCCAGACTAAATAAACAATTTGAAGTTTCTTTAAACAAAGTGATAATGCCAAAACATGCAGACAACATCTACACTAGCTTTGTAGTGTTGGGCATCTACTGGGGTTTTCATTTGGTTTATTGATGTTTTAAATGTTAACGTGAATTATACTGCCCTAAAATTTTAATATAAGATTTTAAAATGGATGAGGGCATTTTAATTCACAATTTAAGTCTTCCAAGTTGTGCAGATCTCTCTTATAATTTCCCGCTTTCAATTAATAGAATTTGAACAGAGTGTATTAAATCTTTGTATCTTTTTACCTTTATTATTCACAAGTCAAAATTAAAGTAAAAAAGAAGTTCTCCTCCACGAACTCCTGATCTTATGATCCCAGCATCTTCCACTGAAGCAAGAGCTTATTTGCTGGCATCAAAAAGGCTTATACACCTTGCTAAGATGTCTGTCAAGCTGGCTGATGTGTTTAATCCACAGAATTGCTTAGATCTTCTCAGTGGGATTTACCCATCTGCTCTTGCTGTCCTTAAAACATCTACTGGGATGATGAAACAAAATAAATGCTTATCTAAACCTCAGTATCTTTAATTAGCAGGAGACGAGAACAGCCACTCCTTTAAGTCTTTTTTTATAAGTATAGGTCAATTTTGTCAGTTAAAGATTCCCAATATTATGCCTCTTCCCATATTATATGCAGCAGATTTGCACATAACTGCTTAACAAAAATTGTGTTCAGGTATACAATGAGCTGAGTAACATTTAAATATAGTTCTCAGTATTATATGATTTCAAATTCATGGTTAATTAAGAATACGTATTAATATGTGCAATATTTTTCGTTGTATTAATATACAAATTCTTCCTACCTATTGTGGGATATAGCCGACCTTTCATCCTGGCCAATACCCCCAGGCCACCAGGTGGAGCCCTGAATGCAACATAGAGGTACCCCGAGTTCCAGCAGGGCTGGATACCATGGGGACCTCCAGGGGACGCTGCGGGAAGGCACAGAGACTTTGGTTTCACCTATAACCTGGAAGTATGTCTTAGTCAAGGTGACAGAGGGAATGACGTACTTCCGGGATGAAGAAGAGGACTTTTTATCTGACCCGGAAGTGATAGGAAGTCACATGGACTGAAGGATGGGAAACACTTCCAGGTCAAGGAATATAAAGGACTGTGAGAAATCCCCAGACGGGGAGCTGAGCTGGGTGGAAGGGTGGCAACGCGTCTGGTAGTGGTGGAGTTTTATTATTGATTACTAGCCAACCCGCGGCGTAGCATACGGCGCATATAATTATTTATTGTTGAATGAACACTTCCTGAAAGACACAGTTTCGTGCATAACCCATGGGCAGGGCTCTGTTAGAGTTAGTGGGCGGGGCTCTGTGAGTTGGTGGTCGTGGCTCTCTGTCTTGCGTGTGGTGAAAAGTCAATGTGGCTCAGAGGTGTATGTGGACTTTTGCAAAGACGAAAGCGACTGAGGCTGTGTTTGGTGAGTTGTTGCGTGGGGGCACATGAGCAGGCAGTGCACATGCCTCGAGAGTGACGCTGGACGCTGGAGGGTGGTTACAGTTGCCATGCGTGGCTCTGTCGTGCGTATCCCATGATGCTTTAGGAGGGTTAAGTTGGCGGGCAGGGCTCTGTCGAGCGTATCCCATGGTCTTAGAGTTGGCAGGCGGGGCTCTGTGAGTTGGCGGGCGTGGGTCTCTGTCTTGCTTGCGCTCACTGTCTTGCGTGCCCTTAGTGAATTATATATAGATTGTTATTGAGTATTGGAGAATTTAATGAGTATTGTGGAGAGGAGGGTGCTTTGTGCACTGTTTATTAATAAAAAGTCAACTTGTTGGACTTTTACCTGGTGTCTGGCGTATTGTCCGAGGGTTCAAGGGAGCGATAGCGCCCCCTATCTGTCACACTATTTAAATTAATAATCTATTTTTTCACATTTATCTGTTTTTTAAACAGGTATTAGCATATCAGGGTCCTCACTCAGATTTACAGTAGCAATCACCTAACAACAGGTCTGCTCAATGTCCACTGACTTCCTGTGTCTTCTAGGACTAAATACAAATACTGTTGCTAAATTATAAAGCTTTAACTGTTCCTTGCACTGGACTGCATAAGTAAGTCCTATATCACCAAACATTCCTGTCTGCCTTTAACACTGGCAATCCTGTATCTACAACTAATTTACTTCCCTTGATGATGGGCCCTTCAATTCTGTTACACCGAGAACTTGGAATGATCTCCCAAAATTTATTACATCTGCTGACTGCTTTCACTCCTTTAAAGATGGTTTAAAACTAATTTGTTTAAGAAAACATGTAACTTACATCAACATCTTGTCCTTTTTCAGTATATATGCTTTCTGTGCAGATTATTTTAATGTAACTCTGTATTTATTCCCCATTTTAGGTTTGTTCATTTTTTTCTTGAGGTAAAGTAGAACACTGTGTTCTATTCAATTATTTATCATTTTATTTTGTATTTAACACTTGTGATACTAGCTTCAGATCAGAGTTTTTTATTGGACTTCTGTTCCAATTATTCACTTTCCAATATTTGTGAAATGGTCTGAGCATGAGGAGGATAATCAAAATGTGTGATTGCCAACTCTCAATTGTAAAGGCACAAAAGCAAATATCTCAGGACTGAAATTGTAATTCTAATTCCACAAATTCAGACTTTACTTGCCTTATATATTCAGCGTATTGGAATTCTTATTTATGTTTGTTCTGTAATAACCCTGTAACTTAAGAGAAGGGGCAGCACGGTGGTGCAGTGGTAGTGCTGCTGCCTTGCAGTAAGGAGACCTGGGTTCGCTTCCTGGGTCCTCCTTTGCATGTTCTCCCTGTGTCTGTGTGGGTTTCCTCTGGGTGCTCTGGTTTCCTCCCAAAGACATGCCAGTTAGGTGCATTGGCAATCTTAAATTGTGTGTGTGCCCTGCGGTGGGCTGGCTCCCTGCCCAGGGATTTGTTTCTGCCTTGCGCATTGTGCTGGCTGGGATTGGCTCAAGCAGACCCCTGTGACCCTGTGTTAGGATATAGCGGGTTGGACAATGACTGACTTAAGAGAAGCGTAGAGTCTTGGAAAGCAATACAGCATATAGAAATATACATAATATGTAATAAATATGATCTTTTATTATCACGGTGTTAAAAACACAAGTCAGGGTTCCCAGCTCTCCATAAAATGTACCACGTGAATTAAACAACAGTCACTGAACTGTTTTTTTTTTCTGCCTGTAAATGCTGCAGTATTCTCTGTCCAACAGTTTTCACAGTGGCTGAGATCCTTCATCATGTGATTTATTGTATAATTGCTTACATCTGATACAGATTTCAGATACATCGCACAGATTTCAAAAATCTTTTTGTTGGCCGGTGTTTACAAACAGGTTAGAGTTGTGTTGCAGATGTATTAATTTCATCTTGAAGTTAGATGTCAGTGATGAAGAGTTTATTGGCATTGTCTATATATCTTTATACTATATGATTTCTTGCAGGTCTTGCCTTATATCACATTAATCTGTTCCCTCCTGCTGGGCTACAAACTTGGCTTTGAATCCTCTTTTTGCTTGCCTGATGGGCTATTGGATGGTGGTACATTCACAATCAACTGAATGAAATGCAACAGTTGCTTTGATATTTGACACAAATATCGTTATTTATCCAGGATTTTTTACTTAAATATAAACAAATACTCCCAGTTGACGTTTACTGTCTATAAGATATTTAATACAAGATTCAATTGCCACTGCAAATTAAGGTAACTGGAGTAACCTCCATTCAGATTTTTCAGCACATTCCATTAGTTGTTGCTCATTCACAAGACCAGAATTATACATTTTCTTTCCTTTTGTTTAGTACTCCTCCTAGTATTTTAACAGTACTGTTTGTATTTATTTGTTGTATAGTCTTAAAATGTATTGCACTGACCAGATTGTCTATTTTATTATTTTTATTGGTGCTACATTAAAAAAAGATTGAAAACAGAAGTGTATGAAGACTTAGCAAGATGTGTCACAGAGCAGTACTCGTTTCTGACTTTACAAAAAACACTGGTAGAGCAAACCTCCATGATTATTATTATTATTATTATTATTATTATTATTATTATTATTATTATTATTATTAT
>JANRMT010062806.1:31682651-31698874 GCA_026402145.1 Polypterus bichir lapradei
ATTATTATTATTATTATTATTATTATTATTATTATTATTATTATTATCCTTTGTTGAGTGTGACTAACAATTGTGTAAATGGAACTTTTAACAAAACAAAACACAGGCAAATCAAATAACATCAAATTCTCTACCCAACCTAGGTTGAGCATTAATGAACTGAACAAGTGGAGGCTGTGAGGCTAAGGATCTGCGTTGGTATAGGGAAGGTTGCCAAATCAAAGCCCTGTTATTGCCGAAAGAGATCCTACTCTGCTGGGCCCCTAAGTAAGGCCCTTAACCTGCAATTGCTCCAGGGGTGTCTGTACAGCGGCTGACCCTGTGCTCTTAACCCAAATGGGTATGTGAAAATCATCAAATTCCTAATGCAAGTAATTGTAATACAAATACGCTGACAATGAGTTGAGTAAACAGTTTATTGCCTTGGTTACCTTCAATATATTCTTTGTCCCCAATAGCTGATATGTTGACATAGGAGGGAAAATATTTTAAACTCATCTGATTCTAAATAAAATAAAGTCACTTGACTGGAATGAGGGAGAATTATTTTATAATTTTTCCATTACTCACAAATATACCATACATAGTCACATACTTATTTTAGCTGAAGGCTTTAATTGTCTCAATCCCCACAATGGACCAGTCTTCCTTAGGCAACACATCATCATCAAGACTTGAAAAAGTATAAAATTTCTGATTTTTGGCACTTTCTACATCCATAGCTCAAGAATATCTCAAGACAATATTAATTCATCTCTCTGTGAGAAGAAGGAATTCACAAACTGACTATTTCTTTATTGAATATAAATTGCAGTCTTCAGATAAAATCATGTAACTATGATGCTATAGTAATTTCTGATCACGCTCCATTTATCATGGACTCATAATAATATATCCATCTAACTTAAAGAGTACCTGGCGACTCAATCCACTTCTATTAGGAGAGGTTGAATTTGTCAAATATGTTTCTTCACAAATCAAGTACTTTATTGAAACCAATCTTACTTTGGTGATATCCCTAGCAGCTTTCTGACAATCACTGAAAGCATATTTAAGGAGTCAAATAATTTATATATAAGAGTAGACTGTAAACTAAAAGTAAAACAGAAATCCATCCATCCATTTTCCAACCCGTTGAATCCGAACACAGGGTCACGGGAGTCTGCTGGAGCCTAAAACAGAAATAGCACGCCTTATTTCTAAAACTGCATGTTTACCAACAGCAGATGTTAAGTATAAAACCTTAACTTCCCAAACAGAATTCAGGCACTTTCCTAATGAAGAGACTGAATGACTATTTCTGAAATAACTTCTGAACTTCTGAAGAGAAGTCAAACATGATCAGAGCTCATTCTTGTCCATTTCTGTAGATATAAAAACAACCATCACTGAAACTACATAAGCAAAATATTTATGGAAGAGCTTACATTGCTATTGCAGGATAAACAACATATTTCTGGAATACCTTATGTTGCTATTGCAGAACAGTGATTAGCACTTCTGCCTCATGGATTCAGCACCTGGTTTGAATCTTGCACCCATTTGCTGTCTGTGTGAAGTTTGAACATTCCCCATGTGAGTGTATACAAATGTGAAACTGGGCACTACAATGGAATGGTATCTTATGCAGATCTCTTTTCACTTTATTTCTCCATTAGTGCTTGCATAAGCTCTGCAAAACTGATTATAAATTGATTTAAGCTTATTTGATAATCTTATTTTATTATTTGCTATATTCTTAAGAATTTGCTTTTATGAAGCATCCTTATGATAATGAAAAGAAACAAGAAACAATTTTTGTATCATAGATTCCTGTCACCTGCACATTGTGTGATGTTATTTTACAAATCCTACACAGTGAGAATTACACTGAGTGGCAGCGTAGTGGCAAGAACACAAAGAAGTTTTATTATACTTTGTACAAATAACAATAAATTTGAAGTGAGCTGATTACACAATTAAACCCCTTATGTTTTTGTAAGAGCTCAACCTACAGTACCTTTCTTTTCTAAAAAAAACTGACACAGAACTGTCTTCCCAAATATTTTTTACATTTTTCAGCGGAATACAGATGCACTACAAATGCAGATGATTCGGTTCAAATCAATATACTCTGAAGAATAACCTAAGTAATAAAGAGACTTACATTTTCTAGCTGCTTTTAGCCAGGCCCATTATGAGCAACTTGTGTTGGAGTAAGTTAACACTGGTTTGATGCAACAACTACAATTGATATAGTTTAGCAGTTACTGTTTATCCTGTCACTAGGTGGAAGTGTATAATATAATTTGTTATAACTTTATTGACAATATTTTTTGGGAGATGGGGACCCTGTGGCCAAAGATCTTGCAATAGATATGCTGCAGAATTGACTAGCTACAAAATACATATTAGATTGTCAATCACACCTTTGTCAATGGTTAAATCGAAATATTCATTTAAATAATATGTAACTTATACATTTTGAAGGAAAGGCATTGGTAATGATATTCATTAATATATTAGGGCAGAAAAAATGGGAGTAAAAAATAAAAATGGTCTTTTATGCTAAATAGGAATCAACAAACTTGTCCTTCCAAAATAAAAAATGCAGCTTTGGCCTTTTTGTATCACCATATTCAACTCTGAATGCATTTTTCTCCAGGATTAACTAACTTCCTAAGAATTTCAATACTGACTGAGTGAAAGCTTTCTTTTTTCTTCAAAGATTCTGGCGAAGGATAAATGTGTTCTTTTTGCCCATATCTAGGAAAGAAATCACCCAACAAATGGTTTGCTTATCATTCTGAAAAGAATGGAAAACTGCTTTCAAAGAGTTTGTGAAGGCAAATACTCGAGCTCTGAGAAATTATTTATATTAAATGTGCTTAAAAACTTTGGATGTAGAAATGTTTTAATTAATCAAAATGATAAAGTGATAGAATGAAAGGTTGTAAATATTCCAACTGCAGGGTTTTGCATATTTCACTATACAGAATTCTCCTTTCTGTGGCTGAATGTAAAGAAGGAATAATATTTCCAATACAGAGTAAAACATTAGATTCAGAAAATTAAATGTACTGTAAATTTAGGGCAGTAAGGCTACTTGTACATATTGATGTTGTTAAAAATATGGAGGTTTTTAAAATAACAAAAATTTTCTATTGTACAAACAGTGAATTACATGTATTAAAATTTTATTTTAAATAGTATAAAATTGGCAAATGGTATAAAGCATGGATGTAACCTTCATCCTATCTTACAGTTGGTAGCAGATATCAGGAATGCTGACATAAATATTTTGAGCACACATGGGTAAGCATACTGCCAAATAAACTGACACTGACAAGTGGTACGTTCCATAAAAGGTATACCTCTTATAACCACTTTAGTAAATGTCATGGTCAAGACAGACCATTCAGCTCAGAGCAGCCCAGCACTGTCTTTTTAAATTCAATAACTAGATTCTGACTGTTTTTAATGTGACATCTTCTGCAAGCAATGTATTTTGTGCCTTATTAATAATTTGTGCAAAGGCCAAGGAAGTATTTTCGATAGATGAAGGAAAAAGTGACCTTTAACTATTTCAAAACCAGCAAATTATACAGTGCAACATAAATTTCACAAACTACAGTTGCATCCATGTGGAAAAGTAACTGCAACTACTTGCAATTTCATACTTTTACATAAGCCATAACTAAGAAATCTGGCCCTCACTAAAATAGGTAAACCAGACTTCAGATGACAATATTATACTTTTTAATTACATTTAATGAAAAATAAGTATTTATGCAGGCACACTGCATGTGAAATCATAAGCCCATGACTCAGTAGCTTGTTAATGTATCCACATCCCAGCATCTCAATGATGTTGAGGTCTGGATTTTGACTTTTGATATCTTTTCTTTTTCAGATGTATGCTTGTGGTTGTTGTCCTTTTTGCATGATCCAGTTCTGGCCAAGTTTCAGTTGCCAACCAGATGGCTTCATATATTCCTATATAATAGTATGGGATATGGAGTAGTTCATGGTGGAACATGCAAGGCATTCAAGTGCTTTAGCTGCAAAACAACTCAAACCATCACAAATCCACCACCATGTTTAACAGTTGGATGATGTACTTATGATGGTAAAATGTATTTATTTTTTTCCTAACATGGTGTTATGTATAAAAACCAAACAACTTCATTTTGGCTTCATGTGCTTAGAGGACATTTTTCTAGATGTTCTGTGGTTTATTCAAATTCTGCTTTGCAGAACTAACCTGTGCTGTCATATCCTTTTCAGAGAGAAGAAGCTATATTTGCTCAGTTTTTGCTTTGCATTCCATTAACCTATCATCTATGGGGGAGGAGCGAAAGCTTTAGATTCGTCAAAAATTTCGATCTCTGGTTTTTGAAAGATTTCAACATTTTATGGTCCACTGATACTGAATACATTGATATCTTGATGATGGGTGTGTTGTCTGTGTAGGTGTCTGGGTGTCACAGTTTTTTGAGGACGGACTAGAGCTAAAATGGTTGGACGGAAAAATACCAAACTCGAAACTTAAGCCTGTTATAAGATGATGACGTGTTGATTAGAAGAGAAAGAGGCAGTCTGGAGGAATCCTCAAATACCGTAATTCTGCAAATATTTATGAATTCTTCTCATCATTTGCTGTTGTAATGACCTATTTTATGATCAGACAAATCAACATTAGATTGGTAAATAATTACTGAAATATTATGGAATAGTTCAGGTATCTTGGTTCCTAGGGAGCAAAGCATACTGACGAAGGTACGCTCATGAAATGTAACGTTCGTCATTTAAGAATGACATAAATATAGCTTTTTCATAATTTTTAATATATTTAAGCCTCATATAATCTATTCTTTAGATAAGTGTTTAGGAAATCACCTCCCTGGAAGATTGTCATCTGTTTTTGATTCTCTCAGTCTGTAAATGATCTTTATCACTGTATAATTATAGACTTAAGATTGTAAGGAATAGGTTTTATAACGCTTCACATACTGACTGCTTCTTTAAGGTTCTTCCAGACATCTTTAACCTTTGCCATGATGTTACCACCAGCATGAATGCTCTAGAATGAAAACTCAAAAGTTTTTCTCTTGCATTAAAGTAGTCATCAGCTACTTAAGTGCATGTAATGGCAGCAGCTAATTGTTTTACTTTTTTTATCTGAGATGGAAGCAATAAGGGTGCTTTTACATTTTCACATATCTGTGTTTTTTGTTGAATAAGTAAGTAACAAGTCCTACATCTGATATGTTTGTCTTCTAAACATGGATTGATTTCATTTTTGGTCTTGGTGAGGAACAATGACTAATGTTATTTTCTGATATGTAAAACCATGTCATTATAAGGAAGTATGCTTACTATTTTCAGCATTATTATTGCTATACTTTTTTTTATAATTTTAAGGACAGATTTTATAGGTTGATGTTTTGACATTTTTCCACCACTGTTTCATTTGAATGTTTTTATATATAAATGAATTTATAGTCATCAGTCTTTATCAGGAAATGTACATTTTTGCACAAATTAAAATCTAAATTAAAAACTATCTATGTATCCGTATTCAAGTCATTAGTTCACTCAATCAGGCAAGACCTAGACCTGTATAAGTTGAAAATTAGTACCTAGGGGGGAAGCCATAAAAACACTATCTACACTAAGTTGGCTCTCCAGGAGCATTTCCTAGTTAATCATAGATCCTACCCTCATAACTCATCAGTCCCTGTTAGTACTCTCGAGTCACACTTGACAGTAATCTGAACCACGATTGTTAAATTTCACTTGTGTTGAAAGTTCATTCCAGCATCTGTGAAATATCAGCACTCTTCCAATCACAGAAGTACAAATACCATATCCAAAGGATCACTCAACTAACTGGCTCAGCAACACTGTGTGTGCTGATTACTAAATAATTTTTTAAAACATTCCTAGCATCTTACTTACTTGTTTGTATTTATTACCCTACTAGCCATCCCCCGTGGCCCCACCCATGTACTAGTGAAACAGGAGGGACCTGTCCAGCTCCCTAGTCCTGACGTCATACCTACCCCTCCCCTCAGCCCACAGCCTCTGTCTTGGATTAGCGCAAATAAATCACTGCTGCAAGTGAACTATGCCTCTTAGCACGATGAGAGAAGTTGCAAAATCAGCTGGAATGTTCAAGCAAATTATAGAAAAAAACCCGATCTAATCTAGTTCTCTCATTCATTAGCTAGGCGGAGGTAAGTAACACCCCGAGACTGGCGCGTGAGTAAGGAGGACCCCGTCCCCCTACCCTCGGCCCGCTGTGTGTGTCTTGGATTCATGCAAATAAATCTGTACCGCAGGCGAACTATGATACTTTTCACAATGAGTGAAGTCACAAAATCAACTGGAATGTTCAAGCAAATTATAGAAAAAAACCTGATCTAAATCCATTAAGTAGTTCTCACGTGAAAAGAGGACAGACAGACAGACAGAGAGACGTTGATTATATATATATATATAGAGATATAAAACTAAAATGGCTTTTTCAATATATTTACATCTCTCATTAACTTTTGGTCTACTCTGTGAAGTTCTTTGTCTGAATCTCTGCATGATGTTTTTGATTGAAACATTATGAAATTTTCTCTCACATTTTTCATTCTACATACTGTATTTGCCTTTAATTATTCTTAAATCTTCTTAAATTAAGACTACAATATTTTGATGTATCTATCAGCTTTTAACAACATTTAAATGTTAGTTGTATTGTGTTCTTTGATATGCATTTGTTCTGCATATCAGGATATCTCAAATCTCTTTTTATTTAAAAAATTACTGTTTATTGTACTGCATTGTTTTGCTTTATAAATTGCTACTACTATTACCATCCATGTTTGTCTTGTTGTAAGGAGACCTGTAGTCTTTAGTTAGTTCATGAAAAACCTTGGAATAGTCCTTGAGGTTAAATGTACATACAGCACACATAAATATTGGTATATAAAATATATAACAATCAGATATTCAAGAAAAATTGATTGACACATAGGCACAGCTAAGCACATAGAGGGGATTTCGGATCCATCATTTAACTTGAAATGTGAAAACTGCATCCTTCAAAGGAATCTGATACAACCTAACTCCACACAAAAGCCACACCAGAGATGAAACAGCTACCACGTCACCCTACTGCCTGTAATTTAGTACAGAAAAAAATAATTGCTGGAGTTGCCCCTGTAACACACATATCTGCGTAACATTAAACCATATCTTTATTTCATGTATTGCACTAGGCCTATTTTACGTTCTATTCCCCTCCAAAAAGCAGGTAATGTACCTTGACTCTAATAATATGTTTTATTTATAAAATGCTTTTTCCATGCTCTAATAGGTTAACAGGCTTAGCTACATTGTATTATTAACTGTTCACTTGGAGCACAGGGATATTGGTGATGAACACACACCATTAGCCTTGTGGTATTAAGTCCAAGTAGTCAGCCACTATATCACAATTTAACTTCTAATGAATGCTTTTCTTCACATTATATTGACTATATACACCCCATACAATTTCTGTTTTGGTTTTTTTTTTTGTAACAATGTTTCAAATGCTTTTATAAAATGTTTTGCAGGTGCTCTTTAAAATAATGATTGGCTAAATCAATAAAACGTAATGACCTCTTGTAAATAAAGCCACATTTCTTTGTTTTGTGTTGTGCTTATGTGTCTCTACCTAATGAATGGCCATAAAAAAGTCACAGCATAAAGAATAGTAGCTGACATACCTTTAATTTTATTGCCAGTCAAAGTAGTCTTTGACATTTAAGAAGGAAAAAGGAAGAAAGAAAAAGCACAACCAAGAACAATCAATTGGTAACCCACAGTAAGATGCTGCCTGAGAAGGGGTG
Source organism: Polypterus bichir lapradei (assembly GCA_026402145.1). NCBI lineage: Eukaryota > Metazoa > Chordata > Cladistia > Polypteriformes > Polypteridae > Polypterus > Polypterus bichir. The sequence goes on from JANRMT010062806.1 coordinate 31,690,520, forward strand.
GTGACCATGCTGATGGCATTCCTGTATCATTTTGATAATGGCACCTTCATACATTTTCTTTATTTGCTTTTGCCAATGCTGTCGCTTTTAAATTTAATATCAACAGTCTCATATACTCATATAGTTCAAGAAACACTATGGGAGACCACTGATAGACTCTGAGATAGAGATAGATTAGTCATAGACAGATCAGGTAGCAATACTGAAACATGTCAAAACTCTAAATTGTAATATAATGTGATAACAGAAAAAATGAACTGGGAACTTGGGCTATGTACAGTATGTTTGGCATATTTTCCAAATTTCTTTTTCTAATAAGAAAATGAGTTTTGATCTGGATTAGAGGCATACTTCTAAGGTGTGTTCAAACCCAGGTCCTCTAAATGATTATGGGAGTGTGCATGTTCTGTTAATGGATATCCTGTGATATCTCCCACATTACACTTGATGCTGCTGGGTTAGAGTACTGCTCCCAGAAAAGCTATATTGGAACCATTGGCCTCAGCAAATAGGTGGCTCAACAAACTATTTATCCATATAAGAAATTAGCTATATAGCTAAAGAAATATCACAATAACACCCAATGACAATTTCTTCCTCTGTACAATTGTAAACACTGAGTGTCAATTGAACCAACAATAATGGTTCCTTTTAATACATCATTTAAGATGAATTGTAGTCATGCAGACACAAAAAAATAAAATAAAAATAAACACCAGAGCCCATACTTAAGCCATGCAATGAAAGAGTCCAAATGTTTTTGAATGGGAAAAAAGAGCTCTCAGAGATGTGCAAGACTGCCCTCTAGCGTTGGCATTTTGATAAAGCAGTAACAGTAAGATACTGAAGCTTGTATTCAACATAAGGTTGTCAGGGGCAATGAATTAAAGTTGTCAACTCAAAAGTCAAATAGCCTCTGTTCATTTTTCCTCCAGTAAAAAGGAGATGATTTTCTTCTTGACAATACAAACATCAAAAAGAGAACAAGTATAAGTAAAATTAATTCTTATATCCAGCCCTACAACACACCCCTGCTGAAGGTATTCAATTTTATTATATTTTTGCAGTTAAGGCTAATGATAAAATACATTATACAGAAACTAGCTTGAGCAGTTATTATTTACTTGACAAATATTTTAACAAAAGCTAGACAAATAGTTTGCAAGCATTTTTTATAACAAAAGAGCAGGCAGGATAAGAGACATGTTTAGGTCACATAGTAAGCTGGTGATATTAAACCTGTAGTTTTGTGTTTAAGTCTCATTAACCTAAGCCAGTAGGCTATACATACCCTTTTGTTATTGTGATAAGGTTTATGAACTGTAATGCATTAACTCTGTGAATTGTAATCCATGAACTAAGCTGGACTGTACAAAAAAGATATACTGTATGTTTCATTCTTCAAACCCCTGAATTTTAATGCTTAAATTAGCTGTTCAAATCCTGTTTAAAACAACAACACAGGACAAAGACGAAAGAAGATTGTTCATTGAAACATTTTTTCTTCTGTTACTACTTGACTAAAAAAGGTAGTAGTAGCTCAAAATTGGGTAGCTGCTGAATGTAAGTTAGCCTTTTTGCATTACAACCCCAGAGTCATGGGTTCAATTCACAGTCCCATCACTGCCTTTGTGAAGTTAACATGTTTTTCCCATATCTCCCCATAGCCTATTTTTTCCACCACATTCTAAACACATAGGCATTGCGTTATTTGACCCCCATATGAGTGAGGAATATGCCTGAGCGTGCACTAAGATGGCTTTGTGCCACACCCAGCCTTGAATCTAATGTTTCCAAAATGAGCACCAGCTTTCTATGACCCTGAATTGGATAAAAGGATTACAAAATGGATTTATGGATAGAATGTATAGTCAGAAAATATGTTTACATTAAAAAAATAAATCATTGGATAGAAAAAAATCAAATTACATCTTTTAAATCACTTAGTAAAATGAGAAAAATACAGGCACCCGCGCCCCTCCCATTTTTACTTGCACTTTCATCTGTACAGGTAAATAGGAATGTCTTTGATCTTACCAAAATTACCTCTCACAAATTTGAAACATATTGCACCTTGTCAGCACAGCCCTTCAAAAGTGTGAGTGCTAATCCCTGCTTCAGCTGACGCAAAGACAGTAGTGTACTATTTGAAAGCAGAATAGACATTACATGTACAGTATAATGGGAATAATAAAGCACTAATTTCCATGCTGCTGAAAAGTAGAGAAAGAATTAATCATAATAAGTTTCTATATATTTTTGGCCCTTGGGTGTCTGTGGTTTAGCTATATCTGCAGCTTGTCTTCTGTGCAGTTTAAAATAAAGTATCAAGTTTCTAGGAGGGTGACTCAGAAATGAAGAATGCAGGAGAAAGAAAGTTAAGACAGATACACACACACACACACACACATACACACACACATATATATATATAACATTTTATATATATATTAGCTGTGCTACTCGCCTAAGATGGGTTGAAATCTAAGTAATCAATGCAGACATCAATGTTAATGTTTGTAGTGCACCATGTAATGCATGTCACTGTTATATGCTATTTGGTATGGGATTTGTAAAATCAGTGATGATTGTGGTGCTCCATCTGTTGGAATAACAAATGCAGTGCATTTATAACTAAAAATGTTTGTGATATGCCTTCTTTTGGAATGACACAGAAATAGCAACCAAACACACACAGACAGAAAACATTTATTCATTTATTGCTTATATTTTAATGTATGTTAAAATTAGTGTCGAGTTAGTGTTGAGTTACTAATTTGGCGATGGTGTAACAGAGGAACAATATGCATAAAGAATGGACAAAAAAGTGAAAGAGCCCAGTGGTGATCATGCATGAAGCGTGCCATTTAAACTGAGGACATTCATGTGCACAATCTCAAGACACATAATACAGCAAACAAGATTATAAAAGAGAAAATGCTGTACATATAGTTATAGTTAGAGTACCACACTACTGAAAGAGTATAACATGTGCATGAAGAGCACCAACCACATTTCTCTAAGCCCCAACTTTCTAACTAAAAAGTCTCTGCACATGTTTTATTGAGACTTACAGTAACTGCATATGATTGAGGCCTAACAGCTGACGCAGGGGCTGCTCTAGGCTAATGATCCATTAAATGCAAAGCACGAGTCGGGGTTCAGTGGTACAGATACTTTGTTATAGGTTAATGTGTTAAAATAGGGTAGGCCAAGTATGCCTTTCCCCATCAATTAATTAGAAAGTGAGAGAGGCAGAAATTCTTCTTTACCATGTTACTGGTTAAGCTGAAGAATTCTAGAACTCCCAATAATCTGTCAGTTTTCTGAGCTAATGTATCCACTTAAGGTTAATGGGGAGTCACAGCCTGTGCTGGCAGCTTTACAAAGAATAATCTAGAAAATTGATGGATGAAATATCAAACAAAGCCTTAATATTTTATAAAGATAAATACTGGTGAGGGTGTACTGGACACCAACAAAATGTGATTGTTTCTTTTTATAGGAATTAATTTTGTACAATACTTAACCACAAAACCTGCTTAAGCAAAACAAATAAATGCAAAGTATACATTGAAAAAATATGTGAATACTGTAGCTACAGAATACCAAATATTTCAATATTTTGAAGAGTTTGGTCTGTACGTTTGATTTCACTGACCTTGAAAGCTTTCAGTGAGTTAATGCTGATGTCTAGACAACACACAAACCTTCCACACTCAGTTACAGAATAGATGCCATACCAATTATCAGAGGGTATCCATTAAAGAAAAAGAAACACTGTTTATCTAAATTACAGAATGACATAACACTAGTGTGACATTATTTATTGCTGAATGATGATAAAACAAGGAACAAGTTTAATAAAAAACTAAGATGACAGGCAGAATGAAATTGGTCTCCAGGAAGTCTAACCCCATTAAAGTGACATCATTTACCTGATTTCCACTGAGATGTGCAGTCAGCATACAACTAATTTGCAGTGATGGCCTGAGGTGTTCAAGTTTCAAGGCAATAAAAAATAAGTACACACACATTGCTATGGAACTGCTTCACAAACCTGAAGAAAATGTCTCATGAAGTCAATAACTACAAAATGTAGTTTTGGTATAGACTATAAACACCTGATCAATAACACTAACACTGCTTACAACTACAGATAACCTTCAGCAAATTTTGAGCTAAACTGACTTAACACAGCGTAAATGACCTGTTTGCACGTTTTCTGCATGCAGATCTCCTGTGCTCTTGAATGTCTCCCTGGGGTGGAATGCTAGCTTTCACTACATTGACATGATCAGCTTGCCTGGCTGTTTCTTAACTGTCTGTGTCAGAGTGCACTGCCATTATCATTTGTCTTTTTAAGAATTAAGCCCAAGTTGATGTCATGCTCATCTTATTGCCAGAGAGTTGAAAGGAATAAATCGAAAGCATATATTAATTGACTGGATACACCTTCAGAAGTATTATATCATTCATCTGGCTGCTCAGCCCAGTAAGATGCAAGTACAATATTGCTTCCACTTTAAAGCAAACCACTTGGCTGTGCAGCCTCACAATCAGTCAGTACTCATGAAGGGAGGAATGACCTTCCCTCCCTTTTGCATGTGTTAAAGTGCCATCTACAAAGAGACTCAAGGAAGCACACTTAGTTGAAGCTCCCTATCAGAAAATGCACTCTACATTCGGATTCAATTAAAGGTGATTTTATGATGAAACGCTAAAGAGGTGGATGGAAGAGAACAATGTCACTATTACCCTGACCAAAAAACAAAAATGTGATCTCAGTTTTAAATAAATGATTTCAACTTGATTCTAGGTTCACAAGTAGAGAGACATCTCCAAAGACCTATGGAAATGTCTGAATAATTGTCAATGGTTAGATTAGGCTGTTTAAGTAAAGACTGACCTGCAGATCCTGATCACTTTGGTGATGCAATGTGAAATTTCTTTTATTGTTGAACTAAAAGGGAATGATGTAGTATCGCCTGTATCTAATAAGTTCATTCATTCACTTTCTAAAATCTTTTTGTCCAACACACAGCATCAAAACTTGCCTGAAAATAAGGAAGGAGCCAAGTCTGGATGGGCTACCAATCCATTATGGATAACTGTTGGGGTAGGCCAAATAAGAGTCATCAAACAACCTAACCTGCACATGCTTAGACAGTGAAGTTCTGGAAGAAAACCATGAGAACAAGAAGAGGACTTATAAACTCTTTAGAAACTGATCAGAGCAGAAATCGAATGTTGGACTGTAGAGCTATGAGGTGGAAATGCTCATCATCACATGTCTTAGTTGATTAGAAATTCCTTCAGCAATATATGATTTGCCTGGCTTCTGATTTCTTTTTTTCTAAATTTAAAAGCAAACTAAAATTCGGGGACATTGTTCTCCCACAGTTTGTTAAGAAAGCACATTTAGAATGATTGTAACCGTACACTCTTACATTTTTCTCCTATTTCCCACTATTTCTGGTATTGTCTCCAACTAATTAAACTTGCGAGTCTTTTCATGTCTAACAACAAGAGCCTGGATGTCCAAAAAGATTGTGCCACCAGTCAGTCCACATTGCTTCACATTGTCTCAGATAACTTGTTATTTCCAGCTGTTTTCATTCAGCCAGACAAATCAGCTTGACATTGTACTCATCTTTTCCTTCTAAGAAAATCAATCAAAATACTTCAAACTTGAAACAAACTCTAAATGTACACGTTAAGCCTAGCGATCAGAAAATTATATATACAATTGATAGAGATATTAATTTCAATGCAGTAAAATATTATTATTTAAAATAAAATAACCAGTATTCACATATGGTTCAACTATTGGAATTCTGATTCTAATATATTGAGAACTGAATGAATGGCTTCTTGTTGTGACATTAAGCCTGGCAAATCAGACAGATTTATCACACTTCCTCTTCCCGTATTTAATGGGTGTAGCATATAAGAAATAAAAATAGTACTGAACTTGTTTTGGACATGTTTAAGCAGTTCAGACTGGGGTATCCTGAGATAGGAATTTGGATTGATATGTTTCCCTCTTAAATTATCATTATTTCTTATATAGGGAGCGCAATTCATGGCTTTTATCTCTTGAATTTGGAAGATCAGTTGTTGTATCACTAAATGTAATTCTTTCGATACGCATTTGTAAGACTTTCATCAAAGACATACAGTATACTGTTAGAATTAAAATAGAAAGTAACACCTAACATGAGGTAAACATAACTTTTTTATTCGAAATATTAAAGAGAAATCCATCCATCAATTAGAGAACCTGCCTAGCCCAGTTTATAGGGGTCAAAGATTTTCCAGCATCAGTTCCCATTTAGGCAGCGAATCTGGGATCCAGTGCATTGCATGGCACACTCAAGCACACACCCACACTGGGACATTTTATTATAGGCACAGATTTGTAATTTAGAAAGAAAACAAGAACACTCCACAAGGGAAACACATGCAAACCCCACACAGAATCAAAAGAATTTGAACATACGATACTGGAGGTATGAGAATCTTTAGCAACCCAAAACACAGACATGTCATCAAAAGTAATATGTTTTAAAACCAACAGCTATATGTTTTGTTTTTGTCAGATCCAATATATAAAATTATCACTTGAGCATAAATAAACAGTTAAAACAATGTGTACAGGTAAAGAGAATGTTATATACATTTTTGATACTTTTCTGTATTTTAGCATTATTAATGGAGATACTTTCAGCAGAGACTTTTTTCTTTGTTACTGTGTGATGATCAGAATTATTAAAGAAGGGTTTAACTAGCAAAATAGGAAAATCTTAAACACCAATTGTAGAATTTAATTTTAGAGCTGTCTACACAGGGAAAATGCACTTTACATTAATTACAAAATAAATAGAAGCATTACATTCTGCTAGGAAATCTGCAGCATGTTGCTCCCAGTACTGCTAGCCATTCATGAAAACAGTGAGGAGGAACTGTGGTCATTATTCTTAACCTTTAAGAAAGCAAACAACTACAGGCGGAAAACACTGTGCCATTATATTCTGCAGTACACTGCTCTGTGTGGATTGCTGGGTGGTGAATGTGTCTGATGGGAAATTAGATTTCTATGAAGTAAGAATAATTTCAAAAGAATTTCATCTTCTTCTCAATCATGATAAAACTTTGAATTGTCAATACATTGCATATATTTGGATTTTTTTTTTCTGTTTTCCTTAAAATGCAAATAAATGCATACCTACTCTAAATAATAATCATCAGTAAAATACATTTCTTTTATAAAGGGGTCATCAACATGACATGTTATTCAATATTAGACCCAAAACCAGTTCTTTGGATATAAAATGTACCACTGAATGATAAAACTTTACAAAAATATATATGATTTCCAATAACCAATTTTCAACACTCAACAATATGTGGTCATCTTGAAGAATTCATTTAATCATTAATTTTCTAACCTGCTAATCCAGCTCAGAGTTCTACAGAATAATTGATCTTATAAAGCGATCTGCAGTAAGTTTGAAAATTGAACTATGCATTGCGTGTAGCTTTCTAATAATATCAATTAAAAATAAAATGATACAAGTCTTGCCCCTGTCCAAAATAAAAACATTTAAAACTAGATCAAGCCTTTCTTTCAACTTTACACTGACACATAACTGTACAGTAGTCACAAGGACAGGCCTAGGATATGTTGGAGGGCTTGGCTGTGTCAGTCCTCTGACATGGGAAAATCAGGGAATTCCTCTGAAGATTCCAGGAACTATAGATGTAGATTAGGAATGTCCTGCCCTGCCCTGCCCAGCCCTGCCTTGCTGTGCTTGCTACTGCCATGACAATATGAAGACCAAGAAATAGCAAAATGAGTTGAGATTAGACACCAAGCATGGCTGATAAAACTAAAGTGTTTAAGCATAATGCATAGAAGAAGTGAGAATAATTTAAAACAAAGAATATATTAGCACATACTTTGATGTATGGCCTTTTTATCATTTTCATGTCCACAATACAAGATATTCCATCCTTTACAGTGTATATTGCTTCTGCACCTGCTGGCTATGTATAGCTTCATGACAAGTGTCTTTTAACTAATGTAAGAATATGTGTCGAGACATTGGAGCAGAAAAAAATATGTACTTCTTTGTATTGTATCTTTTTTGTTCAGTACAGCATCTTATTATATAAGATTAGTTGAGTGATTCAGTTTTTGGTGCCTTAAATGCAAATGCACTGACATAAAAAGATAAAGATTTCATAACTTGCTTTCAAGTTAAAACTGTACCATTGATGAAAGAGGGCCTCCTTGTGCTTTCTTAATAGAAAATGTAAATGAAGCAACTATTATCCTTAACAAACTATACA
>JANRMT010062806.1:31699274-31720548 GCA_026402145.1 Polypterus bichir lapradei
TATATATATATATATATATATATATATATTGAAGAAGACTTATTAATTGAATGATGGTCATAATTTCCTATTCCAGGACATTAAAGAGACAATTTTATTTAAATATTGTTTAAATTATAACATAAACTACTTTTAATTCAGCTTGTGATTAGAATTAAATTAAATTAATTATTTAATATAGTATAGAATGTGATCATGACAGAAAAGGAAACAGTTATAACTGTAATTAAATGAGTATAAATAAAAAGATATAAAAGCATAAAGGAAGTGCTTTTAAGATACAATGGCAAATGCAATATCTTCACTTAAAAGAAATGTTATCTATCTTCTTTTTAGTGCTTGTAAACCTGTCTTGTTATATTCTTACATAACTATATGATACTAATAATGTTTTGCCTTTTGTAGTACTTTACTTTCCCCAGAACACTTCAAAGCACAGAATATCAGGGTATGAATTTATGCTTATTGCATCTACTGCTGCTTGCACTTACAATAGGACCTCAAAAATCATCATGTGATCTGGAGGGCAGAGCTTAAGAAGCAAAAGTGGCTAACTAAAGATCGCACGATTCCCAGGCTGATAAGGCAGAAAAGTGACGTGAGAAGAACAGCAGTGCAAGTCAAGAGCTAACTGTTGGTTTCACGTACAGTATAGTGCTTATGACCACTGGACATTCTCTCATGTTGGAAGCAAGAAGGGATGATATTTAAATGATCAAGACAACATCATAAAAGGCTATTGCACGTGATTGGTATTGTCTGTTAAGCAAGTACGTTCTGATCATCTGTGCAACTCAATTCTGTGGATTCGCAGCATATGCCAGGAATTTATACACAACGTGTGCGCGGGACGTTCCATGTATGTGTATGTCTATCACTGAGATCCTTGTGGACAGTAATCTAAACATTAACATAAACATCGTTCTCTTATTAATTTAATTTGTTGCATCTGATGAGTGCAGATGATTTGCGCTCCAACACTCTTGCACACCTTTTGCATTCGACTGAATTGGACACTTATAGTTGGACCAATGAGGCATCACATCTCTTCGCGTGGGAGAGCTGCTCAATCCTTTTCTTCAAAGGATGGTAGCCAAATGACTGCTATTATTTTTTTTAGCAGTGTAGTCATTATTATTATTATCATTATTACTAATAATAATAATAAAAGTAATAATAATCCATCACCGTTAACACCCTTGACGGAATGATTCCGGGCCGAAATTCTTTCGTAAGCTGACAGGACTTCATCGGCTGACGAATCTGTACGTTGCACGTGCGGACAGTTATTTCTTTGAACATCACTACCGCACGCTCTACAGTTATCCTTGGACTGCTCTCACAAATGCTTTGGCTTTGAAATGAGTGAGGCTGTATTGCTCTCTGTTAAGGCGCCTGTCGCCTCCTGTATATGTGCTCCAGAAAAGGACACTTGCAAATTTCTCCCCAAACACGGACAGCGGCATAAAGACAGCACCCCTCTCTCTCTCTCTCTCTTTTACTCACACACTCAGTTATATTTTGCTTTGATTGACTGCAGCAGGTGCTACCAGTCCCACTTATTCCCAGACTGATTTTTATTCCCTTTTTATTTATTTATTTATTTAGTTTAACATATGCACAACCTAAATCGGAGTAACGGGAGAATAGCGGAGCACACAGGGACCTTTAAATAAAATATACGAATTGCCACACATTCAGCCCAGCAACATAAATGAAGTAAATCTGACTGGCTACAGAACTGAAAGTCTAAAAAGACAATATCTATCTATGTACCAGATTTATTTGTAGGTTGCCTGATTTAAAAAGCTAACGGAACTTGGGCGCTTTCGACTATGAAAGAAATGAATATGAAGCATAGTAGTACAAGATCGCGAACACCAACACCAGTATATCGGCTAGGCAACTGTGAATCAACCATTATAAATACTTAAATGTATAAAAGCCACAATGAAATTTGATCCACCATTGCTCTGTTTAAAACGAATCCTATCCACAATTTTCACTTATGAGCTCACATACTACTCTCTCGAGCTGTCAACCTGCATTCTTTTCGTACCACTACAGAAATAGCATTTATAGTCTATAATACAAAAAGGGTAAAAAATGAAGAGAGCGACTGGGTGCTTTATTCCCTACCTGGAAGATGAGGACGGCAACACAGATCTCAGTCTTGAGCTCCATGATTAGTTTTTTTTTTTTTTTTTTTTTTTTTAGGGTTTGATTTTACGCTACCGTGCCGGAGATTTGATCAACACTGTTCATATTTCCCGAGCCGAACTGCCAGTGAGAGCGAAGCCCCTGTGCCTCCAGCTGCCAACTTCCCAAATAGAACTGCAACCTCATCACTAAAGCATTGGTTGAAAGCGAGGAGTCCACAACCAATAGATTTAGAGGGGGATTTCTTGAAATTGGGAAAGAAAAAAGAAAGAACAACACAATCGTACAGTATAGTGGTGATATAGTGTAATATGCCGCCTCTTATTCAGAAAATAGTTCAAAATGCTGCTCCTGTTTACATAGCCGAAGCGATTATGAATATTAAAAAATATTGATATACGATTGTGATTATGTCCGCTAAGTAAGTTTTACGGCTGGAAGAAAGCATTACACTTACAAGTGAAATGCTGCCTTTAGGTCTGTATTCTGTCCTTATAAAGACGGCAACGCTTGATTAAACGATCTTTCATTACGTGATTGATCAGTACATCTGCTCTGGCAGCAAACTCCGACGGACACATACAAACGCTTACTGTATTTCCAAGGTTCATGCGCAAACTAAAGACGGCATTTCATTAGCGCGGACAATACAGCCTTTCGGTTTTCACTTGCAGATTACAGCACTACTGACTAAAGCGCGATGTGGCATAGTGGTCACGGTAGCTAACATGCGGGTTCAGGGACCCGAGTTCGAGTTGATGTGGTGTTTGTATTTAACTTCCAACAATATATACACAAAACATGAACTGACGCTTCCAGATTGTGAGTGCCGACCCTGTAATGAAAATACGAGATCAGAATGAACGGTTAAAAGGTGACTGCCATAAGTTCCAAACAACAATGCTGTTCTAAAGCTCCTCTAAACAAAAAATATATCAATTTAGTCTGAACGATATGTAATGCCACCCGGCCCATGACATTCGTTTTCGACTCGTGTGAAGGTCTTTGCTTCAACCGGCTTCATTTGCATACATATTTATTGATTTTCAAAATCAAACTTCATAATTCACACTGTGCAAATCCTCTGGAACGGATGCAGCTATTAAGCAAGGTTTGAACAAGTAGTAACATTTAAAGGATGCATTGTTAAAATAATGTAACACAGCAATTAAATATATAGTTTTTTAAAGGCCATATAAAACTGTTTAATTTATTAAGCATACTGTTAAACTTACTGCTGTTTATACAGTTAGAGCCAAGCAATCTGATCACATACTGTAAATGGCAAATTCATTGTTATAGTAACATACTTTGCGAAAGAGTTCACTGTTGGCATGATGAATGAAAAGCTATTCTAGTTAATTTAGCCAAATTCTTATACATTTGCCTGGATAGAGTCAATTGCCTGTAAACGTTTGGACTGTGGGAAGAATGTGGAGTCCATGATGTAAATTTAAGTGAACTAGTGGGGAAAAGCTAATGCTGCAAACAGGACACCCCAAAACTAGGAAAAGAATGAGGGTCCATGCGAAATGAGGTGGGCATTGCTTTTTGAACCAACATACTACCTCGACACCAGCGTTTCTCAACCTTTAAGTATTTGTGACCCGAGTTTTCATAACAGTTTTTATCGCGCCCCCCTAACGTTTTTTTGAAAGGAGCCTACTAATACCAATTTGTTCTTTTTTAATTAATGATATATCATAGATGCATATTTTATTATCCTACTTAACTTTTATCAACATTTATCTAACTCTATGTTTATTTATCTAGTATCAGAATGTAGTTTAAGTTAATTTGTTTTGGTTTCAATAGATGTATTTTTCATATTTTTGATTCTTGTTTTCTTTTTTCTTTGCGCCCCCCTTTTTGTTACTTTGTGCCCCCCCTAGGGGGGCCCACCCCACAGTTTGAGAACCACTGCTCTACATAATCATATTTCTGTAACAGAGGATGTTCGGAAGACTTCACAGCTGGATTAAACTGCATGATAATGCCCTGGCAGTAACGTTAAATGGCTTTATTATTAGCAAAAGAAGCAACAGAATATAGTGCCTTGTTCAGCTAAAACAATTGTAAACACATTTGTATTATATAATTGAACTTAGATTTCTCCGCGTTTTACTTCTACAGTCTGTGACATGGTTACTGTTTAAAGAATTTGTTCTGTTTACGTGAACACTGGCATGACAGATCAGCCTGGCCAAGTTATTCAAATGATCTGTTTTCTTTTCCAGTTGTTTTGTGGTGGTGTTCAGTGCCACCAGCACCTGATCAAAGTCCTGTGAAGCCACCTGTAATGCTTGAATGAAAGCGGAAACCCCAACTTGCCACCAGAACCACTATGTCGAATCCCCTAAAACAAAGCCTAAATATAACTAATAAAGAACTACTTAAGAATATTTATGTTGGGTAGAATGCCCACTGGTAACTGGGCGGTCTTTTGGGCTGGAGCCACTACTTAACTTTGTTTTTTTTTTCCTGGTTTACTGGAGTTTTAAGAGTTTTATTTTTCTGTTCATCCTGGTCACCAGACTTAAAAAATAATTCTATATCTAATGGTTATACTTCTCTTAATTACATCTGTCTCATGTATGTGTACATTATTTATGTTTTTGTATAATATTGATTTATTATTATTCTTTTCTAATTTAAATTTATTTTTCTATGCTTGACATCTTGTAAAGAACTTTGAGCTACATCATTTGTATGAAAGTGTTCTATAGAAATTAATGTTGTTGTTGTTTGCATGTCCAATACTCCCATGGGTAACCACTACAGAGCAGCCTTGAGAGTTTTGTAGTACCATCAGAGATTACCAAGAATGCCTTGGTGATGCAGTCATGATTTATTCATTCAGTGGTCCTTAAGTTCAGTAGTGGAGGGTCGCAGTGGCTGCAGGTTTTTGTTACAACTCAGTTTCTTAATTAGAAGTCAAGCATTGCTGCTGAAGTGCTTATTCTTCAACCGACATTGTTGGGCTACACTTCAGTTAACTTGCTTGTTAAGATTTAACACCCTTAATTACTTCTTTTAGTCTTCCACAGCTGCATCCACTGCTTCAATTGATTCTTATTTTCTTAAACAGCTGCCAGTTAACAATGAGGTGCAAATGACAAAGAACTAGCAGCTCACCAGCCTCACTGGTCCCTTTTACACCTGCGTATGTTCATCATAAAGTATCTGTTCTAATGAGATATTTTGAAACATTGAAAGAGAAAAAGTGTAGAACTGGGAACTACTGGGCTGCTCTGTAACACAAATTATTTGGATTATATGTTCAGAAAGGAAAAAAAAAATCTACAATATAAGCATGACTTGACATGGTAGGATGAAAACACCAACAAGGCAGAAAATTAAATAATTTCTCTTATCGGCAAAGAATTAAGCAGTTCAGTTGGAACAAAAACATGCAGCCCCTGCAGCCCTTCAGGACCAAACTTGAAGACCCTTGATTTATATGAATATCTGACAGAATTGAATGAATAGCTGTTTTTTGCAAGATCAGGCCAGCCTTGTGCATTTTGGCACATGTTGGTTGACAGTGGGAAGATGCTGGGATCGATGCAGAAAGTCTCCCTTATCTGTTAGAAATAATCAAGAAAGAGGTTCTCACATTGCAAGTGTTAATTCTAAAACCACCAGCTAGGGAGTTGTGGTTCTCTTCATTGATGATTAGTTATCATAACCGACCACATGTGAGCAATTTGCAAACGCAAGAACTGATTGAAAGGATGCATTATGATTTCTTTCAGTTGTAGCTTGCTATTGTTGACTGTGTTTGAACGGATGTTCAAAAAGTGTGGGCTACTGTAGATTGGTATTGTGTTGTCTTCTCTCTTTAGAGCATTCTCAATTTGCACATGGATATAAGCAGACAATAGTGCATTCCCGAAAACAGTCTACAGTATAAGTGTAAGGCACAATTGCCTCAAACAGTTAGTCAAACCTACTGTTTGTTAGAGGATGATTTGTCAACATTATGACATATTAAGCAGGTCCTGTTACCTATTGCAGAATCTTTAATTTCAGGTCTACCTGGTGTCATCTTCAAAAAATTGCTCAAAAAAATTAAAGGAACACTTTTTAATCAAGATATAGCATCACGTCAATGAAATTTCTGGGATATTGATCTGGTCAGTTAAGTAGCAGAGGGGGTTGTTAATCAGTTTCAGCTTCTTTGGTGTCAATGAAATTAATAACAGGTGCACTAGAGGGGCAACAATGACACGACCCCCAAAACAGGAATAGATTAACAGGTGGAGTCCACTGACATTTTTCCCTCCTCATCTTTTCGGGCTGTTTTTTCACTATTTTTGCATTTGGCTATGGTCAGTGTTACTACTGGTAGCATGAGGCGATACCTGGACCCTACAGAGGTTGCACAGGTAGTCCAACTTCTCCAGGTTGACAGAAAGTTTGCTGTGTCTCCCAGCACCGTCTCATGGGCATGGAGGAGATTCCAGGAAACAGGCAGTTATTGTAAGAGAGCTGGACAGGGCTGTAGAATGTCCTTAACCAGCAGGACCTCTGTCTACTCCTTTGGGCAAGGAGGAACAGGATGAGCACTGCCACAGCCTTACAAAATAACCTCCAGCAGGCCACTGGTATGAATTTTTCTTCCCAAACAATCAGAAACAGACTTCATGAGGGTGGCCTGAGGGCCCAACATCCTCTAGTGAGCCCTGTGCTCACTGCCCGGCACAGTGGAGCTCCACTGGCATTTGCCATAGAATACCAGAATTGGCAGATCCACCACTGGCACCCTGTGCTTTTCATAGATGAGAGCAGGTTTACCGTGAGCACATGTGACAGACGTGAAAGGGCCTGGAGAAGCCATGGAGAACGTTATGCTGCCTGTAACATCATTCAGCATAACCGGTTTGGTGGTAGGTCAGTGATGGTCTGTGGAGGCATATCCATTGAGGGATGCACAGACCTCTATAGGCTAGACAATGGCACAAAAGTCTGTCTATTGCGGTGTGAAGGAGAATGAATTAAGTAATAAAGGAAGCAAGTTTAATTCTCTATGAAGGGTAACCATAGGCTCCTTTTCTCTTATATTTTAGGGTTTTTATCACTGCTTTTTAAATCAGCTTCTGAACAAAATAAGGAGTTTCTGAATGTATTAGCACTTTATTTACTGTAAATATAGTATAAAATCATATTTATTTCTGTAAAACATTTCTCCTATTAAGCATGCATCAAGTGTTTCAAAGCTTGCACTATAAAGAATAACATGAACTGCACAACTCAATGAATGAAACATTCTTTCCTACTTTTATAACATTAATATTAAAATTTAAAGGAGTTGGTATTATTTGTTTTCTGAGCTAATATTAACTTTTTTTTTACGTACTGCATAGTACATATTATCACATTCGAATTCTGAACGGTTACTTTGACCAAATAGTAGCTGTCAAAATGTTCTTCAGATATATACCCAATGATCTTACGCATATCGATCAATGAAATCACACCCACACATTAAATGAGAGGCCTGTGTGAAGTGCAGGCACTTGAGGGATTTGAAATAGCAAAAATAACTTTGAAAGTGCTACAGCAATCAGTGGTGTCTACAAAACAAAATTCACCATATATCAGTTAATAAAAATAAGTTAAACTGTATCATGTTGACATAATCCTGGGATATACAGTACAGGGTGTGGTCATCATACAAAAAAGTTTACCTATGAATAAACTAAATCACATTTGAAAATGCTGCATCTGAAATCAGTCATATTAGATTGACTGGAGTATGGGTCAGCTAAAAAAAGGTCTGACAATTAGCACATAAGGCAACTAACAGCCTTCTAAATAGGCCAAACAGTCAGTGGCCAAGCTGCAGGTGGATCAATTATTTAATGTTAAAGTGGAACATATATGACAGCATATACCTGTTATGTTTTAGACAGGGTTCCTCCTGTTTTATGTATTTTTTTTTTGCTTATGTTTGCTTCTTTTGTGTATGGCAATATTGTTATTTATGTTTATTGTGTGTGGCACGGTGGTGCAGGTTCGCTTCCCGGGTCCTCCCTGCATGGAGTTTGCATGTTCTCCCCGTGTCTGAGTAGGTTTCCTCCCATAGTCCAAAGACATGCAGGTTAGGTGCATTGCTGATTCTAAATTGTCCCTAGTGTGTGTGTGTGCCCTGCGGTGGGCAGGCGCCCTGCCCGGGGTTTGTTTCCTGCCTTGTGCCCTGTGCTGGCTGGGATTGGCTCCAGTAGACCCCAGTGACCCTGTAATTAGGATATAGCAAGTTGGCTAATGGATGGATGTTTATTGTTTGCATTACACTGTGTTTTTTTTCATTTTGTGTATTTCTTTTCTTTGTGTCCATGCTTCCACCATGATCCTTATATTTTATGGGTGATTCCTCTAGAGGCCCATATTAATGTGCTAGGAATATAAGGCTATGTTATAGGACTAGAGTTACTATAAGGTGAAAAACCTGCACCATCTTGATTTTCCCCTATTCCGTGGTAATAATTTGGAATACACACTGCTAAACTAATTCAGGAATGGCTTCATCAACACTTAGGTATCTTTCATGGTTTCCTGAATGTCCAGATCTAAACATTGCTGAGCCTTTAATGGAAGCTCTGAAATACAAAGAATACAGTAGATGGTCAGCTCCTTATTCTTCAATGAATTGGAGGTTTTTCTTCTTGATCAAAATATCCCAATACACATTGTTCAGCATGGACTGCTGGAAACAGGTAAAGTATGCGACAATGGGGGAAACAGTGCAAGGGGTAGGGAATGATAAGCAGAGATTGCAGGGAGACAATCTGCAGAAGACACCACCTGTAGCAGCATTCAGTAATCTTATAAGGATGATTAAACATTATTCCAGGTTGCTTTAAAATTATTGCGAATCACAACTTTGTATTGGCATCAAAGGCTAAATTCAGAACAGCACCATCAAAATATGGATATGAATAAATGTCTACCGACATTCTGATGTATATTCACGTTGCTGAAAAATGCGGTCCACAGTCATTCTCTCTATCTCTCTTTCTCTCTCTGTGTCACTCTTTCTCTCTGTCTTGACATTTGTTGAAGAAGAGCAATTCAGGATGCTCTGCTAAAAAAGATCAAGAACTGGTTTGTGTTTTTTTCATTTCCTCAGTATTTTTTGGCATAACATGACATGCCACAGAAAGCATATAAATTGGTACCGAGAACTTAGAAATGACATGCAGGTGGACAATAATAATGAATAATTCTTTACATTTATATAGCACTTTTCTCACTACTCAAAGTGGTGCTGGCTGTCTGAAAAAACTAAATTGTCGCTTTGATAAAGAATGTAACATGGTGTAATCAGTAAAACAGGGAAGAATGAAATTCTTATTTGTCAGATTGACCAACATGTAACACGCTGCCGTTTTCTGTCACTATAAATCTTCTTTAACAAGTATGACCTAGTATCAGATTTAATGGCTTTTGATTTCCATTTTGACTTTGACTTCTAATTCTTGTTTTGCCCACATGTTTTGGTTGCCTAACCATTTGTCTTTTTCAGCTTTGACTTTTTTTTCTTCTGACTAGGATTTTTGCTTCAGGTTAGCATCATTTGATTATCTTCTTAACTCACAATAATCCTTAATGTGTGTTATAAAAGTACTAGGCACAAAATAGGCAGTCCATGAAGTTCAGGGTTTATTTGACAACAGTCCATAAAGGACTGAAGTTACTCTAAAGGCAAAGAATGCACAAGCTCCTTATTGAGAGGTGCTTCTGTTATTTCATCCACCCTCTGTATAAAACAATGACACTTTGTCATGTTGATTCAGCTAATGCTTTATAACTAATATGATATACTGTGTGGAACTGGCCCCAGACACAGACAGACGGACATCGTTTGATCACCCAGCACACGTTTATTTACACCACACTATTTATAATATTTACAGTTCAAGTGCACAAACCCAGTGCCTCCAGCACCGATTCTCCAAAAGTCCAGTCACTAGTGCCTTTATTCTGGCCACCTCCAGTCCTCTCTCCAGCTCCGTCCTTTTCCACCCGACTTCCGCTCTCGACTGTTGGGAGGCGGCCCCTTTTATAGCACCCCGGATGAGCTCCAGCTGCTTCCCGGTATTCCACCGTGGACACGCCCCCGTGTGGCGGAAGTGCCGGCTGCGCACCCGGAAGCCCTCCGAGTGTCCCCATTCTTCTTCCTCCCAGCACTTCCGGGTGTGGCGGAACTGCTGGGCTCCAGGGTGCTTCAGGCACCGGGGCGCCGCCTGGCGGTGGCCACAGGCCCCTACAGGGTTGGGCTTCCAAGCCCCCTACCCGAGGCCACCAACAAAACCAGGGCAGTCGCCCCCTCGTGGTCGGGAGGAGGCACCAGCCCTTCTCCGGTCCCCTCGGGCGTCCCGGCTGGGCTCCACCCTCAGCTGCATGCCACAACTGTTATACTGATTACATAAATAATTTTACTGTATTTTTCTTATTTTGTAAGAATATTCTATGATTCTTTCAATCAACAAGCAATTTACTCTTTTAGTAGGACTAATCACTTCTGAAATTGTATCACTATTGGGAATGTTTATGAAAGATTAGAAAGGCTGCTGAAAATGATTTTAGATGGTGTGAAAATTTTGATATAATAAATTACTAATGGAGGCAAACTCTTTTTTAACATGACATGAAAACGCAATCTCTCAAAAGTATTTGGCTTGTACTTACCTCGTTGCAGAATTCAATTCACTCTCACAGAGGATGCAGTCCTCCTCCTGGGGAATGACGCTCCCTTTTGGCAAAGTCAACTTATTCCTCAGTTAAAGCTTTGGGCATAATACTATGCTAAATTCAGGCTTGAGCCTGGTCAAAATGTGTCACTATATTGACAGTGACAGATTTTACATCGCTGGTCTTTATATGCCCAGTTTTGGACAGGCAATTCACCTGTGAAATTTCACCTTTTGCCTTCTGCATATTATTGCTTAAGTTCTGCCTCCTCATTAACCTGACTAGAAGTAACAATTTCAAATGAAGGATGATGTTATTTGAGTTCGAAAAAAAGGCAGAACAGTTGTGCAAATACATCTCTAGATAAATTTGATGTTTCTGGGTTCACCAAAACATATAAAATACTCATTTGATATAACCTTTTTCAGCTCATGTGGAAATTAAAAAATATGTAATACTAGCTTTGTCTGGTCTTTGGGACAAAAAACTACTCGAAGATTCCCTAGTAGTTTTGCTATATTCGTGAACTTGGGGAGTTGTCAGCTAACTCTTAGGAATTACCCAGGGCAGAGGTATCACTGGCATATGAGTCCTATTAATCTTTGTCCATTGCTGAAGTGTTTCACTAGCATGTTGTTGAGCTGCAGCATTTGTTTCGTTTCAACGTTGTGTCTCTTCATTTGTGTCATTAGCATGATGTCGTTGTTGCGTGAAGGCATTTGTTGCAAACTGGTCTTTTATAGTGAGAAGTGAGGTACATGCAAGTACCAACAAATGTAAAAGTGCATGCATGCACCATCTAGTGGCTGTGATTGAACGTGAGCAGAGCGGACTACTCCATACACATACAGGTCTTTCGTTTATATATGTCTAATAATGGTTGGATGGGAGGATGAATATGGTAATAAACTTTAATGACCCAATCTAGCTCTTCACTTTCTGGGCTGACACAGCTGGAGTTTAGCATTTGTGTTGGCAGGTTGTATCTTGGATCATTTCTACCTACTTCTTAAAGATATTTAGAATACATAAGATACACTTAAGTATGGGTCATTATTTTTCATTTTTAATATACTGTAGCTGAGATATAGCTCTTAGCCATGCTACTGCAGCGCAGATCAGGATTATCTGAATGTCAGTGTGCCATTAGGGGATACTGGCCATACTGTTTTTCTATTGTGTGTGTCATTTTACTGGGATTCTTAAATTTGCCCTACTTTTTGTATGTTAGATTTGAGTGGGTGCACATTAGAACGGGATTCTGTTTGTAGAGCAGAGAGTGCCAGACTATGAAAAAGCAAACAGTATTTCAGAAGTGTGCCAGACTGTGTGCTAGGGTGCACTAGTGCTATGGTGGCAGCTACAGTTATGGCAAACCAAGAAATAGCATTTCAGCATTGTTATATATAAGACCAATTTAATATTTAGTTCAGCATTGTTTCCAGAATTGCTGTTCTAGGTCAATTACAGCACATCCTTCAAGCAACTGTATCACATAATATGTAATAATGTGTTTTTCAAAAGCTCTAGTGTATTAACATCAATTTACTGTATATACATTGGAAAGGAATTTGACTTAAGCTGCTAATTTCCAGAATTTTCTTTTACGGTAGTAATACAGTGATCCCTCACTATATCGCACTTCGACTTTCGCGGCTTCACTCCATTGTGGATTTTAAATGTAAGCATATCTAAATATATATCATGGATTTTTCTCTGGTTCGTGGATTTCTGCGGACAATGGGTCTTTTAATTTATGGTACATGCTTCCTCAGTTGGTTTGCCCAGTTGGTTTCATACAAGGGACGCTATTGGCAGATGGCTGAGAAGCTACCCAATCAGAGCACGTATTATGTATTAAATAAAACTCCTCAATGATATATGATATGCTTCCCGCGCGGTGCTTCGCATACTTAAAAGCTCTAACAGCACCCATTGATTTTTGATTGTTTGCTTTTCTCCCTCTCTCTCTCTCTGACATTCTCTGCTCCTGAAGGAGGGGGTGTGAGCAGAGGGGTTGTTCACACACTAGCCTAGAGGATACGGACGCTCCTATAAAAAATGCTGAAAGACTCCTTTCACATTGCTCCCTTCCTTGCGGCTGCTTTGTCGGGTGGTGCTTCGCATACTTAAAAGCACCTATTGATTTTTGATTGTTTGCTTTTCTCACTCTCTGACATTCTCTGCTTCTGACGCGCACTCCTTTGAAGAGGAAGATATGTTCGCATTCTTTTAATTGTGAGACGGAACTGTCATCTCTGTCTTGTGATGGAGCACAGTTTAAACTTTTGAAAAAGAGACAAATGTTTGTTTGCAGCATTTTAAAGTCCCTATCTCTACAACCTCCTGTGTTTCTGTGCAAATCTGTGACCCAAGCGTGACAATATAAAAATAACAATAAAAACATATGGGTTTTACTTCGCAGATTTTTACCTTTCGCGAAGGGTTCTGGAACGCAACCCCCGTGATCGAGGAGGGATCACTGTATCCTTAAAGTGACCATGTTTTTTTTCTTTCTAAAATGTGTATATTCCACATTTAAAAAATCTCTACTCGAGTATACTTTAGTATTTTTTAAAATAAATGATCAGTTCTCAGGCAAAATGATCAACTAGAATTGCGATAGTTTTAAATTAAACTGTACCTATATTTCAGTTTTATAATAATATACTGAAAAATGCTTTAAATTAATTAAAATATTACCAGCTCTGTATTTCATTTCTTTGTTAATAAAACTACTGAGTTACTTATGAGACAACTGCACTGCAAGAAATGTCAATGTCATCCCAGATTATGGCAAATACCAAACGCTGCTATTGCCAACTCTTTCAGCTGTATCATTGTATTTCTGTACTGGATGCAAACTTGTCAATAAGCAGATCTGGATCACTAGTCCTGAAAGTTGATGTGCTTGAGCATAAGCTTATTTTACCAAATGATTAATGTATCTTATTGTTTTCTTTGCACAGAACTGCTGCTTAATAGAAAGTAAAATCTGAAGCATTCATTGCAGGATTAATCAATGTGAATTAAATTCCCTAATAACTTCTACATGGTAAATTGCATTTTTTTTACTATCTAATGAGAACTGTAGAATTTTTGAGAACCATCTGGTATACTTTAAAGTCTTAAAACAATCATGAACAGTAAGAATGAAGGTTTTTTTTTTTTATTCAAAATAAAAAAAAACTAAATTAAAAAAAGATGATTGAGTGGTTCCTACTGCTGCTGCACAGCTCCTTAGAACTGGGTTTGAATCACAGCCTGGGCAATGCCTTGGTGGAGTTTACACATGGGATCTTCTCCGAAAACTTTGATTTCCATCCATCCATTCATTATCGAACCCGCTATATCCTAACTACAGGGTCACAGGGGCCTCGCCAGCCCACCGCAGGGCACACACACACACACCAAGCACACACTAGGGACAATAGAATCGCCAATGCACCTAACCTGCATGTCTTTGGACTGTGGGAGGAAACCGGAGTACCCGGAGGAAACCCACGTAGACACGAGGAGAACATGCAAACTAAGCTAATTTAAAAAGTACTGTAATACTAGGGTGTTGTACCGTGTTAGCCATTATGGATGTATTGAAAGTCAAGCAAAATGACACCTTTTATTGGATAACTAAAAAGATTACAATTTGCAAGCTTTCGTGGCAACTCAGGCTCCTTCTTACATCTTGCCTGAGGTTCCTTGAAAGCTTGTATATTATAATTTTTTTAGTTAGCCAAAAAGTACAATAATAAATACATTTGTGTGATTAATAAACAATGGAAAGCAAAATTCAAGGTATGTCACAAGAAGTGTTGTACTAGAGTTATATTGAAGGTCAAATGAAAAACCAAAATTCATAGAAAGCTTCCCAAAGGTGTGAAACTCCAAATTAATTGGGGTGAGTGGTTCTGGGTTTTATGCATGAGTGTCTCTTAAGATATACTGGTACCCCATCCAGGGTTGCTTCTTACCCATTTGGTACCACTATGTTCATATCCATTTTTCCTAGCAGATCAGCACAAATCAGAAGATGAAAACATAATGTATTTTGACACCTAACAATTACACATGACATCTTAAGGCAACTGGATGTATCAGAAGTACTATGTAAGTAACCAAGCACCTTTCTGTATATATTTGTTTTTTTTTCCCTGTTTTTTTTTCTGTTTGTTTTCCCCAGAAGCTACTATTATTAGTTCACTAGAGCTGCTTACAACATCAAAAAAGTAATACATTCCTGCCGTAGATCAATTTTTGCTTTTCCTAGTGATTTTGCCATGATAAAACATAATTTTAGAGGAAAGTATGTTATTTTAATTTCAAAAAGGTAATTATTAATTTTGGTTATAAACATAATTTCACCCTGTAGCAGATCCTGTAAAAGTGGTAGCTTCAGTCTGATTTGAATGTAATGTTTTGATCAGTAATCTGGTACAGTTGCAATCTTGTAGTGTTTTGAAGAGTTTAGATCAAAAGTAATCCATCCATTCATCCATCCTCTTCCGCTTATCCGAGATCGGGTCGCGGGGGCAGCAGCTTGAGCAGAGATACCCAGACTTCCCTCTCCATGTCCACTTCTTCTAGTTCATCTGGGGTAATCCCAAGGTGTTCCCAGGCCAGCCAAGAGACATAGCCCTCCAGCGTGTACTGGGACTTCCCCGGTGCCTCCTCCCGGTTAAACGTGCCCGGAACACCTCACCAGGGAGGCGTCCAGGAGGTATCCTGATCAGATGCCCGAGCCACCTCATCTGACTCCTCTCGATTCAGAGGAGCAGTGGGTCTACTCTGAGCCCCTCCCGGATGACTGAGTTTCTCACCCTATCTTTAAGGGCAAGCCCAGACACCCTGCGGATGAAACTCATTTTGGCTGCTTGTATTCGTGATCTCGTTCTTTTGGTCACTACCCATAGCTCATGACCATAGGTGAGGGTAGGAACGCAGATCGACTGATAAATTGGGAGCTTTGCCTTACGGCTCAGCTCCTTTTTCACCACAACAGACCGATGTGGAGCCCGCATCACTGCAGACGCCTCACCGATCTGCCTGTCAATCTCACGCTCAATTCTTCCCTCACTCGTGAACAAGACCCCGAGATACTTGAATTTCTCCACTTGGGGCAGGATCTCGCTCCCAACCCTGAGAGGGCACTCCACCCTTTTCCGGCTGAAGGCCATGGTCTTGGATTTGGAGGTGCTGATTCCTATCCCAGCCACTTCACACTCAGCTGCGAACCAATCCAGAGAGAGTTGAAGATCACAGTCTGATGAAACAAACAGGACAACATCATCTGCAAAAAGCAGTGACCCAATCCTGAGTCCACTAAACCGGACCCCCTCAACACCCTGGCTGGGTCTAGAAATTCTATCCATAAAAGTTATGAACAGAATCGGTGACAAAGGGCATCCCTGGCGGAGTCCAACTCTCACTGGAAATGGGTTCGACTTACTGCCGGCAATGCGGACCAAGCTCTGACAACAATTGTACAGGGACCGAACAGCCCTTATCAGGGGGTCCGGTACCCCATACTCTCGGAGTACCCCCCACAGGATTCCCTGAGGGATACGGTCGAACACCTTTTCCAAGTCCACAAAACACATGTAGACTGGTTGGGCAAACTCCCATGCACCCTCCAGGATCCTGCTAAAGGTTTAGAGCTGGTCCACTGTTCCGCAACAAGGACAAAAAACACAATGTTCCTCCTGAATCTGAGGTTCGACTGTCTAATAGACCCTCCAGTCCAGAACCCCCATATAGACTTTTCCAGGGTGGTTGAGGAGTGTGATCCCTCTGTAGTTTTAACAGACCCTCCGGTTCCCCTTCTTAAAGAGGGGAACCACCACCCTGGCACTGTCCCTGATGTTCATGCGATGTTGCAGACGCATGTCAACCAAGACAGTCCTACAACATCCAGATCCTTGAGGAACTCCGGGCGTATCTCATCCACCCCCGGGGCCCTGCCACCAAGGAGTTTTTTGACCACCTCGGTGACCTCAGTCCCAGATATGGGGGAGCCCACCTCCAAGTCCCCAGGCTCTGCTTCCTCATTGGAAGGCATGTTAGTGGGATTGAGGAGGTCTTTGAAGTACTCCCCCCACTGACCCACAATGTTCCGAATCGAGGTCAGCAGCGCACCATCCCCACCATATACAGTGTTGACACTACACTGCTTCCCCCTCCTGAGACGTCAGACGGTGGACCAGAATCTTCTCGAAGCCGTCCAAAAGTTGTTCTCCATGGCCTCCCCAAACTCCTCCCACGCCCAAGTTTTTGCCTCAGCAACCACTGAAGCCACATTCCGCTGGGCCCACCAGTACCTATCAGTTGCTTTCAGAGTCCCACAGGACAAAAGGGTCCTGTAGGACTCCTTCTTCAGCTTGACAGCATCCCTCACCGCCAGTGACCGCCAGTGTCCACCAACGGGTTCGGGGATTGCCGCCACGACAGGCACCGACCACCTTACGGCCACAGCTCCGGTCAGCCGCCTCAACAATAGAGGCACAGAACATGGCCCATTCAGACTCAATGTCCCCCACCTCCCTCAGGATGTGGTCGAAGTTTTGCCGAAGGTGGGAGTTGAAGCTGCTTCTGACAATGGACTCTGCCAGACGTTCCCAGCAGACCCTAACAGCAAGTTTGGGCCTACCAGGTGTGACCAGCATCCTCCCCCACCATCGAAGCTTTCTAACCACCAGGTGGTGATCAGTTCACAGCTCCGCCCCTCTCTTCACTGTCCAAGACATGTGGCCAATGGTCTGACAACACGACCACAAAGTCGATCATCGAACTGAGGCCTAGGGTGTCCTGATGCTAAGTGCACATATGAACACCCCTATGCTTGAACATGGTGTTCGTTATGGACAATCCATGATGAGCACAGAAGTCCAATAACAAAACAGCGCTCGGGTTCAGATCGGGGGGCCATTCCTCCCAATCACGCCCTTCCAGGTATCACTGTCATTGCCCACATGAGCATTGAAGTCTCCCAGTAGAACGAGGAAGTCCCCAGAAGGTATGCCCTCTAGCACCCCCTGCAGGGACTCCAAAAAGGGAGGCTACCCTCTCGTCCACCGGGGTAAACCCCAATGAACAGGTTCCAATTCGGGGGCAATAAGTATGCCCACACCCGCAACTCCAGAGTGATAGAGAGTCCAGCCCCTCTCAAGGAGATTGGTTCCAGAGTCTAAGCTGTGCATCGAGGTGAGCCCATCTATATCTAGCCGGAACCTGTTGACCTCGCGCACCCCTTCAAAGAGGTGACATTCCACATCCCAAGAGCCAGCTTCTGCGGCCGAGGATTGGACCGCCAAGGTCCCCGCCTTCAGCCACCACTCAACTTACACTGCACCCGACCTCCTTGGCCCCTCCCATAGATGGTGAGCCCATGGGAAGGGGGACCCACGTTGCCTCTTCGGGCTGTGCCTGGCCGAGCCCCATCTATCGCCATCAATCCCCACCTCCAGGCCTGACTCCAGAGAAAGGGCCCCGGTGACCCACATCCGGGCGAGGGAAAACGCTGTCCAAAGTTTTCATTCATCATAGAAGGTTTGCTGAACCGCTATTTGTCTCATCCCTCACCTAGGACCAGTTTGCCTTGGGTGGCCCTACCAGGGGCATACAGCCCTGGACAACAGAGCTCCTAGGATCATTGGGACACGCAAACCCCTCCACCACAATAAGGTGGCGGTTTGTGGAGGGGGTCAAAAGTAATATATAGTGAATTGTAGTTTCCTTTAACTTATTACATATAGCGTTGATGTTTACAGGTTGTGCATTTACATGTCATATGGAATTAACTCAATATTTTGAGCACAATGTCCATCTCTATGTTCTGTCTGTTGTGGACCCCTTTAGTGATCTGTGCAAGCCTTTAAATAAACCAAGGCATGCTTTTGCTCCTGATTTGTGCTGAACATAGGGCTTGAAGTGGGCTGGTACGGTCTACTAGCACTTCACTATTTCTGGTTTGTGAACTGAAATATAGTGACAATTCACATTGTGATAACGAAAGAGACATCCCATTTCTCCACATATTGCATGTATTTTACCACCGAACTAACCCCTCTCCCCAGCCTAGTGTTAGAAATATTTCATTTTTCAGTTTTTATCATCCATGCTGATTTGACTTTGAAACTGGAAAGATACACTACAAACAAAAAAAATGCTTGAAACCTAGAATCTATACTAATAAAAGGCAAAGCCCTCACTCACTCACTCACTCACTCACTCACTGACTCATCACTAATTCTCCAACTTCCCGTGTAGATAGAAGGCTGAAATTTGGCAGGCTTATTCCTTACAGCTCCCTTACAAAAGTTAAGCAGGTTTCATTTCGAAATTCTACAAGTAACAGTCATAACGGTCAATAACGGTCGACAACATCCGCCATGTTGAACTTTCTTATTTATGACACCATCTTCACGAAATTTGGTAGGCGGCTTCCCTGCGCTAACCAAAACCGATGTATGTACTTATTTCGATGGTATGATGCCACTGTCGGCCGCCAAACTTTCCAACGTCACTAATTTTCTAACTTCCCGTGTAGGTAGAAGGCTGACCCCATCTTCACGAAATTTGGTAGGTGGCTTCCCTGTGCTAACCAAAACCGATGTGCATACTTATTCCGGTGGTATGACGCCACTGTCAGCCGCCATATTGAATTTTCCAAACATCACTAATTCTCCAACTTCCCGTGTAGGTAGAAGGCTAAAATTTGGCAGGGTCATTCCTAACAGCTTACTTACAAAAGTTAAGCAGGTTTCATTTTGAAATTCTACACGTAACGGTCAACAATGTCCGCCATGTTGAACTTTCTTATTCATGGCCCCATCTTCACGAAATTTGTTAGGTGGCTTCCCTGCGCTAACCGAAACCAATGTACATACTTATTTTGGTGGTATGACGCCACTGTCAGCCGCCATATTGAACTTTCCAATGTCACTAATTCTCCAACTTCCCATCTATGTAGAAGGCTGAAATTTGGCAGGCTCATTCCTTACAGCTTACTTACAAAAGTTAAGGAGGTTTCATTTCGAAATTCTACACGTAACGGTCATAACGGTCGATAACGGTCAACAACGTCCGCCATGTTGAACTTTCTTATTTATGGCCCTATCTTCATGAAATTTGGTAGGCGGCTTCCCTGTGCTAACCGAAACCGATGTACGTACTCATTTCGATGGTATGACACCACTGTCAGCCACCATATTGATCTTTCCAGCGTCACTAATTTTCCAACTTCCCGTGTAGGTAGAAGGCTGACCCCATCTTCAAGAAATTTGGTAGGTGGCTTCCCTATGTTAACCAAAACCGATGTACGTACTTATTTCGGTGGTATGACGCCACTGTCGGCCGCCATATTGAATTTTCCAAACATCACTAATTCTCCAACTTCCCGTGTAGGTAGAAGGCTGAAATTTGGCAGGGTCATTCCTTACAGCTTACTTACAAAAGTTAAGCAGGTTTCATTTCGAAATTCTACGCGTAACGGTCATAACAATCAACAGTGTCCGCCATCTTGAACTTTCTTATTCATGGCCCCATCTTCACGAAATTTGGTAGGCGGCTTCCCTGCGTTAACCGAAACCAATGTACGTACTTATTTCGCCACTGTCAGCTGCCATATTGAACTTTCCAACGTCACTAATTCTCCAACTTCCCGTGTAGGTAGAAGGCTGAAATTTGGTACTTATTTCGGTGATATGATGCCACTGTCGGCCGTCATATTGAACTTTTCAACGGTCTTTGTTACTTATGGGCCCATCTTCAAGAAATTTGGTACACAGGTTCCCAACGCTAACTGAATCCTACTTACGTACATATATACGTCCATAGCCTGCACCTCGGTCACCGTGTGAGGCGGCGTTGGGTCCCCCATCCCAATGCCTCCCACGTTGTTGGCTGCCTGCCTATATAAGGCCGTCTGTCGCTCCGGTCTCTACATTCCCTTCCTTGCTTCGCCACGGTATTCACGTCTCCCTGCTGATA
The DNA here is from genome assembly GCA_026402145.1 of Polypterus bichir lapradei. Lineage (NCBI taxonomy): Eukaryota > Metazoa > Chordata > Cladistia > Polypteriformes > Polypteridae > Polypterus > Polypterus bichir. Next base: position 31,720,116 of record JANRMT010062806.1, read on the forward strand.
ACTACAGCCTTTTTTATTTAATCCACGGCTTCTCCGCTGTTTTATTGTTCATTTATTACGATTATAGTTATTGTGTAGGTATTTTAGACTTACTTTACATTGTTCAGGTACCCATTTCCTTTATCATTCCAACCGTACCCCCATTAACATGTTTATCATGTCCAACCGTACCCCCATTAACATCGAGGTGATCACCATCGATCAAAGAACTGTCACTTACCAAGTGGTTTCCATGCCCGGAGATGGCACCTGCCTTTTCCATTCTCTTTGTTACATATTGCACGGCCATATCAGGCTCACTCTTGATATCCGGAGGAACATTGTGTCTTATGTATTGAATGACTGGGACAGGTTCAAGGTGTGGACTGATGACGGTACAGGAGATAATTATACTACACAGGAGCACTAGAAGAGTGAAATGCTTAAGTGTACC
>JANRMT010062806.1:31725548-31757976 GCA_026402145.1 Polypterus bichir lapradei
AAAAAAAAAATGCTTTTAAACTGCATTTGAATTCAAAACAGAAACAAAAATATCATCCCTGGTTAAAATTGGGCAGACTTAAAAATAAAGTGGTAGTTTAAGTACTTTTAAGTACATTTTCAGAATGGTATTGTCTTTAAATAATAATAACCAAAATTTCAACATAAAGTGCAGTTTTTCTTCTTAAAAAAATAAGTCAGAAACATAGAAGGTAATTTGACCAACTTAATCTTTAAACTCTGAGTAACCTTAGCCAAAATTATTTTGTACATTAGGCTAAAACAGTGTGATCATTGAACATTTTGTAATTAGATGTAATTAGAATTACTAACGGTCATGGAAGTCCAATGATCCCCAGTAAGAGCCACAAAGTCCGCTTTCTGTAATGCATCTAATTTTGCTTTCTTTTCAGTGTGCACAAAACCATGCTTTTATCAAGGCTTCGCTCGGGTAGTTTTTTGAAATGAAATTTTCCTTCGATCAGTCGTAGGAACGCGCTTCATTCCGACTCTAACATTTTTGTAGCTGTGATGTGTGCATCAGTGTAATCGATGTACCAGGAAATCATGCATTGACAAAAGTTCCCCTTTGCTTGGAATTGAAAGTGTGATTAAATGCGTTATTTTTTGTTATGGAGTACATGCATCGAAGCTTCTCAGCTGTGCTTGTGCTAAGAAAAGGAAAGTTTTTAAAAATAACGTAACATGATTCTGCGTTAACCGCATATTTTTTCATACGTCTCAAACCAAGGAGATGCGAGGTTAAAATGAACCGAGAAGCGCGCATATATACTCAGTACATCCCCTCTCGGGAATCGAACCTCGGATGTAGGCGATAAAGGCAAAGCCTCGACAATTGCGCCACGGTGTGTAGCTTATCTATTTGAGAGTATGTAGATCGGGGTATATATATATATATTCGCAGCGGAGACGTAGTGTGTTAAACAAGCTATGAAAAAGAAAAGGGAACATTTTAAAAATAACGTAACATGATTGTCAATATACAGTAATTGTTTTGTGAGTGTTATTGAGTGTTGCTGTCATTAAGGATTCGATTATCATTATTTGTTTCAATCAGGGTCGTATTTGTACGATGTGTTGTGTTCAAGTTACATTCCGTGTTTGCCAATCGTTGTAAAGATAAGAGGTTTAATTTATCGATTCGTTTCTTACTGCATCAATAAACAGCTCGTCTTCCTCTTTATCTGAGATGTGACACACTGCATGCACGGGTTTTTTTTTACACTGTCTTCCTTTAGCGGGACATTCACTTTTTGCACCGTGTGCTTTGTTTCTGCAGTAGCTGCACTTATGAATATGCTTGTATGTATCAGACGCTTCATATTTTTTTGCTTCCTTCTCAATTGTGTAATTCTGTTTTTGTTCAGCGCTCTTTGGAACTGTTGCTTTTTGTCTGTGCACTGCGTCAGTTCACGTGAGCCGCTTGGTGTTCTTGCATCGAAGGTTCCCAGCTGTGCTGGTGCCATCTCGTGTTATGTCCATGGCTTTATGTAATGTCAGCTAAGACCCGGCACTTAAAAGTTTCTCTTGCAGTTTCGCTGAGTTTGTGCCAAACACCACCCTGACCATCTCATCTTCCTCTGCATAAGCACAGTCCTTCACCCGTGAATATTTAGTGGCAGTGATTCTATTGGATTGCCGCTGACGGGCGGCCTTATATGGGCAGGCACTAAATTACAAACGCCAGCGGCAGCCTGTCTATGAACTTAATTTAAAGTTTAGGTTTACACCGTGCTTTGTTTCCGTAGTAGCAGCACTCATGAATGTGGTTGTATATGTCACTCGCTCGCTTCGTATTGTTTCGCTGCCTTCTCAATTATATAATGCATGTTTTCTTCAGCGGTTTTTGGAGCGCTTCCTGGTTTTCTACGTACTGCGTGATTACGTGGGAGGCGTGATGATGTCACACGAAACTCTGCCCCCACGGCTTTCGCGCTCATCTCCATTACAGTAAATGGAGAAAAACAGCTTCCAGTTATGACCATTACGCGTAGAATTTCGAAATGAAACCTGCCCAACTTTTTTAAGTGAGCTGTAAGGAATAAGCCTGCCAAATTTCAGCCTTCTACCTACACGGGAAGTTGGAGAATTAGTGATGAGTCAGTAAGTCAGTCAGTCAGTCAGTGAGGGCTTTGCCTTTTATTATTATAGATGAGTACTGTGGATAGGAGGGTGCTTTTTTCACTGTTGTTTATGTCTACTTTTGGACTTTTACCTGGTGTCTGGTGTCTTGGACAAGGGTTCAAGGGAGCGATAGCACCCCCAATCTGTCACAATAGATAGATACTTTATTAATCCCAAGGGGAAATTCACATACTGCAGCAGCAGCATACTGATGATAAAAAAAATAGAAAGAGTAAAGAAAATGGTGAATACTTTGCTTTGATGGCTGAGTACTTCAACACATGGTGCCTCAATCAGAGAGCCTAATCCTTCAGCTAATGCAACATTTGCAAAATCATAGTCAGCTCCACTGTATTAGTTTTGTTCTTCATATCAGACAGAAGCCTCTTGAAAGCTTTCATGATTGAAAACAATATGGCAGAAAACCACAATATCTGAGAGTTCAATAGTGAGCATTGTCAGTGAGTGACTGAATTAAGAGAACACTGTGGTGGACCACAACAAACTATCTATAGTAAAGTTTCCACTGCTGTTCACATGCCAGAGAAAAGTGCCATCTGAAGATCCTAGATGTCATACCTGGCCTACTTTGAACCCTACTCATCAGCTATAGTCAGAGTAAAAAGAACTAATGACAGAAAGCTGGTGGGAAAAAAAACCTAGTTTCATACCTTATTTTGAATTTTGTATTTTTTTGACTAGCATTTAAATGGCTTTTCTGTAAATTACTTTTTTTGTAAATTTTTACAATATGAGGTGAGACACAAAAATAACCGGACTGGGCTTGGGGTTTTCCTGGAAAACCGTCTGGAGGTTGGCTGGACGTGAATCATAGAACTATATCCCCATCTACACACCCTCTCAAACCTCCGACCGGCTAGGTATATCCTGTGAATACATGAAGATACGTATGGAGCGGTGTAAAGATCGGGAGTGGGAGTATATACAGTGCATCCAGAAAGTATTCACAGCGCATCACTTTTTCCACATTTTGTTATGTTACAGCCTTATTCCAAAATGGATTAAATTCATTTTTTTCCTTAGAATTCTACACACAACACCCCATAATGACAACGTGAAAAAAGTTTACTTGAGGTTTTTGCAAATGTATTAAAAATAAAAAAACTGAGAAATCACATGTACATAAGTATTCACAGCCTTTGCTCAATACTTTCTCGATGCACCTTTGGCAGAAATTACAGCCTCAAATCTTTTTGAATATGATGCCACAAGCTTGGCACACCTATCCTTGGCCAGTTTTGCCCATTCCTCTTTGCAACACCTCTCAAGCGCCATCAGGTTGGATGGGAAGCGTTGGTGCACAGCCATTTTAAGATCTCTCCAGAGATGTTCAATCGGATTCAAATCTGGGCTCTGCTTGGGCCACTCAAGGACATTCACAGAGTTTTCCTGAAGCCACTCCTTTGATATCTTGGCTGTGTGCTTGGGGTCGTTGTCCTGCTGAAAGATGAACCGTCGCCCCAGTCTGAGGTCAAGAGCGCTCTGGAGCAGGTTTTCATCCAGGATGTCTCTGAACATTGCTGCAGTCATCTTTCCCTTTATCCTGACTAGTCTCCCAGTTCCTGCCACTGAAAAACATCCCCACAGCATGATGCTGCCACCACCATGCTTCACTGTAGGGATGGTATTTGCCTGGTGATGAGCGGTGCCTGGTTTCCTCCAAACGTGACGCCTGGCATTCACACCAAAGAGTTCAATCTTTGTCTCATCAGACCACAGAATTTTGTTTCTCATGGTCTGAGAGTCCTTTAGGTGCCTTTTGGCAAACTCTAGGGGGGCTGCCATGTGCCTTGGCCACTCTACATACAGGGCTGATTGGTTAATTGCTGCAGAGATGGTTGTCCTTCTGGAAGGTTATCCTCTCTCCACAGAGGACCTCTGGAGCTCTGACAGAGTGACCATTGGGTTCTTGGTCACCTCCCTGACTAAGGTCCTTCTCCCCCTATCGCTCAGTTTAGATGGCCAGCCAGGTATAGGAAGAGTCCTGGTGGTTTCAAACTTCTTCCACTTACGGATGATGGAGGCCACTGTGCTCATTGGGACCTTCAAAGCAGCAGAAATTTTTCTGCAACCTTCCCAGATTTGTGCCTCGAGACAATCCTGTCTCGAAGGTCTACAGACAATTCCTTTGACTTCATGCTTGGTTTCTTCTCTGACATGAACTGTCAACTGTGGGACCTTATATAGACAGGTGTGTGCCTTTCCAAATCATCTCCAATCAACTGAATTTACCACAGGTGGACTCCAATTAAGCTGCAGAAACATCTCAAGGATGATCAGGGGAAACGGGATGCACCTGAGCTCAATTTTGAGCTTCATGGCAAAGGCTGTGAATACTTATGTACATGTGATTTCTCAATTTTTTTTATTTTTAATAAATTTGCAAAAACCTCACGTAAACTTTTTTCACGTTGTCATTATGGGGTGTTGTGTGTAGAATTCTGAGGAAAAAAATGAATTTAATCCATTTTGGAATAAGGCTGTAACATAACAAAATGTGTATAAAGTGATGCGCTGTGAATACTTTCTGGATGCACTGTAGAAGGTGACAATGTTTAGAATGCTGTAATTCATCAATATATATTTTCTTTTTTACTAATCTGGTTATCTTTGTGTCTTACCTCACATATATACCCTATACTGTATACACTACAATACTTCCTGTACACTTTACTGTGTTGTAGATTTGATTTAAATGAATACATTTGCCATTTTCACATCAATCTACACTAAATAACCCATAATGACAAAGCAAAGACTTGTTTCCAAATAGGTACCCTTTATTTCATGAGGACACATTATGTGGTGTGTAATCATTATAGCTCCCCTGCACATTTAATGTTTTAAGTGCAAACCACTTGGTCAACATGGTAGGAAGTTAGTTTCGTTCATCCAATCATACATCCATTGTGTAAATGAACTTTATCTAGTACCGTTTTGCAGGAAGTTAGAGTTTTCTAAGGTAATAACAGGTAGAAGGAAAGACTTTAATTCTACACACACTAAGGTACACATCTACACCCTTTCAGACAGGGATGCTTTGTAGACTGTATGTCCTTAGAAGGTGGAAGAAAACCAAAGCCACCAGAAAAAAAGAGCTCCTACTAATTGTGCAGAGGCATTTTTTGACATTAAAGGAACTGAGGTACTAGTGCCACTATAAAGTCTTTACAAAGTATTTTCTTTTCAAATGAGGTTACGCTTAAGGGATAAGCAACAAAAAAATTTTCATTTTGTAGCAAACAGTAACTTTAATGCATTTGTATTAATTTTACAATCAATTTTTGCAAAAGTCCCTATTCATATGCATTTGAATACAAAGCTGATATAACTCTTAACACATTCTTTGATTTTGTTGTAAATATGAGTTTATACTTTCAGAATAAAGTCTAAAACTCCAAGAAAGTCTCTTAACATGAAGAGTGCCCGTCAAGACCTTCTAAGAGTTCTCAAGCACTTATTCAGTCCTCAGGTGTCAGAGTGCAGACAATCATATGAGATTCTGGCATCAGCTTGTAGCACTCCAGTGAATAGCTGGGAAGCAGCTCGGGAGCACTCCCTTCAAGAGACACAGTAGATTCAGGCAGAAGTAGAGGACCCACCCTAGGGCAAAAGTGACAAAAGTTGAAGGTAAAGACTGACTGGCTGAGACCAAAACTGGAGGCCCAGTCTTTGGGACTTAAGTGGTGCACTCACAACAGCATTGGAGAAGACCGGAGGTGAAAGTTCCACTACATCAGCCAACAGGGTAGGGGTGAGTGAGTCAAAAAATTTCTGCAGAACTTGGAGATCGAGGGTGGATGATATTGGCAAAGATAAGTAAATCAATACTAGATACAATTGTACAATTGTTGATATTATTACAAGGTAATTGATAATAGATACAATTGATACAGAACAGGAAGTTCAGTCATCACAGCAGCTCAAACAGTAGTAGTGGAGGAGGGGGTTCAATAGTATATGACATTACTACTGGATTAGGTAGTTCAAATAGTTATAAACCAAAACTGCTGGCTTAAATGAGGTGACAGCACACACAAGTGACGGGTACAACAGACAGCTGATTTGAGTGTGATGACAATAGACTTTGATTTATTTGGTTTTGAAGAGTCGGCAAACCCAGCCATAGGAGATGCACAAACCAGTGTGTTTCTTCGTGCCGGTCCCAAGCCCGGCCGGATAAATGGGGAGGGTTATGTCAGGAAGGGCATTCAGTGTAAAATTTTGCCAAATCAATATGCTGATAACAATACAAATTTCCATACCGTATTGGTCGAGCCCCAGGTTAACAATGACTGCCACCAGTACTGTTCGCCAACAGGGTGCTGGCGGAAATTGGGCTACTGCTGGCCGAAGAAGAAGAAGGGGGAGACGTGTCCGCAGGCAGGAGGAGAGGAGGATGGTAAAGAGAGTGTAACTGAGAGTAGGAACTTTGAATGTTGGCAGTATGACTAGTAAGGGGAGAGAGTTAGCAGATATGATTAAGAGAAGGAAGGTTGATATATTGTGCATTCAAGAGACTAAATGGAAAGGGAGTAAGGCCAGATGGATCAGAGGTGGATTCAAATTGTTCTATCATGGTGTGGATGGGAGGAGAAATGGGGTAGAGGTTATTCTGAAGGAACAGTATGTCAAGAGAGTTTTGGAGGTGAAAAGAGTGTCAGGCAGAGTAATGATTATGAAGCTGGAAACTGGAAATGTGATGAATGTTGTTAGTGCATATTCCCCATAAGTTGGGTGTGCAATGGATGAGAAAGAAGATTTTTGGAGTGAGTTGGATGAAGTGACGGACAGTGTACCCAAGGGACAGAAAGTGGTGATTGGAGTGGATTTCAATGGACATGTTGCTGAAGGAGGAACAGAGGGGATGAGGAGGTGATGTGTAGGTATAGTGTCAAGGAGAGCAATGAAGAAGGTCAGATGATAGTGGATTTTGCCAAAAGGATGGACATGGCTGTGGTGAATACGTATTTTAAGAAGAGGGAGGAACATAGGGTTACGTACAAGAGTGGAGGAAGATGCACACAGGTAGATTACATCCTATGCAGAAGAGTCAATCTGAAGGAGATTGAAAACTGCAAAGTGGTGGCAGGGGAAAATTAGTTAAGCAGAATAGTATGGTGGTCTGTTGGATGACATTGGAGATGAAGAAGAGGAAAAGAGTGAGGGCAGAGCCAAGGATCAAATGGTGGAAGTTGATAAAGGAATACTGCAAGGTTTTGTTTAGGGATAAGGTGAGACAAGCACCGGGTGGTAGTGAAGAGTTACCAGACAGTTGGGAAACTACAGCAGATGTAAGGGTGACAGCAAGAAGGGTGCTTGGTGTGACATCTGGAAAGAGGAAGGATGAAAAGGAAACCTGGTGGTGGAATGGGGAAGTATAGGAGAGTATACAGAGGAAGAGGATGGCAAAGAAGAAGTGGGATATTCAGAGAGATGCAGAAAGTAGACAAGAGGACAAGGAGATAAGGTGCAAGGTGAAGAGAGAGGTGGCTAAAGAAAAGGTGCATGATCAGTTTTATGAGAGGTTGGACACTAAGGAGGGAGAAAAGGATCTGTACCGATTAGCTAGACAGAGGGACCGAGCTGGGAAAGATGCGCAGCAGGTTAGGGTGATAAAGAATAAAGATGGAAACATACTCACAAGCGAGGAGAGTGTGTTGTGCAGATGGAAAGAGTACTTTGAGAGGCTGATGAATGAAGGGAACGAGAGAGAGAAGAGGTTGGATGATATGGAGATAGTGAATCAGGAAGTGCAACGGATTAGCAAGAAGGAAGTAAGGACAACTATGAAAAGGATGAACAATGGAAAGGCCATTCATTCAGATGACATACCTGTGGAAGCATGGAGGTGTTTCAGAGAGATGGCAGTGGAGTTTTCAACCAGATTGTTTAATGAAATCTTGGAAAGTGAGAGGATGCCTGAGGAGTGGAGAAAACGTGTACTGGTGCCGATATTTAAGAATAAGGGGGATGTGCAGAATTGTAGTAACTACAGCGTGGATAAAATTGATGAGCCAAAGCATGAAGTTAATGGAAAGAGTAGTAGAAGCTAGATTAAGAAGTGAGGTGATGATAAGTGAGCAGCAGTATGGTTTCATGCAAAGAAAGAGCACCACAGATGCGATGTTTGCTCTGAGGATTTTAATGAAGAAGTATAGAGAAGGCCAGAAGGAGTTGCATTGTGTTTTTGTGGATCTGGAGAAAGCATATGACAGGGTGTCTTGAAAGGAGCTGTGGTATTGTATGAAGAAGTCAGGAGTGCCAGAGAACTACGTACAGTACGTGTTGTACAGGATATGTATGAGGGAAGTGTGACAGTGGTAAGGTCTGCAGTAGGAGTGACGGATGCATTCAAGGTGGAGGTGGGATTACATCAGGAATCGGTTCTGAGCCCTTTCTTATTTGCAATGGTCAGGCTGACAGATGAGATTTGACAGGAGGCCCCGTGGACTATGATGTTTGCTGATGACATTGTGATCTGTAGCGATAGTATGGAGGAGGTTGAGGAGAACCTGGAGAGGTGGCTCTAGAGTGGAGAGGAATGAAGGTCAGTAGGAACAAGATAGAATACATGTGTGTAAATGAGAGGGAGGTCAGTGGAATGGTGAAGATGCAAGGAGTAGAGTTTATAGAAGATGGATGAGTTTAAATACTTGGGATCAACAGTACAGAGTAATGGGGATTGTGGAAGAGAGGTGAAAAAGAGAGTGTAGGCAGGGTGGAATGGGTGGAGACGAGTGTCAAAAGTAATTTGTGACAGATGGGTATCAGCAAGAGTGAAAGGGAAGGTCTACAGGATGGTAGTGAGACCAGCTATGATATATGGGTTGGAGACGGTGGCACTGACCAGAAAGCAGGAGACAGAGCTGGAGGAAGCAGAGTTAAAGATGCTAAGGTTTGTACTGGGTGTGACGAGGATGGCTATGATTAGAAATGAGTACATTAGAGAATCAGCTCAAGTTGGACGGTTGGGAGACAAAGTCAGAGAGGCAAGATTGTGTTGGTTTGGACATGTGCAGAGGAGAGATGCTGAGTGTATTGGGAGAAGGATGCTAAGGATAGAGCTGCCAGGGAAGAGGAAAAGAGGAAGGCCTAAGCGAAGGTTTATGGATGTGGTGAGAGAGGACATGCAGGTGATGGGTGTAACAGAACAAGATGCAGAGGACAGAAAAATATGGAAGAAGATGATCCGCTGTGGTAAACCCTAATGGGAGCAGCCAAAAGAAGAAGAAGGTTTTGAAGAGTCAGCAACTTTACCCTAACACAAGGAGATTCGTCCGAAAGAGGCCCCAAAATATTCTGTAATAACTCTCGCTAGGACAAAGCAATCTGAACGAAACAACGTGCAATTTGTTCTTCAGTAAATGGAGCTTTGAACAGGGATGCCCATGCATCGGAATGATGAGGTAGGCCCTGGACAGCCGTCACAACGCTTAACCTCTGTTTGCAACTTCTGGGTGTATACCACCAGTACCCCTTCACTCAGTCACTCCACTTCTTATCAGGATGGTGGTGTACAGTATTGAACATCACATCTTCATGGTGTGGACCAATTGGGTCACCAATTTGTTTAAGTGATGTCAGAATCAATTGAATGATCATGAGTTTACAGAAGGTTACTTCCAGAAAGATGGAGCAACGTGTCACACATGGGCAAGGAACGTGGCAGAAATTCAACCCTTCTAATAGGGTAATAGGGTAATTTCAAAGAGGCTTTGGTCACTATAGTTACTGGATCTGACACCACCAGACTTCTTCCTTTGGGGTATGCTCAGAGGAAAATTCTATCTGAACAAGCCTCACACTGTGGAAGATTTGAAGGAAAACATCCAATGTGAAATTGCTGCTATTCCCCCCGAGACGCTTGCCAATATGTTCAGGAACATGGAGCACTACATCAAAATGTGTCTGGCAAAAAACGTAATGTAATCAATTAGACGTACGTCAAGGTATATAGCGTTCAGACTGCTTCATGTGTGAAGCCTGAAGTCCAAATATCAAATAAACACTTTCACAAAAGATAGAAGTATAACAAAACAAGTGCGTTTTTACTCAAGAATATAACTGCAGAAAAAGAACTTGCATTAGGTTGCGACATTGACACACCCCTAATACAACTACTTTGGTGGTGCAGCAGTAAGAACTGCGAACTTGTAATCAAAACGTCTCCAGTTCAATCTCGGACACTTCCATTTTGAGTAGTTAGATGCGCTTATTCTTAATATATAGAAAAAAAACATACATTTGATTTGAGTCTGTAACAGCCGGTGCTTGTAAAAGTTATCTTTTTTTAAATTCAGTTTTATTCACACAATTATGTTCATGCTCGCGCCGATCTGACACAGTTAGTTTTCAAATAAAAACGTGTTATAACAGAGGTGAACTCAGATCTGACACTGTTAGTTTTCAAATAAAGACATGTTATAACAGAGGTGAACTCAGATGAGGATGAGTGTTCTACATCAGAGAAAGAGAACAGAAGACCTCCCTGCAAGAAACGTCCACTCATACATAAAAACAACGCAGCTGCACCAGGCGAATGTTATACCCTAATGCAAGTCCTTTTTCTGCAGTTATATTCTTGAATAAAAGCACACTTGTTTTGTTATACTTTTACATTTTGTGAAAGTGTTTATTTGTTATTTGGACTTACACTTTATGTCTACATTTTGTCAATCTTTAGTAAAGCATGAAAAACGTTTCTATTTAAACTATATGTTTATGTAGATTGCTGTAGACACGGAACACACATGAAATGCATGTATTCCAAATAACAATATATTATTTACCCTATACAACTCTCAGCAAATCACTCGCAGGTAAAAAGACTTGAGCTGAGAGAACTTTCTGCTCTTTCTGCCTTGGTGGGGGGATGGGATATCAGGCTGCTTACTGCTTTTGCTGATGGACAAATTTACAACACAAAAGACACTGACGAAGAGGTGCAAAGGGATTTAAGGTGGGCTGGGATTAAAAGTTTTTTCATAGGCTTTGGTAATTCTAGTGTTAATGCATCACATCATCTGTTCTTTTAATATGCACAACTTTATCACCTCCTCTAATCAACTAACAACAAGAGTAATTTCAGACTCATGTTAATTGTATTCTTTGCATTTTGTGAATGAGACTCCAAAGGAGCAGGACCACTCCTTGCATTACTGCTAGGACCACCTCTAGCCCATAAAATAAAAAAAAAAGTTGGGAAGTGAGCTCCTTGTGATTTATTAAGTGTGCTTGAGGATGACTCTTATTACTAGTCCTGTATTTTGTTTTTTTTTTTGGCTTTCTACACTTGCTTTGCTTCTGTCATTGGATTTTACTTACAGATTGTGGATATGGACTTGTATGCTTTTGGATAGCCTATTTTCTCCAAGTTGTTTTTTTTTTAAATAAATAAATTGTTCTTTTATAAGCATTCTTTTTTTTTGCCCTTTCATCCATAAGCCATAGGTTTAGGGTCATCTTTCCTGTTTTTGGTCTTTTGTTATATTTTGGAGCATTTCTAATGGTTTTTAAACTGTAAAAATCTGTGCTTCAAATTTGAGACCTAGCCAGCCCTGAATCCACCCATTGACCTGGGCTCAGGCTTGCCTTGGGTTTAAAATTGTTTTGAGCAACTCTGGCCTGCATTTTATGGTTCTTTTTCTAGGCCTCAACTGTTTTTGCTATTTTGGTGATGCTGAATCAATACTACTTGCTTTTAACCTCGACAGGGCCAAAAAGGGAAGCTGACTTTAAAAACTGAAATTGTAAAAAAAGACCCAAAATAAAACTCAAAAATGCCTCTCAAGGTAGAGAAACTGTCTTACTCTGAATTGTAAAAACAAGTCACACAAAGAATTTTTATAAATTTATGATTCATTTAACAAAACAGAAAAATACAGCAAAATTCTCAAAAGAGTAAAAAAGCATTTACCTATAAGGTATTCTAAGCTGATCAAGTCCCAGAACACATGGAACCACATTAAGAAACTGTACAAGTAACAAACAAAAAACAATAATCTAAAAATATGAAAAATAAGAATTCAGACATAACAGAAATACATACAGACCAAGGAATAAACTCTAGCTGTAAGACCTTGCCTTGAAACTCAAGAGACAGGTTTGTGACCTACACGCACACACACGCAGACACGCACACACATAAAAAATGAGGTCAAGTCTACAAATTCGGAAAAGGAGAGGATAACCATTAAAAACCCCTGGCTTGAAAGAGAAAAACACAAGGTACTTGAATATTGCAGGTTTTATTTAAAGAAGATTCAGAAAGAAAAAACAGAATAACACAAACTTTAATAAGCACAAACTTTAAACCAAGTCTGTAATCCAAAAATCTTAATCAAAGAATCAGAGCAAAGCGATCAAAATCTAGAAGAAAAAAATTAAAAACTTTTCTTCTAAAACAAAATTATTAGAGAGCAAAACAGATTTATTGCAGACTACACATTGCTTTTTAAAGCCACAATTAGGCTAGAGGATGTAATCACTGATTAAAGAAAAACACTCAGTAACATTGGTCTTTTAAAATGTTGGGAAACAAGTGAAGTATCTCCTGTTCAATGTGGTGGCAATTCAATCAACTTCACATAAAGAGGTAGTTTGTGAGGTAACAGTCAGAAAATATCCTGAAAGAAGCCGCATCTCATTACAGTGTTGCATTTTAAACATCTACAGTCTCAAACAGGTAATCTGCTAAGGTAATTACTCAAAAAGAAAGAGTTGCAGAATTAAAAAATGAAGGCTGAAATTTTGATAAGTCAAAACATTTTACAGAGAATTTCTATAGATTGGCAGACTATTAAAATTAGCATACAGTTACTTTCATATTGTTCCTATAATAATATTTCTACTATTTTCACCTTTAGACAAATAATAAGTAAGCCCGTCCCATCTAAGATGTTACTAAAATAGATGAAAAATATAAATTTCGGCCTCTTTATATCTCTTTAAAATGTATTTTTTTATTATTCAACAGAAAATGTTCCATGTGTCTTAAACTTTCATTCTCTGATTGCCATGTTGTACATATCCAAGTGTATCATTTAAAACCAAAGCTTTTCATTTCCATATTTCCTCTTTTTTGAAAGCCATTAATTGCTATTTTGACCAAAATAATTGTCAAGCCCCATTTTGGGGAGCACCAAGGTACTATCTGTATATGCTTTGAAACTGAGGAAATTTCAATACATTAGATATTAATTAACGTCTGTTTCAATGTACATTGACTTAATAATGATATCCTGTTGACTTTGTCCTTAGGATGTTTAGGATTTTGGAGAAGTAATCTAGCCATCAATTCTCTGAAAATGCTTCTTTTATTACAGGTTTGAAGGAAGCTTAAATTCATCCTGGACATACCAGGTACAAGACATGAAGCAGCCCTAGCCAAGACACAAAACTATCACACATCTCTCTCACGCAAACACCCAAGCTCCTTTTTTATAAGAAAACTAGCAACTGGGAGCCCAATCGAATTGGGCTACAAATTCTAAGTTTTTGAAATCCATACTTTGTCTGCAAAGAATTATTTGTTTTTTTAAGTCTTTGAAATGATTTTGTTATCATGGCACTGATTTGTGCTTAAAATAGATCTTTTCGGCCAATGTAATGAAGAGCTTCCTGTTTAAATGGGGCTGCGAGACGTGAACTCAGCTCTTCGGCGCACCTCACTTGATTTTTTCTGGCAAGCAAATTTTCAAAACAAACCGTATTTTACGACTCTCATTCTAGAGAGTCTCAGGTCATTTTAGTTCTGAGATTGGCTAAAATTTAAACAATGACCGTTGTTAATACCCAGCCATTATTACTCAGTTTGCCAATAGATGTCAGAAGAACAGATGCCAAAACCGAACTGCCCAAAGATGGATTTCGACGTACCAAGCAAATGGCGATATGTTCTAAATTACTTACGGTTCTGGAGCTGTCGAAGGGTTTAAGTCAGTCGATGATGTTAGTCCTGGAAAGTACGCCCCACCAAACCAACGTTCCAAAAGCCAACTGAACTTACTGTTATCTGCTCGAACCAACACCGACTTACTACACTCAGCCGTCCAGAGGAGTCACTGAAGCATTTGAACATTCTTAGCCAATCATGCAATACTGCGTCTGCATTTGCCACGTGATATTCTAACTACAGAGGCAGAGTCCCATTGCATGGTTCTAACTTGTATTGAGTCGAGGTATTAACGTGAACACCATACATATGGGGTATTGACGCGAACACCATACATACGGATAGTATCAAATTATATATAAGGATGAGTGTGATTTCAAGCATGTCTACCTACTAAAAATCTACACTTTTTGTATGGCTTTTGGAATAACCAGTGACTTGGTTTCTTATAAAGCTGCAAGAAGGTACACTTAGTTAGGGGAAATCTTATACAGAAGTTTTAAGACAACCAAGATCATAAATGAAGCAGGAGATGAGGGAAATAATTTGAGTTTTAGTTTGGATAATATGTAACAGAAGGCTGTAAACCTTTTTAGGGGCAAAGAATAAGCCACATTAGCTCGTCAAAATAATGACAAACCTTTCTTAGGATGGCTTAATTGGTTACCCATTTATAATGATAAGTATATCCAGTATATTTGCAAAAGAGGGTATGGGAGAGAATTGCTTTCTGGCCAGAGTAATTTGTGATACCTTTCCTGGATGGGAAGAAGTGCAATTAAAGGGCAGTGGAGGACAGCTTGATGGGTGAAAATGTTCCTTTATATCTCTGGGTTGTAGCATATCCTTTATTCCTGATTTTACTCCTTCAGGCCTGGATGTGAAATATAATCTGAGCAGGCAGCCCCTTTGGAGAACTACAGGGTGGTTGGAGGGAGCTCTTTGGGGGCTGTTTACTGCCCTTATCCATCTGACCGGGAAGTGTTTCTGGGGTGTGCATATAACATTTTGGAAATATTCTTGGGTCTAACCTTAAAGTAGTCAGGAGTGGATTAGAACAAAGAAAAAGAGAATGAGAAGAGCATTGTGATTGTGGGAGAACATGTATATTGTGAAGGCAACCTGTGAGGAAGGTGTAATGAGTCTTTTTGCATCAAAGATTTGTTTATTGTATTGTTGATGAGGGTTTTTGAAGGGGATAACCCCCCTTGCCCCCGTAGTCCACAACATATATACAATATGCAATGCCTAAAAGAAATTGTTCACCCCTTTTAAAGTTTTCACTTTTTTTATTAAACAACATTAAATCTAGTGTATTGAGTTAAACATTTTGAAACTGATTAAGAAAATTAAACTCTTTAATTTCAAAGTAAAAAAAGATTTCCACAAAGTGTTCCAAATTAATTACAAATGCTAAACACAAAAACTTCCATGGCAGAAACTTGCTGGAAGATTAGAAGATGGTGAAGCTGTGGCCATGAAGGGATGCATATGGTCAGCAACTATACTGCTGTGGCATTCAAGTGATGGCTGATTGGTGATAACAGGCCAAAGTGTCCCAAGAAGGCATTCCCCACTCTCTTACACCAGCACCTCCTTGCCTGAACACTTGACACAAGGCAGGCTGTGAACATGGAGTCATGCTGTTGGTTCTGACACCACCATCTGTGCATGTAGAAATCAAAATTCAGGGTACGTTTTTCCAGTCACCAGCTTTCTTGTTTCTATGAGCCTGTGCCCACTTCAGCCTCAGCTTTCATTTTTGGCTGACAGAAGTGGAACCCAATGTCGTCTTCTGCTGCTGGTATAGCCCATCCACCTCAAGGTTAGATGTGCTGAACATTCTGAAATGCTTTTCTGCTGAAGAAAGTTGTAGAGATTGGCTTATCTGAGTTACTGAAGCCTTTTGCCAGCTCAAACCAGTTTGGCCATTCACCTCTGAGCTCTCTCATCAACAACATGATTCTGTCCACAGAACTGCTGCTCACCGTATGTTTTTTTTTAATTTTTCGTACTATTTTCAGTAAATTCTAGAGACTGTTGTGCATGAACATCCCAGGGTATCAGCAGTTACAGAAGTACTGAATCTCCTGACATGTATCTGCATGATTTCAAGCAGTGTGTTGCTCCCACATGATTGGTTGATTAGATAATTGCATAGGGGTAAGTAGGTGGACAAATAATTTGGCTCAGTGGGTGTATATATAATATTATTCCCGGTATTTAAATGAGTCACAGAAGCCCAAGAAAACAGGGCATTAATCTGACTGAATGGAACACAAAAGTTATTGAAGAAAGTAGCCTTACATGACGAAGAAGAACATATTTTTAATGTGTACAAGATAATACAAATGTGTTTTTATTTTTTCATTTAATACAATTTTACTTTTCAAGCTGCCCAAAGGAATAATTTGAGGAGATAAGCAGTAAACTGGAATAAAGGAAATCTGAGGACCCCTGTGCACAATAAGGAAGTCAAATTGTCCAGGTCTGGTAATGCAGTTTACTGATAACACAGATTTAATTCAGTTCAGATCAATTCACTTTTATAACACATTTCCATTCATAAGTCTAGAACAATATATTACAGAGTGAAAATATAACAGAAAATTATATGCAACTACAACACTAAAAATATAGCTGTGACACCAAACATAGAAATTTACATATATTACATAGAGATACATATTATCCATGTTTTATTTAATGCTAATTATGTTCTTACAACCTGCAGATGACAACAGGCAAGTAAAAAAATGAACCTCCAGTCTCAGGTTCCAATTATCCCAGGTCAGCCAGGCACTCAGCACTTTAGCAGTCTAATTCACTGCTGGGCTTGAATGTGGCTCTGCTTTTGTAGATGAGTGTTATTAGCTGGAAAATTGTTCCGCATATTTCACTGTCTGTAGTAAGTGAAACCTTTTTGAAAATTTCAGAGCTTTGACCTGTCCATTTGTTTGGAAGCTTGGGCTATAAAGGCTGTAAGGGACTTTTATCTATTTCAAATACTGTTTTTTCTTTTTAGTATAGAATAGTTTTAACAACAGTCTAATAGGAAGGTTTGCTTTTTAAGTATAAATGCATTAAACACCCATGAGTCAATGTCCTTAACAGCATAGTCTGCAATATTATTCCAGAAGGCTGAGCTGAACGAATATCTAAGCTGGAAATCTCCTGTTATCCAGCCACTAATAATGGACAGTGCTGGATTCTTACAAAGACTCAGAACCTACTTTATTACATTATGAAAGCTTTTTCACTGGGTATTTGTCAAAGTGTCACACAAAGAGCTTAGTTCAGTTGTGAACCTATTTCCATCTGTGCTGATGAAGTGACAACAGTGACGCCAAATTCACCATGAAGTATCACCGAGCCCAGACCTTCATTGACACCATTCTGAATAGTTTTCTTGGTGGCATGGAGAATTTATTAATTTTGATTCGTAGTTGCATCTTTTTCAGCTTAATGAGTAGAATTTTATATACCTAAAGTTGCATGACATTTGTTATGGAGGGTGTGCTGCCAAAAGAAAGTAAATTTATCAGATCATGACATTGGTTTTAATTAGCAGGAGACATGTTTTGCAGAAATATAGTTAGGGCATTGGCTACATTAATTAAGTGCCACACCATGATCACAGATCACATCCATATAATGTAGAATACTTAATGATTTTACAGGGTAATATATTACACAAACTTGTCACAAAAAGGTTAGTGAAATGAACAAGTATACTATGAAAGTCCCAATTTCAAAAAGCAATCAACATATAAAACTTTTTTATTTTCATAGTGTAACTTGCCAGCAAACCAAGGGCAAAAGAGCTGCACTACAGTTCAGGCGTTACAGCCCAGTACCCAGAGTTGACATCAGTGGGTAAGAAAAAGGGGCAGTGTGCGGTTCTGAATGGATGAATTTGAGCAAGTACTGTGGCAAGCAGCTGGGGGTGGTACCCAGCTGGGACAACCAGAAGGACCGGAGGAGGTATTACGCCTCTTCCAGACCACAAGAGGGCGACCACCCTGGTGGCTTTGGGGACTATGGGAACAGAGCTTAGAAGCTTAACCCTATAGGGGCCCATGGTCACCGCCAGCGGGCACCCGAATGCCAGAAGTGCTGGGGGGGAGAAGACCAGGGACACCCAGAGTGCTTCCGGGTGCAGAGCCAGCATTTCTGCCACACCTGGGAGGGCCGGTGGGAGGTTATCAAGAGGGACCTGGAGCACGTCTGGGTGAGCATAAAAGGGGCTGCCTCCCTCCATTCGATGGCTGGAGTCGGGTGAGGAAAAGGACAGAGCTCGGAGGAGAGGAGTGGAGGCGGACCTGAAAAGGCATTGAGGAAGAAGGCCTGGACTTTGGGGTGAAAGTGGGCTGTGTGTCTTCACTTTGTAAAGAATAGTTGTGAATAAACGTGTGTAGTGCTTTGCAACAAAGTCTACCTGTCTGTGTCCGGGCTGTTCCCCACAGTACCCAGTGATCAGCAGGCGAAAACAAAGACAGAGACGGAGACAGTGGATAGAGAGTGAAAACAATAAGAGAGTGCAGAGGCAGCCAATGAGATTACGGAAAGAACAGATCACAGAGATCCTTGTTTTGGTGGTGTCTCTTGCTGTCCTAAAAACCAAGGGGTAGGGGATCATGGTGGAATTTTTCTTTAATTTTATGTTCAAAAGTCAGGTGTGATTCATCCTTTGCTCAGGCATTATTGCTTCAGTAAAGACTTCAGATCTTCTTCTAGTGCAATGGCTACTCTTACTCAAACATCAACCTACTGAAAAAATGCATACACTGGCTTACAGATGTGTGAATTGTCCACAGCTTTTAAAAGAACCCATAATATTTTTTAACAAAATATTATGCACAGAAAAGTAATAGTCTGCACCCAGTATTATTATGGAAACTATTCTGCACAATTGTAGAAAAGTGAAATAAAATTGGCATTTACTCAAATCTGGCTACTCAAATCTTTCTAAATGCCTATAATTTTCTGGACTACATACTTTGCTGTTGCTAGGTTTGTGAACGTGGCCAAATGCTTTGTGTGGAATTTGCTATTCAGCTGTTTTTCATTCAAATATTATATGTATTGTATGTAAAAGAAAAAAAATAAATATTATTTTGGCCAGTAGCAATTTTGTCAGCAGTCCTTGGTCGTGACTGGCTTTTAAAATTATAGAAAAAAATAATAACCTGTCCTTTGCATGGTTTTAACCATTTATCAAGTGCCATTAATTTTAAATCCACCATGAATTATTTTAATCATCTTTATAACATTACCATATAACATAATTTTTTTCAGATATTTCCATAAAATCTCCAAGAAGAACCTACACAAATTGACCAATTCACACTGCTTTCTGTCTGACTTTCAAGAGGGATGGCTATTTAAAGAAAAAAATATCACAAGAACCAGGAAAGGAAAAATGCAAAAGACTTAATGAAATTCTAGGAGTGTGAGCAATTAAAATTCATAAACATATTATAGACATACAGTAAGTGTACAGTGATTTAAATGTTAAAAGGGAAGACACTAATGTACTAAGGCAAATGGAAACATAAACAAGATGAATGGTGCTATGCATCAATGCATCAAAAAAAAATGTTATATAACAAATGCCACAGATCAAAGAAGTATACATTTGTGGTGAAGAAGTATTGATGCCTGGAACATATTGTTAATGACAAAATGTATAGAGACACTACATGTGTAATAAATGAGATATCACAAAGAAGGCAAAGACAAGCAGTGAGAAAGAGGCAAATGTATGGTAAGCACACTGTCAATGTGTTGGTGGCAGAAGTAGAAAAGACTAAAGATTTATTATTGAGAAACTGTGCTGAAATCAAAGCTGCTTTGATGATTTTTGTGGGTGACAGTTTGTCGAAGCAACTCAGAGATTATGCCGCAGCAGGCAAAAACATTGTCATACTACAGCAATACCATTAAAAATATATGGAGCGGAAGAGAAAGAGTAAGATGCTCTACATTCTGGAGAAATACCTGCAGTTGTAACACAATGAGTATGAAGTATAGTTGCCTCAATATAAGTAAAATAATAAAATGTGCTAATATCAAGTTTTGTACTGCCCTGTAATATCCTTTAAAAATGTGTGTCTCAGCAGACTCCAACAGTACCATATCACCAGTCCCTCACCTAGAGAGAGACCATCCCCTGTCCCAGCAGACTACAATGTTACTTCCATATTGGATACTGGCAGTCTGTAGACACAAATCTAGTGGTTGCTCCTGCTGCAAAGGCAGAAGGAACAGAAAGAGGACAAGCTTACCATTCACTAGCCATTACGAAATGTATTACATGAAATCATTCACTTTCAGAATATGGTGTCAGACACTCACAAAAAAACAAGTATCTTATCAAGTCCTGATGAACAATAATCCAGCTGTACAGGCCATTCTGAGTCTGCTGTTAATGCCTCTGGACCAGCCTATATTTGCCTATTATAAGGCAACATCTATATGATGCATGCTAAACTTTATATACATGTATGCATGTACCACCTCTTTAAATACTGCTGAAGCATTACCTTTCTCTCCAATAGGACACCCATGGGAAGAAGAAGAGCAGTGATCAAGAAGAATAAGTGATACCTTTTTATCCATGTGCTATAGCCAGAGCAACAATGAAAAGCTTGGATAAGATTTTTAAGCACAATGATAGGTCCATGAGTAAAAACTTTGGAAATGTGCACATAGTGGGCTTCTGTATAACACTGTGTGAACATAAAAGCTGCACAATTTAAACAATGAGAATGCAACTAAGTATTGCAGACTTCTAGGGGTACTACAGACAAATAGTACAGACAAATACTTTCCATTAGAGGAACAGATGACTATAAGTTTCCTGACTCTTTGGAGAACAATTTGATGCTTGAGGAGATGTGAAGAAATAGAGAAAGACCAAGGGGATCATTTAAATTAATATACTCTGTCATAAAGTTAATGCAAGAAGCCCTGCTGATTAGGAATTTTGCATGGACTTAAAATATTAAAGTTCAGAAGAAATCTTTCTACAGGGCACAGTCTGATAACTTTTTTTCCAGATAATAGATGTTAATATCAATAACTGTCAAATTTTACTCAGAATAATCACTAACCTTCAGTTATCACATATGTGCTCTTTGGAAAATCTGCATTTTCCATTGTAGAAATACTGAAAAATGAATAGATTAGAAGATACCATATCTTTAAAAAAGTTTGTTCATTTGTCTGAAAGACAAATTGACTATTGTAATGGCTTAACATAACATTTTCAAACCTTCTTAACCCAATTTAGGGTCACAGGAGTCTAAGCTGAAATCAGTAGACATAAGGTAAGAAACAACTGTGAACAGTACATCAGACTATCGTAGTGTCCATTGACATGTATATCCATACTCATGCTCATGGACAGTTTCTTTAGAATCATCAGTCAACCTAAATACCACTTCTTTGGCACAGGGAAAATGTGTAGACTCCAAATACTCAACAACTGAGGCTGAACCTAGGGTGCTGGACAATAGGGCAGCAGAACAATTCACGTTGGCACTATGCCACATGTTTATGTTAATGTAAAACATGTCCGCGAGAATCATAACTAGAACTAAGTGTAAACTTTATTTAAAACATGTATATAGTATATGTATGAACAGTATATATATTTTGTTTTTCACATGCAGTGGGTAACAGCTATCATGATAGTACATATAAGAGGAGAGACATTCATAGAATATAAATGGTGTATTTATGAACAGGAGTGATAATTTCAGATTCCCAGCTAAATTTCTGTGCTGTCAAGTCAGACACATGAACTTTTTTAAAAAAGATTCAAGTTTAAGGGTCATTGGAAAAGGCATTTACATTTATTTGATTGACAGATACTTTCATCCAAAGCAACTTACAAAAGATTAAAACATAATCAAGCAACATTAGGCTAGGGCCTGTTTGTTCAGCAAGTGTAGTATGAAAGGTAAGAAAAGTTGATTGCCACAAGTAAAAAGATGTAATAACTAATAAATTTACAATCATATTACAATTGATAAAGTGATTAAACTTAATCTAACAACAAATTAGCCAACAATGTAAAATATCGCAGGGCAAAGGTTTTGTTTCTTCTGTCAATTAGACAGATATTCACCGAACACATAGGTTTTCAATTGCTTCTTAAATACATTGAGGGAGTCAGCAGTTTGGATGGAGGTGGGCAGCTTGTTCCACCAACTAGGAACTACACAGGAAAGTAGTCTGGATTGAGTCTTGATGCCACGCAGGAGTGATATCACCAGATGCTATTCCCTGGCTCATCCGAGTGGGCAAAAAGGAGTATTGCACCCCACCAGTGTTTCCATATACTCAGGTGCTGACCCATTGACTATTCTGTAGGCAAGCATCAGGGATTTAATCTTAATGTATGCTTCTACGGCGAGCCAATGTAGCAATCTGAACAAAGGAGTGACATGTGCTCGTCTCAGCTGGTTAAATACAAGATGGACCAATGCATTCTGGAAAATCTGCAGCATCTTGATAGCACATGTGAGTAATCCTGCCAGAAGTGAGTTGCATTAGTTCAGACTCAATGAGACCAAACCCTGGACCAGAAGTTGTGTTGCATACTTTGTCAGATAAGGTCTGATCTTTCAGATGCAGTACAGTGTGAACCTGCATGAACGAGAAATGGTAGAAATGTGCTCAGGAAAACATAGATGCTCATCAATCACCATCCCAGCGTTACATACTAACTTGACAGGTGTTAGCGACAGTAAGCCAAGCTGTACACTAATGGGGAATTGAACAGTCTGGCTGAGCAGGATCACAAAAAGCTCATTTTTTGTCAGAATGAGCTGTAGATGGTGGTCCTTAATCCAGGTTCAGATATCATTAAGACATGCAGAGAATCTAACTAATACCATATTGTCCTCTGGAGGGAATGACAGGCACAGCTATGTAGCATCCGCATGGCACTGATAAGAGAAACCATGGGATTAAATGGAGCCCAACGAGAGAAAAGTAGATGACCCAGCACCAATCCTTGAGGTACACCTGCATGTGCATGTCTGATCTGCCCTTGACAACACTCCACACCAGGACACACTGTAGGATCTGCCTGAGATGTAGGACCCAAACCATCTGAGAGCAGTCCCAATGATGCAAAGGAGGATGTAATGGTTGACTATAGCAAAGGCAGAGGAGATGTCTAGCAGAATCAGGACCAATGACATTTTAGTAGCTCTAGCAAGTCATAGCTGGTCAACCACAGTTAGTAGAGCCGTCTCAGTCGAGTGGTACCTCTTGAAGTTGGACTGGTTGGTATCAAGCAATCCATTCTATACAAGGAAGAGACCTATCTAGAAATAGCTTATTGAAGAGCTTTGGAAAGAAAGGAAAGGAGAGAGACAGGCTTGTAATTATTAACTTATGATGGCTCGAGTCTTGATTTTTATGAGAAGTGGAGTAATCAGCGCATGTTTGAAGATGGTAGGAAATGTGCCTGAGCAGAGGTGTTAATCATGTGTGTACTGTAATTACTGGGATGAGTGAGGGGGAGATGGCTTGGAGTAGATGTGAGGGAATAGAGTCAAGTGGACAGATAGTGGGGTGATTAGAGATGGGTTTGGAAACAGTAGCAGAGAGAGTGTGGAGAATGTTGGGTGATGCTTGGAAGGAGGCATAATGGGAGGCAGCGAGGGTAAAAACTGATTGCTGATAGCAGTCACACTATCCTGACAAAAGGTGGCAAAGTCATGAGCAGATGGGGAGGTTGTTGGAGGAAGGTTAAGAAGGAAGGTGAAACCAGAGAATATAGGGTGTGTGTTGGTGGTGCTTTTAATTCTAGTCTGATATAACCTTACCTTATCATTGATAGTGGCAGAAGAAACTGATACAAGAAGGGATTTTTACTTAACCAGGTCTGCCTGAGCCTTTGACTTCCCCCATTTCCTTTCTGCTGTCCTCAGCTTGGTCCATTGATTGCAGAGTGCTTTGGAGAGCTAGGGACAGGAATGTTTTACATGGGCAGGCCTGGAAGAGAGAGGACAAACATTGTCAAGACAGGAGGACAGAGTCAAGTACAGGGCGTCTGTCACAGTGCTGGTGTCTAGAGAGAAGTAGTCATGAGGAGGGACAGCAGAGGAGACTATGGAAGAGAAATGGATGGAAGAAAGAGAACAGAGGTGTAGTTGGAAGGAGAACAGTGAGAAGAGGGAAGCAGCAGAGACAACTGAATGAAAAAGTGGTCAAACATGTATAGAGGAGTGACAGTTTCATTTGTAGGAGTGCTGTTGCGTGAGAGAACAAGGTCAAGAAGATTGCCAGCTTTTGAGTCAGTGGAGTGTGGAGCTGTGCTATATTGAAAGAGGAAAGAGTGAGAAAGTGAGCAGGTCCTCGAGAATTAGAAGTGGGCTGCCCTCATCTGGAAGGGAAGAGAGCAGTTTATCCAGTTGGTCAAGCAAGATCCTGAGCAAACCTGGAGGGTGATAAACAATAACAATGATCATGTTAACTGGAAAGGAGACAGCAATAACATGGTATTTAAAAGTAGTGAAGTTACATACATTACCCAGAAGGGTAATTTTTCCAGCTCTTTGATGTAAGACTACCTGTACCACCACCCCTGCTAATGGAGTGGCAGGAGTGGGTGAAGTTGAAAAAAGAGGAAAGTGCTGTCAGTGTTACCATGTTTTCTGGTCCAATCCATGTCTCTGTTAGAGCCACCATCTGCTTTGTTGACCATAGACTCACAGTTCTTCAAGCCAAAGGAGAAGAGAATATCTGAAATGGTGGCTTGGCACAGCAGATGATGGTTATCTAGGTTTCTCCCTCTCCTGCTAATGGGGTGAGAAACATTTTGTGTTAATAACAGAAATGTATTCATGACACATGCTGAAGAAGACATTGAAAGGAAAGCAAAGCACAGTACCTTGGTCAAGTAGGAGTATCCATTTCCTTGTCCAATATCCTTGCACAGGTAGATGTCCTTGCACATAACAGCTGATGTTTGTGCAACAACTCCTTAAGTCTGCTTAAGTCATGAAGCAATTAGCAATACAAAGCAAGGGGCAGCACTCATTAAAGAGAACGAAACTATGCAGTAGCAGGCAAACAAACAGAAACATGGAAAAATCAGTAGATTTAAAACACGATAAGCAGTAAAATCAACTTAATAATGATAATAACTAAGTGTAGAGAACTGCTTGCAAAGCACAAGTACAAATCACTACTAGAAACCCAAACCTGAAGACACGTACCTTTCCCAAAACAGACGCCTAGGAACCCAGAAGTTACTCTCCTAGACTTGAAACGGACAGCATCAGATTAAGTCCCCTTACCCAGGTACTGCGAATCATGAAGCAACTAGCAGTTAGCAACCGGGGGCATTCCAGTTCCCCAAAAACCCAACACAAGTAGGCTCAGGACACAAGTTAAAAGCCAAAGACTCTTTTATTTCTGGGAAACTCTTTGAACCAAGCGTTCCCCCCCACCACAGCCCCAAGTATATGCAATCAGCACAACAAACAGAATAAAGCAACAATACTTTGTCTTCTCTCTCTGTCTCTCTTGATCTCTGCCTCCTCCACACCTCCATGCAAGCTTTGTCCACCTCCTTCCGACTCTGGATCCATGATGCGAGGTAGACAGTCCTTTTTCTTTTTAGCTGTCCCAGAAGTGCTCCCGATCTTCTGCACACATGATCAGTCAGCACTTCCAGGTGAGGTGGAAATCCCATGACTTAGGGACTCCACAATCCTGCAGCTCCCCCTGTGGCTCCCAGCCCTGTATAAGCTGTCTCCCTTGTCCTTACC
Source organism: Polypterus bichir lapradei (assembly GCA_026402145.1). Lineage (NCBI taxonomy): Eukaryota > Metazoa > Chordata > Cladistia > Polypteriformes > Polypteridae > Polypterus > Polypterus bichir. The sequence goes on from JANRMT010062806.1 coordinate 31,751,405, forward strand.
TCCTAAAGGCATCCAGGCCTGGTAGTGTTGCCGGCTGTCCTTCACACAACACAAAGCCAGAGACTGCACTCATTAAACACAGCAAAACTATGCAGTAGCAGGCAAACAAACAGAGACGTGCGACATTCGTTAGATTTAAAGCACAATGATAAGCAGTAAAATCAACTTAATAATGATAACTAAGCACATAGAACTATTAGCAAAGTGCAAGTACAAATCACTAATAGAAACCCAAGCCTGAAGACACTTACCTCTCCCAAAACAGATGCCTAGCAATGCAAATCTTAATACTTAAGAAATTGATAGTTTATTGTAGGCAAGCAATAAGATATTAGGTTTCAATATAATTTGATTTTTTAGAAAGTGATAAAATTCTTCGGAAAAAATATATACAATGGGTTCTAGTGAATTTCATAAAGTTAATGCAATTTATATGAAAGATATTAATAAGGGATTTTTTTAACATCAAATTTTAATACAGTATGGTTTTAAATATATGCAGTTCCAAAAACTTCCAATATTTCTTTGTAAATAATGTTACTTGCATGTGGTGGGGGGGATAAACAACTAATTTGAAACATACAGCATATAAGATCAAGACTGAAAAAAAGGATGTAGGTGGGACTTACAATTAGGACCCACTTACAAATAATTAAACAATTAAATACATTTTTTTGTGAGGTTAGATTTTTCTTAGGCCACAGGACCATGACATTAATCCATTCGTAAAATATAGTTTTGTTTAGGCATCCTGCAAATGACCAACAATTTAATTTCTTGTCATTCTGTCATCAATCAGGGACATGTAGGCTTACATTTTTTAAATATTTAAACTCTGCAGATGCAGTAGACTCGGAGACTATTCAGACTCCTTAATCTTCTGAACTCTTTATTGTGTTTTAGATTTAATTTTAAAAGGTTATTTCGTATTTATGCCATTCGGTCTACACCCATAACCCATAATGACAATGTCAAAACATGTTTTTTCAAAAAGGTTTGTAGATTTATTAAAAATCAATAATTGAACTCTTTTATTTATGTAAGTATTTCTGCCTGTTGCTGTGGCACGCCAAATCGGGAATTAGGAGCATCCTGTTGGGCTTATTTATCCTTGAGATTTGTCTTGAACTTGATTGTAGTCCACCTGTGTCAAACTGAATTGATTGGACATTATTTAGAAAGGCACACATGAAAGGTCCCATAATTCACACTACATATCAGGACAAAAACCAAGCCATAAATCTCAAGGAACTCTCTATAGACCTCTGTGTTAAAATTGTAGTGAGGAATAAATCAGGGCAAGTGTATTGGCTCAGTCATTGCGAAGAGTTGGCTGTCTGGCCACACTGAGTAAATGGGTAGGAAGAGCCTTGGTCTGGTAGGTGACCAAGAACCTCATGGCCACTCTAACAGAACTTCAGACGTCTTCTGCTGCAATGGATGAACCTATAGGAAGGATGACCACTCCGTCAGTCAGGCTTTTATGATTGAGTGACTAGATGAAAATGATCTTTGTGATGGTGTAGGTTGGCCCCACACTCCCTGCTGCATGTGACAGCCTCTAATCGCATACCTGTCAGTAATGTAACCAGGACGAGCAAGGTAAATGAGGACACACAATGCAAGGGGTAGGTGTAAAAGTGCCATAGTGCTTTTAGTACAAATACAAAAAAAAATCAAATCAGTGTCCCCTGGTGCAATAACCAAAAATGTGAAATATATGAGTTTAAAATCCAGCTTTAAAACAAGGAACGTACAATACAGTTATTGGGTCCTTAATGTAGAGACAATTGAGCCCAGCACCACTCCATCTTTGTCACCCCAGCTCACCCATTGCTCACTCAGCCAGCAGAGATCTTAACAGCCACGGTCTTCATCACCCAACTCCCGACTTAGCTGCCCATGTGGCTCCAGCCAGACTGTCTGGGGCCTCCTCCTCCCATCATCCTTCATGCACCCTATGTCATACCTCGGATCTCTAGGGAGGACTACTCTATGCTCACACCTACTCCATACAGTTATTCAGTGGGACAAACCAGCCTCTGGAACGCCACTCCATCACCTCTTTGCAAGGTCCAAGATCGTGCTTCCTTTTCCTCACTAGCTATCTAGCCCATCTCTTCTCTCCATTTGATACTGATTTCTTCACACTCTGTTTCTGTTCTCCCTCCCCATTTATTTTCTTCCTGTTTTTCTTTTCCTCCTGACCTCTCTACCGTGCCGGTTCCATTTAAAATTACACTCCCAATGGGGCACAGGTGTGCATGCACTGCTCTCTCCAAGGAACTAATGAGGAACCCGCCTGACTCACGCACTTACACATACCTTCTCAATTCAGCATTCATCCCGCGCCTGATTAGAGCCAGCACTTTTTTTATATCAGCATGTCACCACAGATCAGTCCTCACAATCTTGAGTAAAAGGTATATGTCAGTTTAAAAGTCTCTGAGAGCAAAGAGGAAAAATATTCCCTGGTTTGATGGACATATCTCCAAGCATGTCGGTTGAAGACCAGGCATTGCTTATCACATGCTTAATACCATCCCTACAGTAAAGCATGATTGAGGCAGCATCATGCCATAGTTGTGCATCATAGTGCCAGGGACAGGGGGGATGGTTAGAATTGAGGGAATGATTAAGTACAGAGAGGCCCTTGAAAAAAAACTGCTCCAGACTGGAATGTCAATTTGCCTTTCATCATGAAAATAACATGAAGCAAAGAACCAAGTCAATGCCTGAATGGCCTCAGGATAAGTTTCTTACTGTCCTTGAGTGGCCCAGTGTAAGCTCAGATTTATAACATCTGTGGAGAGACCTGAAAATGGCACTTTACAAATGTTTCTCATCCAATCTGAAGGAGCTTGAGAGAATCTGCCAGAAGGTAAGTATAAAATAAACTGCCCAAATCCAGGTGTGTAAAGATTGAAAACTCGAGACTGTAATTGCTGTCAATGGGGCTTCTACAAAGTACTGAACTAAGGGTCTGAATATATATACATATATAATATATATGAATGAAAGATTTCAGTTTTTGATTTTTGAACTCTTCTAAAAATGTGTGTTCACTTTGTCATTATGGGTTATGAAATACAGACTAATTGAGAAAAAATGCAATTTTATTCTGATGGTTCAGGACGGCTCCACGCTCCATGGTTGATTTCAGGAACCTCATGAACTTGGAACTGTTGATAGTCATAAACTGAGATGAGCCAGGCAAATGAGAACACACACAGTCAGCAAGGGTTTGGTACAAATGCACAAAGTGCTTTTATTAAAATCAGTCCAAAATGTTCAAAAAGTGCAGTGCATCAAATAATGCATCAATAAATAAATAATCCATTAAATTACATGAAAATATGGAAGTGAAAATGTTCAATAAATAATCCACTAAACACAAAGTTAAAATCCCAGGAAGGTTCTTCTTCTAAAAATGGACATGAGCCCCAATGGCTCTTTTTAAAATCTGGTGTCCCCTCAGCTTATCCCATCAGGACCTTGCAGCATGAGGAGACGCCCACCGGCAGGAGTTGTCATCCACTTAATCCCAGGTTCAGGTTCCTATTGCCAGTCCATTGGCATCCATAGGACCCTTCTTCGAACCCTACGCACATCTTCCTCAGCTAGTCCATCAGTGTCAAAAGAGAGACACTGCAAGACTTGGCTGCTCCAACTCCTATGCGTTGTTCTGAGATGTGCCCCTTCACTAGCCACACCTTCGAGAGCAGGCCTGCTGCTAACTTCTTTGGGGTATACCTCCGACCACCTGTCTACATTCTATTTACACAGGCTCCTCACCCTCCTGCCTTTTTTTCCTCCCTTAACCTTTGTTCTCTCTTTCTCTCCTTTTTGATCTGTTCTCGATCTTTTTGCCACATTCCACTGAGCATATATACTACCTGATTGGGTGCAGGTGTTGTTCTCCACCTACTCCAAGGTGTGAATGAGGCACCTGACTGACTCGCTTGCATTTACACGTGAATGCATGATCAGCCAAGCACACCCGTCAACCCTGGGGCTCCGCCAGAATGCACACACATGCACTCGTTCTGCACCGGCATGGTCTGGGACCCGATTATTTAAAAAGCTCACTTTGCCAAAGGAAATGATTCGGGATTTCAAGAGACTGAGCTACGGCGGACACCATCCCATCAGTATTAATGGTGAGAGGGTGGAGACAGTTTAGAGTTTTACATTCTTGGTAGTCCACATCAGCCAGGACCTGTCATGGACAACAAACACAACAGTAATGGCTAAGAAACGTCATCAGAGGCTTCACTTTCTGAGGAGCCTGAAGAAAGCACAACTCTGACAACAACCACTGGTTAGCTTCTAAAGATGCAGCACAGAGTTTGACATCACATACTGCTTTACAGCTTGGTACTCTGGTTGCACCTCTGAGAACAGGAAGACCCATCAGCATATCATCAAAATGGCTCAGAGAATTAATGGCACTCAGCTACCATCAGTGGAAGATATCTTCACTGCAGAAAAGCAAAGAACATTTGTAGAGGTCCAATCTACCCCACATAGCATTTTTACTCCTCTGCCATCTGGCAGACACTTCAGAGACCTGCATGCCTGCACTACCAGACTGAAGAACAGCTTTTACCCCAAAGCAATCAAGCTGCCCATTCCTATATAGAATCACCACTGATTGATCTGAACTTCAGCATCAACCAAACACAGTCACACACTTATACATGACCCATGTGGAACTCATGACCATTGCTTTGACTGCAATCTTCACTGTGACTTCATTTACAGTACTTGTAAATGAATTTATTATTTCTCTATTTATGCCTACATGTTTACCTTTCCTTTTACTACATATTTACCTTTAATTTTACTCTGTGTATATTTGGAACTGTTAATACTGTTGTAACTGTGCTTCTCATAGTTTAATGTTTACTTAGTTCATAGTCTACTTATATGCTTTTATCTAAGACTAGCCATGTGTGCCCAACTACGTTGTGTGAGTTAAAGTTGTCTGTGAAGGGCTCCCTGTTTAAACGCGGCTGCCAGTCGTGAACTGGGCCCTTCGTCGCACAGCATTATGATTTTTTATAAGGAAAACAAAATTACAAAAGAAAACTCTTGGATATTGATTCGATAGGAACGGCCTGTCTGAATCACTGTCTGAATAGTAATTATGTGGTGGTGTAGGAGCATTTCTGCTTCTGTCCGTTCACAGTCCATCTCGTTATCACGACGCTGTCGTTTCCTCTCACGATCTCTTCTCAACCTTTCTCCAATCTCGCAGGTTGCTTTGTGGCAATCCAAAGAGTAAGGCAATATACACGGAGCAATGGTTATAAAAGGGGGACACATAGGTATCCAGGCTCTTTAAAGCATAAATAGGGATCACTTCACTGACATGTGAGCAAGCCACGGTACAACTGTGAGCACTCGCCGGCTGCAGCGTAACAATAATAATTTCTGGAACATGCTGTTATGTTGTCATTCATTTTACCCACTGTCTTTCTTTCATTCATATGTTACGTAGGCACGTACCTTTTATCTTCGGCAATCTCATTCTTTAACCAGGCCTCAGGAGCTAACCAGCGGAACACTGTCCACCACCCCTTTCGTTATTCCGGCACATTGTTGACATTCGTGAGTAACAACAACGTACTAAACTGGAAGGTGGTCTACACATGCGTGGAATTCGCGGACAAAGATCAAGATCTAAATGAAGATCTCTTTAGTTAATTTAAAGCACAACAATTTGTTTAGTTTGAATGTCTGCGTTTTGAGGCGTGACTGGCGTACTACAGTCTTCAGTAATATAAGCCTGGAGGAGATTCTTAATGCAATGCCTATGTTTTAGCTGTCTCTCTACTGCCATCTAGTGCTTCTTCTTCTAATTCATTCATGGACAAACAAAGATCAAGATCCAAATGAAGATTATATATAGAGAGATATCTATAGACTTGGTCCAAAAGATATTTCACTGTACTGTACAATGACAATAAAGGCTTCTTACTCTTATCTCGTTTATCCATTTAAAATTAAACATACAACACAATAAAGTGTGCAGAAACAGAAGCAGTCTGAACACTTTCTGTATCTACTATATACAGTTTCTGTGTGTTCAAGAGTATTTTTTATATATTACATTATGCTGTTACATATTTTGATTTTGTTGTACAAGTTGTTTGTAATAATCTTACAATGGGATGGGCTCATAAATTAGTCAGATTCCTCCAGATCCATTTGGGGCTGAATCTTCAGTGGTGGTGTCACTATTCTGGGCAAAGGTGAATATGCAAAATGTGGCAATAACTTTCTCCCATTTTGCAAGCTCATCAACATAATTTGTTGTCCTTATATGCTCTAGATTGCATCACACTTTGTAAAAAAATGATACTTTTATTACTAGTATTAACTGTAAAGGTGACAGGAAATACTTCAAATGTTTTAAGAATCAGGCATCTGGAATCCATTTTTACTGCCATACACTTTGCATTACAGCTTGTTTATATTGCCCTGTAGTCCTTTGCCACTTCACCATGACATTCCTTATTTTGGTGAAATGTGTATTAAGTTATTGATTACCCTTACAACAAAAACAA
>JANRMT010062806.1:31779762-31848618 GCA_026402145.1 Polypterus bichir lapradei
AAGACTAACAAAACAGCACACAGGAGTCGCCTCACTGATGAGCACCTGCAGTCCATCCTGAGAATCTCCACAACACAGAACCTCACACCAAACATAAACGAACTTGTTGCCAAAAAAAGATGCCAGGCGTCCAGCTCTAAAATGACATATGAGCAAAGACAACTGAATGATTTGATTTGTTATTGCTGAAAGGAACACATTTTATTTATATTTCCAGGTTTTGTTATGCAGCATGTTCATATTTGAATTTGTATAATTTTGACAGGATATATTTTTATGGAGAGCAAAATCTTTTGGGATATTTAAAATCTAAGTTTATTTTTTATATAAAATTAAATAAGAGTAAAGAAATTTGAATGTTCTTTTAACGTTTACTTTATTTCTAACTTGTATAATTTAGACAGGATATATTTTTATGGAGAGCAAAATATTATAAGTTGTTTAAGGTTTGAGTTGATTTATTCAGGAATAATATTCCTGTCTGTTTTTACCATTCCTACCAAAGATATTTCTGTCGACTAAATAAAAATTCCTTCTATTTAAAATTTAAATAGAACTTGAACAATAATATCCACGCAGACTTGCACGTAAGAGCGGGAGTTATCCATTTTAACAAGCAGCGTCTTGCACTGATACGAAATAGCTGTGTGTGTATATATGTAGATATGTATGTATATGTATATATATGTTTATATATGTGTGTGTGTATGTATATATATATGTATTTGTGTGTATATATGTGTGTGTATGTATGTATGTATGTGTGTATGTATATGTATGTGTATATATGTAGATATATATATATATATGTATGTATATATGTGTGTGTGTATATATGTGTATATGTATAGATATGTATATATATATGTTTATGTGTGTGTGTGTAAATATATATTTATATGACAGCAACACTCATCACTCACAACAGTGACAAAACAATTACATTGACAATCATGTTACGTTATTTTCAAAATGTTTCCTTTTCTTTTTCATTGCTTCTTTAACACACTACTTCTCCGCTGCGAAGCGCGGGTATTTTGCTAGTATATACATATATATATATACCCGCATATCGCAGCAGAGAAGTAGTGTGTTAAAGAAGCTATGAAAAAGAAAAGGGAACATTTTAAAAATAACGTAACATGACTGTCAATATACAGTAATTGTTTTGTGAGTGTTATTGAGTGTTGCTGTCATCAAGGACTTGATTATCATTATTTCTTTCAATCAGGTTCGTATTTGTAGGATGTGTTGTGTTCAAGTTACATTCCGTGTTTGTCAATCGTTGTAAAGATAACAGGTTTCATTCATCGATTCGTTTCTTACTGCATCAATAAACAGCTCGTCTTCTTCTTTATCTGAGACCTGACACACTGCATGCACAGGTTTTTTTTTTACACTGTCTTCCTTTAGCGGGACATTGACTTTTTCCACCGTGTGCTTTCTTTCCGCAGTAGCTGCACTTATGAATATGCTTGTATGTATCAGACGCTTCATATTTTTTTGCTGCCTTTTCAATTGTGTAATTCGGTTTTTGTTCAGCGCTCTTTAGAACTGTTGCTTTTTGTCTGTGCACTGCGTCAGTTCACGTGAGCCGCTCGGTGTTCTTGCATCGAAGTTTCCCAGCTATGCTGGTGCCATGTCGTGCTATGTCCATGGCTGTATTTAATGTTACCGAAGTCCCGGCACTTAAAACTTTCTCTCGCAGTTTCGCTGAATTTGTGCCAAACACCACCCTGACCATCTCATCTTCCTCTGCATAAACACAGTCCTTCACCCGTGAATATTTAGTGGCAGTGTTTCTATTGGATTGCCGCTGACGGACGGGCTTATATGGGCAGGCACTAAATTACAAACGCCAGCGGCAGCCTGTCTATGAACTTAATTTAAAGTTTAGGTTTACACTGTGCTTTGTTTCCGTAGTAGCATCACTCATGAATATGGTTGTATATCACTCGCTCGCTTCTTATTGTTTCGCTGCCTTCTCAATTATATAATGCATGTTTTCTTCAGCGCTTTTTGGAGGTCTTCCTGGTTTTCTATGTACTGCGTGATTACGTGGGAGGCGTGATGATGTCACACGAAACTCCGCCCCCACGGCTTTCGTGCTCATCTCCATTACAGTAAATGGAGAAAAACAGCTTCCAGTTATGACCATTACACGTAGAATTTCGAAATGAAACCTGCTTAACTTTTGTAAGTGAGTTGTAAGGAATGAGCCTGCCAAATTTCACCCTTCTACCTACACGGGAAGTTGGAGAATTAGTGATGAGTGAGTTAGTGAGTCAGTCAGTCAGTCAGTGAGGGCTTTGCCTTTTATTAGTATAGATACAGTGCACATCTATAGGTGAAAAGGTAATCAAGTTATTCACATTCACATTTATACCGCTTTTTTGTTTTTTAATTAGATTATCGTTTGTTATTATAGTGCTAATACAGTGCACAACTAAAGCTGAACACACTACAGAATTATTATATCCTAATACGGCATTATAGTAAACATTAGGACTAAAATTACGTAGTCAAGAAAGACAGATTACCTTTGAGATATTGTTGATGAGGACCCAGGTGCCAAATTTGTTTGGATAAAGACCATCTCGTCTGAAGAAACGTGGTCTCCCCCAGAAAAGATCCCAGTTGTCTATGAAACTGATGTTTTGTCTTTTGCAGAAGCCTCTCATCCATTTGTTCAAGGCCGGCAGTTAACTGTAGGCTTCATCCGAACTTCTAGCCAAGGGCAAAGGACCTGAAATAATGATTGTCGCAGTCAGGGTCCTCTACTTGTGGATTAAATTAGTGATGTGAAGTCTGTCTTTAGAACTTCTGACTGATAAAAACATGGTATAATAAACTTGTTTTGTTATACCACCTCTTTATTTGAAAAGAGTGTCAGATCTTGTGCATAACCAAGACTGGGACTGGGAAAACTGTGGCCGTGAGTGTGCGTGGTATGCATGACTGAGAATGATTGTGGATGTGAATCTTTTTTTTATTCAATTTTATTCTTGAGTGTTCCCGCTCACGCTGAATTACTATGCACCTTCTGGTCCATCATGTCAAAGCCACACTGACAAAAAAAAGAGAGATATAGGTATACAGTAATCCCTCCTCGATCGCGGGGGTTGCGTTCCAGACCCCCCCGCGATAGGTGAAAATCCGCGAAGTAGAAACCATATGTTTGTATGGTTATTTTTATATATTTTAAGCCCTTATAAACTCTCCCGCACTGTTTATAAATATTCCCCGCAGAGTTATACAGCATAATCCCTTTGTATTCTCTTAGATATTAGGTAAGATTCATTGAAATGATGTATATAAACACACTGTTTATATACAGTAAAACCTAAATATTATTTTAAAGATATTGAGTGTCTCCGATATCACATATGTTACAGCCATTACGATAGACAGGCCACCAGCAATAAATACGTACAATGCAAGAAAAATTGTATACAATAAATGTGTGTATAGTGAAACTAAACGTACGTACATGTATTAAGCACTGTAAGAAGAAAATTAATTATGGTTACTCACCAACAATGACACGATGACTTGTCCGATAACAATGAGTTTAATTTTACTGCACAACAAAGGAGAGCGTTACAGCCCTTGTAAAGGAGCCACTTCAGGCGATTGTGTAGCACTGCCGTTGTTCTTCTTCTGGCAGTCTTCAATCCAAATCCCTAAAGCAGATTCCATCCAGACTACTGCCTTATTACATCCACTTACAACTCGTTTTGCACCCTGGTTAAAAGGACACTGCAGCCGTAGATCTTATATTCCTTTCCTACTTTTTAAATAAAAAGAATCGTAGCCTTCAACAAATCCAAAACGTTTACCTTTTCAGCAGTCGTTAACATCTTGTCCTTGCGCTTGGGCACGGCCCCTGAAGCAGTAGCAGATTGTTTTGGAGCCATAATGAAGGGCTTGACTATGCACAAAGATAAACACAAAAGAGCACAACTCTTTACACAGCGAAACACGTTGATGCTGAATGAGCGAGAGAAGACTTCCTGGTTAACACTGCATTCAGCACGCAGGAGGTCAACTGCGTGCTCTGATTGGTTAGCTTCTCAGTCAGGAGAACTTAACTGCTTGCTCTGATTGGTTAGCTTCTCAGCCATCCGCCAATAGCGTCCCTTGTATGAAATCAACTGGGCAAACCAACTGAGGAAGCATATACAGGAAGTAAAAAGACACATTGTCCGCAGAACCCGCGAAGCAGCGAAAAATCTGCGTTATATATTTAGTTATGCTTTCATATAAAATCCGCGATAGAGTGAAGCCGCGAAAGTCGAAGCGCGATATAGCGAGGGATTACTGTATATCACATTTGGAATAAGTTATTTTATGACCTGTATAGTACATTTCAGAAAACATTGTTGTGCTAATGCAACATTATATTCATTTGCATACCTTTATGTGGTTGTAGTCAGTGACTGTGTTTGTTTTTTTTTTTTCCCGATCTTGCCCAGTCTCCACATTTTGGTGCATGGTGGTGTTTCTTTTGTACTCCAGGAGATGCAGAGGACAGAATACTACAGCAAGTTCAGTTCTGCACTATATACAATCTTCAAGTTCAAATGTTAACAGTTACCACACACCCAAGAACCATCCTTCCTACATTTACGACATGTGTACTTGTTGCAATGTACACACTTCTCTTCTCTATGCTGTGGTTCCTATTACACTGAAGGGGCACCTGACATTGAACTTTCTTTCCTGGGCGAAGTGGAGGTCTTGGAGCAGAAGCTTGTCGATGTTGCATCCTCTTCACTTTTTCTATCACCTTTTCTTGTAAGAAGACACAACGAAGTTCCTCTGCAAGGTGAGCCACAAACACTCTTCTTTTCTCAGTGGACCCCATGCATGCCTTGTACAGCGCATGTGTGTTCAAACCTACATTTATGTGTCAGCTTTTATCCAGCCACATCAGGGAATTCCCTGTAATTTCCAGCTGAGAAAAGAAGAGTGTTCTGAGCTGCGAGTGAGCTGCAGCGGTGGGCAGGGGGATGGGATAGCAGGCTGGCTGCTGCTTGTGCTGATCAACACATTTACAACACAAAAGACTCTGAAGGAGGGGTGCAAAGAAATTTAAGGTGGGCCGGGATTACAAGTTTTTTCTTAAGATTCAGTAATTCTAGTGTTAAAGGCACAGCTATTGGGGATGAGCAACTAAGCATTTTACTACATATTGTACTGTATGTGTAATTTGTATGTGACAAATAAAAACTGATTTTATTTGATCAAGGGTGTTATCATCGTTTTTGTGTTTTATCAATCTGACCCCAGGAGCCTATGATATGAGGTGGAACACTTAGTTCTATGTAGAGAAATGTATATTCCATTCAGGCTGTGGAACAATGGACCAACTCTTTGTTCTTGCAAATGTCTAAACGGTCATGAAATTTGCCTACATGTGCACTTGGGAAATAACTTGCATCTGTGTATCCAATTCTTCAAGAGTATGAGATTCTGGGTGTACTAATGTATGCAAATTGTGTTTGATATTTGCTGTTACATTTTGTTTATTCAAAGTGGACACAGGACTCTTCCAAGGTTACATCTTGGCTCCTCTCTTCTTAATGATTTTCATGGATATCAAGGAGCTTACAAACACATGGAGAACATTCAGTTTTGAAAACTTTGCATCTCTGTTGTTTGCAAATGATGTTGTACTTTTGATACAATCAGAATGTAATCTTTGGTGTACACTAGAACAATTTACAGCTGAGTGTGTTGTGCTTGAGTTTGCATTGCAAACTCTGAGGTCCTATTCCAGAAAAGAGTGGTTTACTCTATTCATATAAGGAGTGAGCAGCTGTGCCATGTAGAGGCAGTATCTCAAGATCTTCTTTACAAATGAGAATTAAAATGACTGTAAGATTGACCAAAGAATGAACACAGTGGCAGCAACAGTTTTTATGGATGCTGGTAAAGAAAAGGGAGCTGATTCCTCAGGTGAAGTTTTTAATAGGTCCACTTTCCATCCTCACAAACTCTGGGCAATGACTTAAAGAATGTGATCATGAATGAAGTTCTGAGCAGAGGTTCTAGAATCCCACTCCATGATCAGGTACAGATCTCAGTAAATCATGAGAATCTCAAATTAGAACCAGTGCTTCACAAGAAGAGACTTTTTCAAATGGATTAGGATGCCCCCTACTGGGAAAGCCCCAAGACACACTATAGGAATCTCTCAACTGGTCTGGGGGTATCTAGGAATCTTCCGAGATAACCTGGAGAAATCTGCTGGAAATGGAGTGGTTATGTCGGATAATCTTAGGATTGATACTGTGATCTGATTATCATGAGTTTAAAAAATGAACAACAGAAGTCACCATATGAGCTCATTCGAATCACAGCAGGTATTTTCAAACCTATTTCATGGCATCATGTAAATACAGTCCCAACTATTCCTCTGTTTAAGCTATCTCTTTCATCCTAGGTTTATGAATGGTTTGCAGTCTTTCAAATTCTGTTTATAGTTTTGGATGATAAATAGTATATTATCATCTGACAGGCCTTTGGGTGCTGGTTGAATGAGGCTCAGCAATTATACACCTTATAAGTCTAAAGCAGTAACAATGCATTAATGTCTCTTTGTTTCTTATCAAGCTTCTGATTATAATCTGCTGTTTGTACATTATCTGGTACATAGTGGCTCATATGAGGCAGATGCTTAATACACATATTTGGGTGGATATCTCACCACAGATCTTCATTTATGTTATTAATTATTTCCCATTGACTAGTTGGTATTTCTATATCTCTTCTTTAATTTCCACTCATACAATAAAATATTGACTATCCCTCTATGATCTACACTCAAAAACTGTTTTAATTTGTTTTCTTTCTATTCTTCACACTTTTCATGCTGTTTTTACATTATTTGGTTTGTATTGGCAGGTTTTTTTGCACAATTAACAGTGCCTCATGATGTGATGTTTTTATGTATTTCACACAGAATTCTCAAGGAAAGATTGATTTTTCTAATGACAGCTACCTTATGCTTTGTTTTTAAACATCACTTTTCAGTACACTCATATTTCTTTCTCTTTATCTTCCCATTTATTTCTGCAGTTATTGCATCACATCTCAATATGGATTCACTTATTTTTGGAGGTACCATATAAATAATTCTTTTCATCACCTTCCTTTTTGTCAGTATATAACTATCAAAACAGAATACTGGTTCTAAACATCCAAATTCTATTTTATAACATCTTGTTCTCCCCCTTCCCACTCATACTGTATATACCATTCTTTGAATTTCTTTATAGATTATTAGGAAATCTTATGATATTTCATAATATTGCTTTTAGGTTTTCTTTTCTAGGTGACCATTAAGTTTTGTGAAATATTGTTTCCAACATTACATAACAATCTAAGACCTACTTGATCAAAGTCACAGTCACAAGCACCTGGGGCCTCATGCATAATGCCGTGCGTAGAATTCGAACTATAACATGACGTAAGCACAAAAGCCGAAATGTGCTTACGCACAGAAAAATCCAGATGCAGGAATCTGTGTGTACTCCAACTTCCACGTTCTTCCGCTCCATAAATCCCATTCAGCGTGAAAAGTAACGCACGTGCAAGCGCCTGCTGTCCCGCCCCAACTCCTCCCAGAATTACGCCTCTTTGAATATGCAAATCAATATAAATAGCCCTTAAGCTAAGCGTTCTGTGAAAAGACAATTGGAAAAGCACGGGGGAAAATATAAGAATTTCAGCGAATACCAAGTGGAGGCAAAGGAAAAACATACTATTTGTTGATTTAAACAGTGGTATAATCAACAAAAGGAAGTTGATCGAGTGACATAGCATGTCGGAGAAACTCGAAAGCTTAAGTTCACAAAGTCGCACAGTGCCAAAATAAAAAAGAAGTCACATATCAAAGTCGCTGTGAAAATGCGAGTTTTAGCCCACCATCTGAGCTTATTAGGGTACAGACGAAAAAAAAATAGGCACACGGTGGAAAAAAAGCATGAAATGTCAACTTTAATCTCGAAATTTCCACTTTAATCAAGTAGTTTATTTTGTCATTAAAGTAGAACATCATACACTTCATCTTAACATCATTTAATTTACTAGTTTCGCAAATCCCATCGTAACTAGAGTAGCATGTTAAATGCTTTGTTTTGTATTTGATCTTCAATGTGCTCTATGTGTGTGAATCACTACGTGCTTCCGTTCTTTCTCTTTCTCCAACAGGACACAGAATCCATTACATTCGTGATATTACAGCTCTCTGAATAATTAAAATACTGAGATGTATATGTGATATCATTTTCATGATGATTGGAATGAAAGCATGTTATTAAACATGGGAACACGATGGCGCAGTGTTTGGTCATGTCTCACACAAGATGCTGCTGCGACCTTCGATGAAATAATTTATTGTAGCAGTACTGTCTCTTTCAAACGTACTAACCTCAAATTCCTGTCCTTACTTTTCTTTCCCCAAATACCCAATCACCACACAATCAGCTCTGTAACAGATGTTAAGCCATCTGTAAGCTTACAACAACGACTCTGCAAAACTTTTAAGGGATATTTAAATATCTTCATAGTACGTGTTTAATTATCTATCGGTCTATCCTTCCAGTGTCACGCAAGCCTCAGCAAATATACAGCGCAAAGCAGGAACAATATGTGAACTTGCCAGCACCGTGGCACCGTGTCCTCACATGTTTAATTATTAACAATACAGATTATTTAAATGAAGTTAAGGTTTTATCTGTATAATATAATCAACATATTTTGCTTCATTTCGTCTTTAAATTGATATCATCATCATATATAAATACGCGCTTTATAAAGTGGTGCGGGTTGTGCGATATTATGACTATAGTGCAAGTTTACAGTGGGGTGATTGTACTTATAAGTACAAACAGTTCTACAAGGTGCAATTGATTGAGTGCATTTAAAGTTCTTGGGATGAAACTGTTTCTGAACCGCGAGGTCCGTACAGGAAAGGCTTTAAAACGTTTTGCCGTGGCTGAGGCAGGTGTGCTTGATGGTGTATACCGATAATTCTCTTTCCGATCAGCTGCTGCTGTGATTCCCCACTCAGATACAGTGATATAAATACTCCGAGTGGTGCAGTGAGAGTAATATGGAAAAAGATGATCCGCTGTGGCAACCCTTAAAGGAAGCAGCTGAAAGAAGAAAAAGAAGAAGAAAATGGTGCAGTGAGAGTAACAATGCTAAAGCAGTTATGGTATTTGGAATACTATGGCTATTCTCTGGGCCATTATATTGTTACAGGTTAATTACAATGAGATGCGTTACGCTAATAAACAATATGCGGTTAGTTTCAGTGTATTTATAAAGCCACGTCAGGAATGTGGTTCTAAGAAAAAAAGGGTAACCACACAGGAACAGCAGCACTGCTTTGACGCTGGGTGCCGCCAGTCTGTAAAACCGAGCGAAGAACTTGCATATGACAGGGTATAAGGTACCATGGAAAAGTATGTGGCTTTATGCCAAGTGTAGGTTTTATAGATCGCGATTTGAACGTGGAAACATTCTTACGCAACATTTCTGTGCGTACACACCGTTTATATATGAGGCCCCTGGACCTTATCCTGGGATCATCGAGTAGAGGCAGGAACCAATCCAGGAAAGTCCTTTTTTTTATTTCCTTGTTATTTCTCAAATTAAAAGCATCTTCAAGCTTTTATGTTCTTAATTCATGCAAATATATCTAGGTTTAAGGTTGATCATTTTCCATTTTGAATTTTATAAATAGAGATCTACTTTCTAATCCATAACACCACACTTGTAGGTTCCTAATTAAAATTAAGATCCAACATTTTTTGTTTGTTCAAAATAAGAAAATAAATACTTAGTTGTGTGTGCTGGTTGCCTCCTGTTAATTTTAACTTAATCTTCCTATTATTTTTTATTTTTTAAATAATAAATAATAACACAGTTTTATTTCTTCTCTTCCTTTTCTGTGGTATTCATGCTTCTCCATTTCCGTACACTTTAATTCCTTTTACAGTTTAACTTTTTTGGCAGTTCCGTGGTGCAGTGTCTAGCTCTGCTACTGTACCTTGCAGATCTTGACCCTAGTAACTGTTTGTATGGAGAATGGCTGTTCTCACTAGGTCAGGTTTTTCCTTTCACTTGGTCTTGAAACAAAATTGTCTTCTTCAATAACTTATTTATCCATGGCAACAACAGTAACAATGCAAGATGAGGCAGCAGACAGTGGCTAGCTTAATGTTTTGCTTTCTATTATAGACAAGATACAAAGTAAAATGTTGTGTTGTTTGAAAGAGTGATTCGAGGAAAGGATAAAACATTTTCAGTTCACTTAACTATTTAACTTAACTATTTAAACCCAGAGAATCCTCCTCACATCAATTTGCATTATTCACCGTTTGCTTGATCCATTGCTCCATCTTTGCATCAATATTAAAGATTTCTCCTTAGCATGTTTTCATGTGTTACTCGATAAATGATAATGTTTTGTTTTATAACTATATTTTACATACACATAGAATTATGTCACAATTGCACATTTAAAATTATATAAAGTTCATTTACAGATGTATTATATGCTAACAGACATTTGGTTTTTAAGCTAATATCTACATGAACCACAGATATACTTTTTCTTGACAATCAAACTGCTAAGCATTAACTTCTAGTATTTACTAGCATTTTAGTAGTTAGTTAGTTAGTAGCTAATATGTAGAAAATGCGATTTTAAATGATCAAATGAACTGTGATAAAAAATGTAAAACTTCATATATATAGACAAAAAGAGTTTTTGTAGGTCTTTAACACCTAAAGAAGAAACTATCTTATGCTCTTCATACCCCTGCATTCATCTGTAAGGAACGACCTGCCTCAGCAAGATGCCAAATCAAGAAAAAAACAGAAGGTGAAATTCATATGCTCCTCACACTTGGAAATCCAAACTCATCCTGTCTGTTAATGCATTCCTGTACTTGAGTGGCATTTCCCTGCATTCCTAGGGCAACAAATAATCAGGGCCGTACAAACACCCCCCCTCTCCCACACAATGTGCTTCCATCCCCTCAATTTCCAGTATTTCATCTAAAAGGCACTCATGTTCGTGGCTGTAGCTGCATAACACTTTTACAGTTTTGAAGTAGATGGCTGTCAAGGAATGCCTTTTTAAACTCTCTTACTGTACAGGTCATGAAATGACATCTAATGAGATGCAAGCATGCACCTCTGTTTCCTTTAAAAGAAGAATGTAGAATAGTACCCCAGCAAATACAGAGCAAAGCCTGCTATTTTTCCTGATTTACAAAAATAAATAAAATAATAATTTAAAAATGAAAACTACCAATAAAATATTATTATTATTACTATTATTATACACTTGTAGCATGTTGATTAACCTTTGATTGATGAAGCAGGGGGATGGATAATCACTTGGTAATGAAGCTTACCTGCCTTAATAAAAGAATAAGTGTCTGTGTGTCTGTCTTTGCATCCATCTGGTTGCTATGTCTCTGTTATTGCAAAAGATGATGCATCACAAACATTCTTAGTAATAAAATGCATTGCATGTTTTATTCAAATTGTGCGTCAACAGTAATAAACACTGCTTTTACAAATCCCACTCCAAGTAGCAAATAGCAGACACTGATGCATTGAATAGTGCAATACAAACATTAACATTGATGTCTTTGTTGATTACTCAGATTTTAAACCATCTGAGCAGAGATATATACAGCTACTGTATATATATATATATATATATATATATATATATATATGTCTGTGTGTGTGTATCCATTTTAACTTGCTTTCTCCTGCATTCTTCATTTCTGAGTCACATTCCTAGAAACTTGATACATTATTTTAAGCTGTACAGAAGACAAACTGCAAATACAGCTAAACCAGTTTTAGATGGGTTGCACAGCTAGCCTATTGATAACTGAAAAAATTTAATTGGACCATGAACGTCTCTATAATGATTATGAAAAGGTCCCTCCAACTTGCAAGGAGAACCCAGGTGTTGGTGGCAGGATTGGCCACCGTAAAAAAAAACCTCACACTGTTCAGTGTGGCGCTGAGGTGTCACACCATTGCATGACTGCACTCGGATCCCAATCCAGGTGGTTCATCGTGTGGTGAGTGCAGCAACAAGCTGTAATCAGCGTATGCTCCCAACCAAGGGCTAGCTAGTTAACATTATTTAATTTTATACAAGTGAACTTTCTCTAAAAACATTGTCAGCAGGCAGCTTTATAAAGGCTAAGGGGAAACAATAGATTTGTTTTTTTCCATTTTGTTTACACTGATTCAGTAGAAGGAATCCACAGTTTTCACTCTGATGTCTATTAGCAGATAGCTAATTTGGCTCATATTCAAAACTTAGGATATGAGTATCACCTCATTAGTCTTGATATGATTAATATCAACCATGTGGTTACTAGACAAATATCACATGATGAAGTTATAAATGACTTTGCATCACAGAACACAAGGAGGATCAGGTTTTAATTGTAGGTTTTAGATGTTATAAGAAATTACGCTTTTTTTTTAATTTTTCCTATTTCAGCATTATGTTATTATTTGTATTTATTTTATGACTGATGTCTAGCAGGTGTAATATATTTAATATTATTCTTCAGAGTTAATTTGTTACTATAAAGTGGTGCTAACGGCACAGCGACCCAACATTTGCAAGGGTAGTTTGTGTCAATGAAAGGGGGTGGGGGTGGGCAGTGTAACGTTTTCTGAGAACTCACCTAGGGCACCAAATGACCCATGAATGCCACTGCTGGATTGTCTTCAACAGATCAAGATGCCATGTTCCTCCTTGTAATAATACCAAAAACAAAGGCATGTCCAATAATGAAAATCAAGAAATTATGCTCCTTGGATCCAGTTTTCAATCAAATCCATTCTTGTTCAAAGGAGAGTGGCATTATCACAAACAAATTTGCAATTGATGGAAGAAGAAAGATGTTTAGTCCTTCCTGGAAGCTTTTCCATATTTTAATTCTGCATATATCTGCCTGTTATTTAATATTTAAATTAAAATCTCTAATGAAAAAAAATCACCGGACTAATTTTTTATTACATTTTATTACAAATTTTATTCAGCTGGCAAATCCATTCTGATAGCATTATTACCGTTTTGGTAATTATGCTAACAGTCTTGTCAATCATTATCCTATAGATGCACCAGAGACAAAAAAGAAACTTACAGTTCCATAGTGCTTATAGAGTGAATGTCATCAAGAAACAGGAAATGGCAGGGTGGTGTGAAGGGAGTGGGTGGTGGCTTCCTGTGTAGTGAGATTTTCCTATGGAGGAAAAATACTAACATGCACAGTGGGATATTTTGGTGCGACTTCATGTAGAAAATATGCAGCATGTCACATTTTTTTAAAAATGCACTGAGCTTTTCTGTTAAGCTAGAAACAAGGGCCATAAAAAGATTTGATTTTATAGGTGTGCGAAACATTACATAAATTATGCAACTGCAGAAAAGAACACAGGCAAACATGGAAGTATGAGCAAAGCATTAACAAACAATTTTCTTTGTTTTCCACTTATAAAAAACCTTTACAATCTACAAAACATTTTCGATTATTTCTTTTTACAATTGTGAAACCACCTATGAAACAAAGTTTAGTGTTAGTTTTGAAAATCCCAAACCTTTTTTTATTTAATGTCTAAACCACAGGGAAATCCCTAAATTGTATTCAGAAACTAACTTTTGTTATGAGCAGCACACAAAATAGTGAAAAGGCCCACATCGACCCACAAAACAGGTCATGACCTTCACCAGGCCTCACCCACAGCAGCTTGACCCCAAGCTCTGTGGGCAGGCTTTAGACAGCATAGGCCCAAAATGGTATGTTTGCTTTAAAAGGTCAAAAATATCTTACATATCCAAAAATACAAAATACCCCTGAAGGGAGAGGAACTATCAAACCTTTGGATTAGTAGACAAGTCCAATACTGGATGTTTTATAAAAGGAGAAACATATTTGATTTAAAAGAGAGAAGAACAAGAATAGCAAAAGACAAAAATAAGGCAACATGATTTGTCAAAAAAGCAACCTATTCCAAATCCATAATCAATTAATAAAAAGCAAAACAGAAACAATAAATCAAGAAACCAGAAAAATCAATACAATAATAAACACTTTTTTAACATCAGTGAACAACTGAAGAACGTATTTTCCAGCTTGAAATATAAAGGTCTAGGACAGTCTCTCAGCAGTGGTGTCAGAGTGACCCCACCTCCACAAAACATTTATGAAAAATGTCTATTCAACAACAAAACCAATAGGAACAAGGAAAAAAAAAATACTCTGGCTGAAATATAACACAAACTAAGTTGCAACAAGTAAATTCTTTTATATTTATTTGATCTCTATGAAATGTTACACTAAATTACACATTCCCTATGCAGTGTGAGGTTAGAAAAATCATATTTTATAACCACACATTTAAATATTACAATGGAATTTTTTATTCTGTATGCCAGTGCTTAGAAATGATGCATACAGCAATGCAATAGCTTATGTCCTTGAAAATACTAAAGGTCATTTGCAATCTTATTCCCAGAAAAACAACAAAATATCACAAATAACTACAAGTTCTGAATAGAAAAAACAGAAAACTGTGATATAGTGCTTTCAGTTTCTGACTATGTTTGGTTTAAACTGCTATTCTTAGTGTTAAACTAAAGTAGTGAAAGTGTTAAATCTTTATTATATAACTAGCTACGTGTGATCCTCAGGGAAATAAACAAGTCAAAGACTCCCTAGTAGTTTTACTATAGAGGTGAACTTGCAGAGACATCAGCTAAGTGGACCAGGAAAGGTCATATCTTGCCCAAGTCGGATGTGTAGTCAAATGCAGCTGTGGCATAAATTGAGTGGGACAGGCTGAAACATATGGTAGCTCATTGAGTGAACGTACAACATGCAAGTACCACAAAGATGAGTTTGTCTGCATGGGTTCAATGAGAACTGAGATGCATTAAAGCACACAAAAAATTTCAAACTGAATGCATATGCCATCTCACCAAGTGCAAGTCACACTTGTATATGCTTCTGCATCTTCCATAGAATTCATACCAACTCCCATGGCTGTGGTTAAGCATGAGCAGAGCGGACTGCACCGTACACACACACACACATGCATACACACACACACACGTCTTTTGTAGTGAGAACAGAGGTGCATGCAAGTGGCAAAAAAATGTAAAAGTGCATGCATGCACCATCTAGAGGTTGTTGAGCGTGAGCAGAGAGGATTGCTCAATTCACATACACACACACAAGTCTTTCGTTTATGTATTTCTAATTATGATTACATCCATTTTTCTTTTTTTTATAGCTCCAAATTGAAATACAATATTTAAAAAAATGTTCACATACTGCATAAAAGCTTTTCAGTTTAAGACTGTCCATCTTATTTTGTAAATCTATTGTGATGATTTCAATCACAGAACTTTTACAAGTGTAGACAACTGTCCATAAACATTGGTAAGCAAACCAATATACAGGATGCTGTAACCCAATATACAGTATGCTGTAGAGAGAGCTAGCATATCCCATTCCTTTGACAAATATTCTATACTTGATAAAGGGTGTGATGGCAACCCGGGCGTCAACTAACCCAAACCCCGACACAAACACACAGTCCCAGGTATAAATAAAAGAAGGGTTTTATTATAAACACCTCCAAAAAAGTGTTACATAAGTACAAAACACTGGTTTTTCTCTCTCTCTCTCTACAAAAATTCTCTCACCACCGCACTGCCTCCTCCAGTCAAGTGTTGCCTCTCTACCACCCAGGTCCAACTCGCCTAGATAAGGGAATGTGGTCCCTTTTATTACAGACTAGCAGAAACTTGAATATATAAAGTCATTCCCAAATATATAAAGTAAAAACTTGAATATATAAAGTCAGCGTCAGTATATATAAAGTCAAACTTGTTTCTGAATATATAAAGTCAAAAGTTGAATATATAAAGTCAGCGTCGGAATATATAAAGTCAAAACCTGAATATATAAAGTCAGCGTCGGAATTTATAAACTCATTCCTGAATATATAAAGTCAAAGTCAAAATATATTGATTGAAACGACTCTGAACTGAACTAAGTTAACAAAAACGTATTCAGAAAAATAAATTAAAAAACACTGTTCGGTTAATGTTTTGAAAATGATGCATGTGCCCTGCCCAGGATTGGTTCCTGCCTTGCGCCCAGTGTTAGCTGGGATTGGCTCCAGCAGACCCCCGTGACCCTGTGGTCGGATTCAACGGGTTTGGAAATGGATGGATATTCCAGCGCTGACTTTGTATATTCCGACGCTGACTTTATATATTCAAGTTTTGACTTTATATAGTTAAATTTAGTCATCATTGCATAAATTTTTCTTCACCATACAAATGTAAAGAGTAAATTCGCCTTACATTCCAACCAAAGATATTTGTGTTGACTAAATAGAACTTGAAAAGATATATTTTTTTGAATGTGATCGCGCAATTCAAATCGAGTTGACGCGCACCGACGCATCGAGCCCGCGTGCTATTGTGGTTTCGCCTGCGTGCCTCAATAAGTCACCCTCCCCTCGCTCTTACTTTTTTACCGTTCATCTAATGAATACACTGAGTATGGCTTTACCAAAACAATCATTGATTGCGAATAAAGTATCCATTATTCATAAAGCTTCAATTGGTGATCTGTCTTTCTGCGTTAACCGCATATTTTTTCATACGTCTCAAACCAAGGGGATGCGAGGGTAAAATGAATCGGGAAGCGTGCATACATAATCAGTGCATCCCCTCTCGGGAATCAAACCTCGGTCGTCGGCGCTAGAGGCAAAGCCTCTACCATTGCACCACGGCGTGTGGTTTGTCTATTTGAGAGTATGTAGATCGCGGTATATATATATATATATACCCGCGCTTCGCAGCGGAGAAGTAGTGTGTTAAAGAAGTTATGAAAAAGAAAAGGGAACATTTTAAAAATAACGTAACATGATTGTCAATATACAGTAATTGTTTTGTGACTGTTATGAGTGTTGCTGTCATCAAGGATTTGTTTATCATTATTTATTTCAATCATGTTCGTATTTGTAGGATGTGTTGTGTTCAAGTTACATTCTGTGTTTGTCAATCGTTGTAAAGATAACAGGTTTCATAGCTGCACTTATGAATATGCTTGTATGTATCACATGCTTCATATTTTTTTGCTGCCTTCTCAATTGTGTAATTCAGTTTTTGTTCAGCACTCTTTGGAACTGTTGCTTTTTGTCTGTGCACTACATCATTTCACGTGAGTCGCTCGGTGTACATGCATCGAAGCTTCTTAGCTGCGCTGGTGCCATCTCGTGCGATGTCCACGGCTGTATTATGTTAGCTAAGACCCGGCACTTAAAAGTTTCTCTCGCAGTTTCGCCGAGTTTGTGCCAAACACCACCCTGACCATCTCATCTTCCTCTGCATAAGCACAGTCCTTCACCCGTGAATATTTAGCGGCAGTGTTTCTATTGGATTGCCGCTGATGGACGGCCTTATATGGGCAGGCACTAAATTACGCCTCCCACAGGCATCGAGCAGAAGTCTATTATAGTCTATGGACGAAAAAATAGGTTCCAGTTATGACCATTACGCATAGAATTTCGAAATGAAACCTGCCCAACATTTGTAAGTAAGCTGTAAGGAATGAGCCTGCCAAATTTCAGCCTTCTACCTACATGGGAAGTTGGAGAATTAGTGTTGAGTCAGTCAGTGAGTAAGTGAGTGAGTGAGTCAGTCAGTCAGTGAGGGCTTTGCCTTTTATTAGTATAGATCCAGGAGTACTTCCAGTGCCAAGGCTATTACCTGATCGAAGTACTTCCGGGTCACACAAGTCCATCACCACTGTAGAGAGCTTGTTTCCCTGCAGCAGTCTCTTGTGGCACCCTGTGACCCCAGCAGGGCTGTCTGCCAGACTACATTTCCTGACATGCCATTCTGACTTCACACTGGGCACCAAGAACCAGGGCTGCTGCCATCAAGCGTTCTGGGGGGAATAAAAAAAACCTAGCCATATCTTTCCTTTTTAATGAGCTGTCCGTCCACCCTTTCTGGTCCTTCCTTCTGGGTTTTTTTTCTGGCCAGGATGCCCGTCCAGACCTCCTGGCATCTACAAGGGTAAAGCTTGTGATGAACTATTTATGGTTTCAGATTTGGAGATTAAAAATATAATTTTTCAGTTCTGCCCAGGAAGACATTACAAAAGTTTATATCTTAGTTAACTTTACACAGTCTGACAAGACCTTAAAAAACAAAACTATAAAAAAAAATTTCCACACCAATAAACCAGCTCTCTACTGTTGGCATGCCATACTTTTATCGCCTGGTGTCTAATGTAACATGCTGTGTTGCAAATGTTCTTTGCCTAAAAACATTTGCCAACCACTTCTCAAACTCATCAGTGAGTTCAAAAACTTGGTAACTTTTCATAGAAGCAATATAAGATTTTGTGAAACAAACCATGTTATGTGCAGAGGCTACTTGAAGAGCAGAGGCAACAAAACATTATACCTTATGTGAACTTTTAGGCATACCTTGCCAATAAAAACTTCTTAAACCACATTCTATAACTAAAATTATTCCACACTGGTAGTCCCAAAAACTTATCAGTAAGTAAATATTTGAACTAGTTTGTGCCCAAGCAGTAATCATAACTCTGTCAAATACCGCAAAAGAAAAAATTTAAGATTTTTTAAGGCACAGTTAACTTTCAGGTCTTTAATCCATCTTAACAGTGTGAGTCTCAGATGGCCTGAAAACCACTTGTGTGCAATTTGAAATGAAAATTCAAAGTAAATGAAAACGGTTTATGCAAATGGAACATTCTTCCCTGTTGCTGTGGTGGCTATTCCAAACCACCACTGTTGCAGTGACTGCCATTGTCACTCACATTAGTGGCAAGTGTACTTTATTTGGTCAGGCACACTCTTTCTGTCAATGGAGCTGCTCTGTTTAGGCCCCCGTCTAAAACTTTATTCTGGTTTTCTCTCACTCCCACCATGGCTTTGACTAGAAATTACTTATTTTCTTTGAGGTGAGTGCTTCTGGAGTCTGACTTAACTAGATATCAGCTATACCCACTGGAAAAGGTTTGTTCATCTGTCTGCACAGAACTGAGCAGAACATACTTTGAAGATCACATTTCCTTACAGTATGTGAAAAATAAAGCCTGTAAATATAAAAACATATGCACATAAAATGATATACAATTAAAGTTACAAATGTGTAAAAGGAGAAAAAAAAAATACAGAACCAACATCCCATCTCTCCATGTAATTGTACTGTGGGGCTTTGATAATCACTACTACCTCACAGCTCCAGAGACTCCAATTCACATCACGGTCAGGTCACATGCACATCCTTTCATATCCCAAAAACATGCAAGTTATAGTCTATAAATCAAAGAATTCAGAAACGACAAAGAGCACACATAAAATAACAAACATTCACACAAACAATGAGCATAATGGGGAAACAAAGAAGAAAATGTTAACAATGGTGGCTGGAAAAAAAAGATCATAAAATGGTGTCCAATGTTAATCAAAAAGGATGACCACTTTCCATATTTCCAGGCTATTTTTAGAGAAAATCCCAATACATACATGCCCAAAATACGTACATGCAAATCCCTACTCCACAATGTGCAGAAACACTGCAACCATTGTGATAAAATCTCAGTGGCTCCAGACCTCAAAAAGCATGCTGTAAGCAAGATGTTCAAATAGGGAAATTAAATCTTGATTCTGTCTGTCTTTATCCTGCCAGTTACTTTTCTTTAAAGAAAACACTTTTCCTAATGGCTTTAATCTTTTTATCCTTTTTATTGTCAATGTGCCAGTATTTTTCCTTCCCTGCTGTTACTCAGCTCTCTAGGAAGGTGCCCCATGCCATAACATGTCCCTGTGGGGGCACACAGTCCTGCTGATCTCTTACTTGCTGAGTTCATCTAGGTGGCCATCTCAAATGCTTATTGTGGAAGTTAGAAGAATCTGGAGAGAATATTTTGGCCACCTGGAAGATGTGTGTCTGAGTCTAACCTGCAGGAGAAGGAGTTGTGGCAGTTGTTGGGCCAGAATGTAAGGAAACACTGTGGTGAAGCACATCAGGGGTTTGTGGCCACCCACAGGTGTTCTGCTTTCACATAATCCACAAATGTGGAGCAGCTCAGAGGCTGTGAGTGTTGATATGCAGGAGGATGCAGAGAACTTAATGAGGGAAGTGGCTAATTGCATGTTTCCACAGATTGTGTGATGCACTCACGAGGAGTGAAAGGGTTTTAGTAGAGAACAAAAGGGGAAGGAAGAAAGAGAAAGGAAAGAAGTCAAGAAAGAAAGTGAGGATGTAAAACTGAGATGGAGATGAAAAGAGAAAGATTGGATTTGAAACAGTTCAAAGGAAAGGAAGTAAGGCATTTGGTATATCCTGTGTAGAGTGAGAAGAATGGTGCCCCAGGATGGGGTTGCTCCTGTTGGGCTTTGTGAGGAGCAGGAGCAACCAATTGCTCTGACAGTTATTCTACGTACACTGAAAGAAGGTAGGGTGACGAGGGAGCAGGACTCAAAAGGGAAAGGATAGTGGTAGTGAGAAGAGCCAAAGAAGTTTGACTGCTATCGCTTGTGTCTCGGCTCTGCTGAAAAACCCTGTATGGTGAGCAGAAGAGACAGACCTAATAGAGAGAGACATGCTATGTTATGTGTTAGATGTTATATTGTCATTTTTGTTTTTTTTGTAGTATTATATATAAACTTTTACGCGTGGAAGTGTTTGTGTCTGTCTGTACAGTCCGGAAGTGCGAGGCTACAGCATGAAGCTCAAAGAGCCAGCAAGATAGTCCCAAGTTAACAAGTCGGAAGAAGAAAGAAGGACAAGGCTACAGCATGAAGCTGAAAGAAGCTGACTCTGTTGCCAAAGTGAAACTGCCCAGGAAAGACAAACAAGAGAGAAACTTGCTTAGCCACTGATAGAAAAGAGGGGTGAGCATGTCCGCAAAATGAAACCGTTGACTCTGCATTTCAATTTTTTTTCTGACGATTCCAATAGTCTCTAGGAGCTTTTTACAGCACGGGTTTACACAGCTAGTTTTTCATATTTTAATGGTATTTCTGTTAGTTTTGTTTATTATTGATTAATTATTTACTATGTCCTTAAGTTTACTTATGTCCCCTGTTCCTTGTGGGTGGAGCCCCAAATGTCTGAGCCACCCCGTTGGGGCCACCCTGACATCACCTAGCTTGAAACCTTGCTCTGGCTGTTTAGGTAAAAAAACCAATGGAAAGCTCAGAGGTTGAGGTTGGCAGCACTGAGATGTGACTGGAGTGGAGGTGACAGGGAATTGAAAGGAAAGATGGGAGTGGACATGAGATGGTCATTCGGAATTAGACTAGGTTGGAAGACATGTGAGTTAGATTTGATGACTTGTAGTAGTTTGTCATCTGCTGATAAGGAACATGGACAGGAATTACATAAAAAGAGGAAGGAAGAATATTAAGTAATACTAAGTTCTGAAGAACATCCAATTCCTGGTATTAATCTAATTAAACTAGCTGAAAATTTGAAGGAAGCATTATGAGATATTAAGGGGATCAGAGCTCTAAAAATGGTGATCTGTTGTTGTTTTGTAAAGATAGTAAGAAATGTGTGAAAGCTCTTGGATTAAAAACTGTAAGAAGTAGAAGAGTGATGCCAAAGAGATGTACAGAAAATCAATGGATATGGGAGATTATAACAAGTGTGCCTTTAGATGTGACCATGGATCAGATTAAAAATAATTTAGTGGGAGGAAATGCTGTGGAAGCCAAAAGTTTAAAGGGTTTTCATGAAGGAGTTGAAACTGATAGTGTATCAGAGTTAGTTAAGATTGATGACAAGCAGTTACCAAATCGTGTTAGTTCAGATTATTTGATTTATTTGTGTGTTTGTGCTGCCCCTTTCTTTGCTGTTTTAAATGCCAAAAGTTTGGACACATTGCTTTATGCTTGTAGGAGCAGGAAGCTCTCTAGCTGATGTTGGGAGAGAATATGATTAGGTAATGGTGTAGAAGATGTTAAGACTAAATGAATGAATTATGAAGGAGAACTTAGCTCACCTTAAGCAGGCCGTTCAGTGTTTAAGAAGGGACCAGAGGTTCAGTGTGTTTAAGTGGGAAAGGGGGGTGTCATATACAGAGGCATGTTTAGAAAAATATATTGTTAAGGGGGTCTATTGATAAAAATAGAGAAAGGATAGAGTCAGAATGTCATATAAATAACTAGTATTAATAGTATTAAACAAAACTACCATGGGAAGTGATCCTTTACTATTCTGTGTAATACAGAGTTGAGAGTTCAGAGGATAAAGAATATTCTTTGTTATTGACCATGCAGAATCTGAAAAATGCTTTATAAATTCAGTATTGGGGTGTAGGCTATGTTATAGACATTACAGTCAAATTTGCTTAAAGTCACAAGGTTTAATGTCACAGAGGTTTTTTTATGCTGGTCAGCTTCCATGAGGAATATAAAGTATGAAGTCTACCTAATGTCTGTCCACGTAATGTGACAAATCAGTTACTGTCAACAAGTTTACCTGTCCCAGGGGTAGAAATCCCCTGGTTAATATCACAATGTTATTAAAAATGCTAATTAATTTATCAGGAATGTTTATTAAAAGATGTTATGCAACCAACATCAGTTGCACCCTTCATGTGCTATAGCCAGAAGAGTCTGAAGTATCGTGTCAGGACACAGCAAGATTCATGAGGAACTACAAAGTCATGAAAACATTTCCTGCCCAAATACAGCTCAAAACCCTCCTAACTGTGATGCAAACTAGCCTGATAAATGCAGCTTCTTCCCTTTTGACCATAATTGACAAAAAAATAGAATTAGAAGAAAACACAGATGTACAAATCAGTTTGTAAAATTGGGATTAAACAAACCTCAGTAGATCTAGCACACCATGGATCCATCTAACTCTGCTTTACTGTCTGGTGCTCACATTAATTGGTTGAAAATGTAGTCAGAATTTCACATTACTCAGGTGCTCAGTGACAACACAATGGTTTTGAACTGGAATGGGCAAAGTCATTAAACTCTCAACCGCTATACTAATGAGGGGCAAACTGTTTCGAAACTGTTATACTAATTTGGTGTGTTAGTTGTGGTGGATGGTAAAGTGTAGAGGATGCCTCATTTCCGGTAGCTGGGCAAACACTAAACCTGCCAAGGCCCCGTCTCTGACTGTATTCTGTACACATTACAGTACCACTATTACACAGCCTGGTGCAATACCTGGGGCACAAAATGCCATCTCATATCACCAAATTGCTCACTGTATACACATATTAGTGTATTATATGTTTCTATTATGTATTAATATATGTTAATAATATTATATTAATACATAAACTTATATGATATACAGTATAGTAGTCTATTTATTATATATTATCATTAGAATATTACACATTTTGTTATTATACATTGCAAACACATAGCAGAAATGTTTTTTCTGGCCATATGTTCCTGAATAATCCACAATATATTTAGTTGCTGAAACTTTGTTTTCCATTTCTCTTCTCTTGTGTACCTTTGTTCTTTCTGTTTTGTATGCTCTTGTGCATATCAGTAACACAACAAAACCAAACAATTTAGTCAGTTTTTCCTTATTTTATACAGTGCTCCTATCCTCCTCATCTACCTCAGCATGAGCTGAGCAGGTGTCAGCTGAGAACTGTGAAAGCATCCTTTAAATCAGTTTGAATTTGTAACAGCATATGTTGCTTCTTTGTATGTGTCCACCAAATCGTGTTATGTGTTCCAAAGACTTCTGCATTTTGTTTGTGAGCTTTGTTTTCATGAATAATATATGTAAGAAAGATGCAACATTACTGAATGGACAGTTATTCCAAATCTTTTTCTTTTGCTGCTGTCTTGCCACTTCTACCTAGCAATCCTCATTTTAGCTGTCCACTTTGAACAAATGAAATATCTTCTTATGTAATACGCTAACGTGGCTATCTGTTTGTCGGTTCAGGATTTTAAACCACCTGTAGCTCGCAAACCATTTAAACTATTGACATGAAATTTAGTACACTTATACAGTACTACGTGCCATCTACTATCCGCTTTTGGGGTGATGATTGACATCCAAGGTTATTACTTTTTTTATTTTCAATTTATTTTATTGTAGAATCAACTCTCGGCAGCGGCCATCAGGGCGGCCCTGCAGTAGATGCATATACGTGCTGTTCTCATCCCTACCACCTTCGCCATCACTTCCCCTACCTTTTCATATCTTAAATCATTCTTGAGGCAGTTTGAAGACTTAAGTGCCAGCTTTATTGAAAAAGGAAAACGCACCAAGTAATTGCAACATAAACACTGGCTTAACTAGTTTTAACGTGAAAAGATGCCGACGAAAGAAGAAAAGAAGCGGGCCGCTAGGGTGGAGAAAAGAAGAGCTGCTCAGGAAGCAGCAAGCACATCAACCTCTGAGCAAACGAATACTAAATGTACAGAGAAAGAATATGAAAACTATGAACGCTCAAGTCAACTGTGCAGTGTGCCGTTACTGGTTGATAGATAATTCAGTCATGGCTAGTTTGCATTGAGCATTGATTCATGGGCAGAGAAACTTTAGCACCTCAAGTAGTTTTGTGTTATCTGAAAGATTTATCTTGTTCTCCTTGGCTGGCTTCAACTTTGGTTTTCATGTCCTGCATCATGTGTTCATTAAGTCCTCTGGCTTGAACCTGAACCACAACTTCATTAGAAAAAAATTTGTTATTGGTTATGTCAGATGACATAAGGTCACTCTGAGTTTACCAATGCTGTGGCAACATCACCAGCTAGAAAACAGAGCAGTAGTGTCCCATTGTAAAGGTTTGCTAATTCTGTTTAACTTGACACAATAGGCAGAGGAAATTTGAGGTGGACAAAGTTGCAATGATTACTATACATTTGGTACGGTAACATTGCAGCCTAGCTTTACTCACTACTTTTTGTGATTTGGAAGTGGAAATTCATACACACTTCACACATTCACTTATAGCTAGCCATCTGGTATCTAAGAGGCTTAATATCATCAGAGGTGTGTCACTAACATTTAAGGTTGAATATACTGTATTTCTTGACATTTTTGCGTGCATTTGTCATTAGCTATCTATAGTTAAACCATTGCATTTGTCATTGAATAATTTGTTATCACAAAAACATTTGAGCAGAGTATTAGTAATTGTCTTGGCAGAGAAGTTTACTATTCCTCCAAATGTGTTAATTGTCCAAGGGTACTTCTTACTGTACCATTTCACTATGCACATTATTTTTAGTGGTGACAAAGAGTGGTTGCATCAGTGATCAAAGAGTAAGGTTCACTCCAAACATTTTCATAGAGCTCATCATGTGCTGCTGGCCCTGGTATCAAATTATTGAGTGCTGTTCCTTTTTTCTGTGGATGCTAATCTCTTTCATTAAAATATCTTCTGAATGGCCTACAGTGGTTATGCTGTAATAATATGAGCAGCAATTTGTAATTCTGCCATGTTAGCTGGGGCTTCCCTCTACTAAATCTGCTGCCTGCTTCAAAGAGGGCTCTTGCATTAGAATTGCTGCATTCCTCTTGTGTTTGCCAGTGCATGTACAACATGATCACTGTGCTGAGCTCTCGGTTTGAATGTGTAATACTTATGGTACACCTTCTGATCATTCCCTGCAATGTTTCTCATTCATTCCACAATGCCTTTTTTTCTCTCTTGGTCTTCACAGTACTTCCACTGTATTTACACATTTACCTAGCATCTTTTGTTAACTTCCACGCCTTCCACAATGACTCGTGAGTTGAGCTATCTCTGCAGTCCTCTCTATACACACTGCTACTGTGCTTGGTGCTCTACTGTGTAAAACATATACACAGGCATAGAGTGGTACAATTTAGTCACATCCACCATGCCTCCACCTCCCCTTATCAAGTACTTTGACAATTAAAATGAGTTAAATTTTACTTTTATGCTTCCAGATTTTATTGCAGCTGTGATGTGTTTTCTAAGAAGCATAAAAAAGAACACTGCCTAAATGTTATTAATCAAAAAGGAGTTATTTACTAATAACATTTTTCAATTTGCAGAAAACCCACACATCTGGTAATAAAGGGCACAGCAAAATGGGTTTAGGAGGTTGACAGGCTTAAATCATTGTTTGGTGCCCCATTTTCCTGTTCTAAGGAAAGCACAGATAAACTAGTATTTAAGGTGAAAGCTTTGGAGTAGCCTAGACTTAAATAGCCTCTACACAAGAATGGCAAGAAGAGTGAAGAAGTCCTTTTGATGGTCCTCATTGGCTCCACACTCCTTGGATGCTTCCAGGTGCCACTTTAACCCCATCAATTGCATACCTGAGGAGGAGCCAGGAAAATGAGGATACACATCGTCAGCAAGGGGTGGTGCGAGTGCCTGGTGCTTTGATTTAAAAACATAACAAACAGTGTCCAAAGGGCAGTGCAGATATCTTCAATTAGATAATCCATAAAATGATGTGGAAAGTTGAGGTTAAAATGTCACATAAATAAACCTAATAAAAACAATTAAAACCATGGCAGGAGTCTGTCCATTTATTTAAAACAAACATGAGCCCCAGTGTAGCTCCATTTACCCTGAATGAGATCCTTCAGCCCAAGGATATGTCCTTCCAGAAGGCACAGGCCCTGCTGCCATCACATACTCCCAGAAGGGCTCTGTACCAAGCCTTGCATCTCTGACTCCTGCTGTCACTCCTCAGCCATATGCAGGAGCCCTCCTGGAGCAGTTGGTAACTCCTGCTTCCCAGTTCACACAGCAGGAGTGACTCCTAGTCCCTTCCTGAGTGGTGGCCACTCGCTTTTCTTCAGGGACTTGCTTTTTGGCTGCCTGCCTACACTCCTTTTCATACCGGCTATTTTCCTAATTCTGCCTTCTCTCAAAACCCTTTAACTTCTGACTTTCTTTTCTTTTTCGTTCTCTTCCTTTTTTTGACCACAGTTTCACAGTGCAGACTTCCTTTATAGCCCCAACTTGGTGCAGGTGCAGTCCTCCAGCTCCTCCGCGGTGTGAATGAAACACTTGACTGATCCGCTCGCATTTGCAAGTGAATGTGTGATCAGCCAAAGCACTTTAATCAACTTTGGAGCAACACATGCACATTCACAGAAGTATGAGTATGTTTAAAATATTAATAGCCGTTACAGTACAACACAACAAATGATCCTTTAGCAGAAAGAGTATGCCACATGAAATATTAAAACAAGAGTATTGTCCTCCAAAAATTATTTTCTAAAAAAGAAAAAAAAAATTTAAAAAAAATATGTCAGCAGGTGTAGTTGTTCACCAATATGCAGACTTGAGACACTTTTGTCCAGCTGTTATTAAACTTCACTTTTTCTTCAGTGAAGAAACTGTCAGCTCAGTAATTGTACAAGGTACAGAAGGCATTGCTTCATTGGTAAATGACCTTTCCAAAGCAGAAGTGATTGCTCAACAACAACATTCTCTTAAAGTGTATAAACTGCAGAGAATCTCTCTATCTGTGGCTCAAGGTATAGATTTACTTTTAAAAAGGATTTTTTGCTGCTGTGTGAAGCAATTGGTAAGTTGTCAACAAAATGCAAGCACCTGGAACATTTTTTTACTTCTGATGTGCTGTACATAAGGTGTTTCAGGTAAAGCCTTTAATATGTACTTTTAAATGTTTGGGTTTATAAATACTGTATGCCTTGATATACATCAAGTGTAAAGAAAGTGAGCAGCTTAGGACAACTGACATTAAATTTAATGTGCACCCTGTGATTTCTGTTGCTGTGCATGTTTGTTAGGCTGAGTCAGAATTACATCTAAAATCAGAATTATGTCTAACACATCATTCATGAAATCTTGTAAGGGATAATCTGTATCTGATTCATCAGTCTTGCAGCCTGGAGATCCAATGAATGGCAGCTTTGAAAGTTGCTGAAAAGTCTTATCAAAGGCACACATTAAAAGTGGCACTCTTGAGCAAAATCGTTACATTTGTATGCTTTGCTATCACCAGGGGCTTCATGCATAATGCTGTGCATAGAATTCACACTAAAATATGGCATGCAGACAAAAGCGGAAATGAGTGTACGCACAAAAAAATCCAGGTGCATAAATCTGTGCGTACGCCAACTATCACATTCTTCCGCTCCATAAGTCCTGGTCAGCATGGAAAGTAACACGTGTGCATGCCCTTGCCACCCCTCACAGAATTATGCCTCTTTGAATATGCAAATCAATATAAATAGCCCTTAAGCTCAGCATTCTGTGAAAAGACAATGACAAAAGCATGGGGGAAAATAGAAGAATTTCAGCGAATACCAAGTGGAGGCAAGGGAAAATTGACTATTTATTGGTTTAAACACTGGTATAAACAACAAAAGGAAGCTGATCGAGTGTCATAGAGTGTCAGAGAAACTCAAAAGTTCAAGTTTACAAATTCGCACAGTGCCCGAAATAAAAAAGAAGTCGTCAGATAACAAAGTCGCTGTGAAAAGGCGAGTCATAGCCCAACGTCTGAGTGTGACATGGAAGCTTATTAGGGTACTGAGAAAAAAAAAAATAGGCACACAGTGGGAAAAAAGCACGAAATGTCAACTATAATCTCGAAATTTCCACTTTAATCAAGTAGTTTATTTTGTCATTAAAGTAGAACATCATACACTTCATCTTAACATCATTTAATTTACTAGTTTCGCAAATCCCATTGTAACTAAAGTAGCACGTTAAATGCTTTGTATTGTATGTGTTCTTCTATGTTCTCTATGTGTGTAAATCACTACGTGCTTCTTAAACGGGCTTTCTCTTCCTCCAACAGGACACAGAATCCATTACATTCATGACATTACAGCTCCCTGAATATTTAAAATACTGAGATGTATCCTTGATATTATTTTCATGATGATAGGAATTAAAGCATGTTATTAAACATGGGAACATGGTGGCACAATGAAAGTGATGAGCTGGCGCCCTGTTCAGAGATTTTTCCTGCCTCCTGTTAGATGCTTGCTGCGCCGTGTGTGACATTCGATGAAATAATTTATTGCAGCAGTACTGTCTCTCTCTCAAACGTACTAACCCCCAATTCTTGTCCTTCCTTTTCTTTCTCCCAGTACCCAATCGCCACAGAATCAGCTCTGTAATAGGTGTCAAGCCATCTGTAAGCTTAGAACGCCGATTGTTCAAAACCTTTAAGGAACATTGAAATATTTTCATAGTACGTGTTTAATTATTCTATCCATCTATCCATTCAGGGTCGCGTCAGTCCCAGCAGGCATACAGCGCAAGGAAGGAACAATCCCTGAATGGGGTGTCAGCTCGTCGCTAGCGCTGAGACACCGTGTCCTCACATGTTTAATTATTGACAATATAGATTATTTAAATTATGTTAAAATTTTATCTGTATAATGTAATAAACATATTTTGCTGCATTTCATCTTAAAAATGATATTGTGATCATATGTAAATACGCACTTTATAAAGTGGCTAAGGTTGTGCAATATTATTACTGTATTGCAAGTTTACTGTGAGGTAATTGTACTTATAAATACAAAGCGTTCTACAAGGAGCACTTGATGGACTGATTGAGTGCGTTTATAGTTCTTGGGATGAAACTGTTTCTGAACCGAGGTCCCTACATGAAAGGCTCTGAAGTGTTTGTCATATGAGAGCAGTTCAATAGACTGTGCGCATGGCTGAGGCAGCATGTGCTTGATCCTGTACACCAATAATACTCTTTCCGATCAGCTGCTGTAGAGATGTGATTCCACACTCAGATACAGTGGGATAAATACTCTGAGTGGTGCATCGAGAGTAGCAACACTAAAGCAGTTATGGTATTTGGAATAGTTTCGCCATTCCATGGGCCATTATATTGCTACAAGTTAATTACAATCAGATGCCTTAAACTAATAAATGATATGCGGTTAATTTCAGTGTATTTAATAAAGCCGCGCCAGGGATGTGGATCTAAAAAAGAAAGAGAAACCACACTGGAACAAAAGCAACACGGTGATGCTGGGTGCTGCCAGTTTGCAAAATCGCGCAGAGAATGTGCATACACCAGGGATTGAGCTGGCATGAAAATGTGCGTGGCTTTATGCCAAGTTTAGTTTTTATACATTACGATGTGAGCGTAGAAATGGGTGTACACAATATTTTTGTGTGTACACACTGTTTATACATGAGGCCCCTAACTTGAACCTACCAGGCTGTTACTTTCTATTTCTGAAAAACTGTCACTACTTTGACATGATAAATCACTTTCCTCATCATGCGAATAAACACTGTTTACAATTTGATAGCCTGTATTCAGCTTGCCCTGCTGTCACAAATGCTGTTACAATAGTTGACTTTCATCACTAGTTGATGTTTACTTGAGACACATAAACTCTGGGATGATGGTGTCCATGTGACTAACAGTAGATTGGTTACCTCAGGGATAACAGTACAGAGATTAAAGAGGACTCAATCGGCCAGCCTAGTGGCAGGAATATTTTCTTTGAAATACAAGTAAAAAAATATGTAAGTATATATTTTCATTTATTGTACACCCCCTGTAGCTTGTAGGGCCCTGGGCTACAGCACAGTTTATCTCAAGCATAAGTCTGGCCATGCTGCATTGTCTAGGTAGAAGGTCGGGTGAATGAAATTCAGTTCACTGGCACGTTAAGTTAAAGTTATTAAAGATGCTCAGTTTTCAGTGTAAGTTAAAAGACATCATATTAAAGACCAGTATTGATATTTCAACTTAATTTTTGCATCTCACTTCCAACTGCAAGCTGCAGACGAATGCTAACAAGTGTGTACATGGAAATTGAAGACCATTGTTAAAATGGTTTACACAGACCCACAGTGCACAACTTACAGTAAACGGGATGATTTTTTTCAGAGGTTTGTGAATGTCTAGCTAAAGCTAAAGAGAGGAGTCCATCCAAATTGCTTTGTTTTCACGTAAATTTGCAGAATACATTTGTAATTATGCAGGTACAACTCCCGGTAGGGTTCTGTGCCAAGCTTTGCTTCTCTGACTCTTGCTATCACTCCTCGACCATATGCAGGAGCCCTCCTGGAGCAGTTGGTCACTCCTGCTTTCTGGTTTGCTCAGTTCCCTCATGAATTATGGCCACACACTTTACTCAAGGGACTCAATTTCCGGGTGCCTGCCTCTACCCCTCCATACCAGCTCATCTCCCAATTCTGCCTTCTCTAAAAACCCTTTAACCTTCTTTTTTTTTTCTTTCTCTTCTTTTTTTGACCTCAATTTCGCCATGCAGATTCCCTTTATATCCCCAGCTTGGTACAGGTGCAGTTCTCCACCTCCTCCGAGGTGTGAATGAAACACCTGACCGACCAGCTTGCATTTGTAAGTGAATGTGTGATCAGCCAAAGCACTCCAATCAACCTCGGAGCGACACATGCACATGTATGAGTAAGTTTAAAATATTCATAGCCATTACAGTACAACACAACACCAGCAAATGATCCCTTAGAAAGAGTATGCCACATGAAATATTAAAACAGAGTACTTTCCTTCAAATATATATGTTGAATGAAAGTGAAAGAGAAAGGAGAGATGGAGGGAAAAATATTTAAAAACATTCTCACACCAAATTATTTTCATAATATGACGTATTTTCAGGTACGACTTACTATGTTTGATTGTGTAAAATTCTGTAAGTAGATCTATAAGATGTATTGGAACATAAATGTTAATCTACTTGTATTTATTGAAGGTACAATTATAACCTAAAGGAGAGTTGGCCCAAAAAATATATTTTATATCCATTATTGTCAACAGTGTGAAATGTGCGAATATTTCTGTTGCTGTTATATGTTTTGTGCTGCTCAGCTGTGCAAAGTTTGTGGGCTCTTCCCCATACACCCTTTAAATTACTGTACTTGTGACAATAGGCAAATCTGTAAATGACTGCTTGTGTAATATTGCATTTAATGTGTGCATCAATTGTTGTGTAATCATTAAAAATATTGAAAGTTACCCATTTTAGACAAAAGCTTAATTAAATTCCAAAAGCAAAATAAAGTGTTTGCTTTCATAATAAGTGATAAGATGTGATGCATTGCATCCCTAATGGTCTTTTATGACAAACTTAACAGTGTGTGAGTAATTTTACTGTTTTCATAATCATGACTTCATCATCCTGATCCATCCATTTTTTAAACCACTTATCCAGCAATTTCTGAAATGTACGAGGTAAGACACAAAAATAACCAGATTGGTAAATAGAAAAAATATTTATTGATAAAGTACAGCATTCTAAACATGGTCACCTTATATATATTCCCTTTCCTGATGTCTACACCGCTCCATACGTATCTTCCATTGATTAAAACAGTGCTGGAAGTTTTCTTGCTTGAGGCTCTTCAACAGGCTTGCTGTTCCTGTCTTCACTTCATCCATTGAAGAAAAATGTTTCCCTTCAGGTCACTTTTGATTTTCTGGAACAAGTAAAAATCACAGGGAGCTAAATCGGGCGAATAGGGAGGATGATTGAGGGCAGGAATGTTTTTGTCAGTCAAAAGCTGCTTTACGGAAAAAGCATTGTACACGGGAGCATATTCTTGATGAAGAACCCCCCCGCAGCAACCTCTTTTGCATTTTCTTGTCCTTCCTTGAAACATTTGTGGCACTCAAAAACTTGTGTACAAGACAAACTGTTATCACCGTTCACAGTTTTTATTATTTCATAAGTTTCTGTGGCCATTTTGTTCAATTTCACGAGAAATTTGATGTTGATTCGCTGTTCGATTGTTTCACCCGACATTATAACTATATACTATATAATACTGACTGGGCTATTCATAGGATATACCTAGCCGGTCGGCTGTTTAAGAGGGCATGTAGGAGGAGATATAGTTATATGATTTACACCCAGCCGACCCCCAGACGCTTTTCCAGGAAAGCCCCAAGCCCAGTCCAGTTATTTTTGTGTCTCACCTCGTTTATCAACAAATAAAAACACATACAAAATTTGACAAATTAGAGAAGACCATTCAGTCCATCTGTGACAGGTGTCTGGTCACACTTACAGGTAATCTAACTTAGACACCCAATTTTATTAAGAGACTGGGAACTCCTGAAATTTATCAATAATAGCACACAGGTTTCTTTAAATTGAGCGGTGAGTAAACACACAATGAAAGACACAACAGTAATTTCAGGAAAAGCAACAGTAACTATTATTACACTAGACAATAATAAGTACATGAAAAAGATAAATGAACATAAACAAAATCTAACAATATCAAGAATGAATTTCCTTTTTTTAAAAGGAAAACACACAGTCTACACTCTAAAAGTCTGTCAAAAACAGAATTGGAGGATACAACCTTTAGTGGTAAAGAGTCCAGTTTGCGCACTGTGTTACCCCAACACCACTTAATCGTTCAACTGTCCATGGATGCACTCTGTTCACCGGACACTCGTTTCACAACATAAGTTTTGTCAAATCGTGCAATCCCTATCAACGTCTCCTCGTCGTTCTTTTTCTCCACTCTGGGCTCCTTGTGTTGCTGTGACCTAAGCACGCCTCACTTCTCATCTGCCAGCTTTACTCAGTCCTTTCACGCAGCTTCCCTTACTCGCTGGACCCACAACCGTCTTCTTGTGGAGTTGTCTCTTCCTCCCTTGGGGTAAGTGTTGCCGTCCGTGTACCTCACGTCGCACCAGCCAAGTACCCCAGTCTGCCAGTGAGCCCCTGTGCTCTCTGAGAGTCTTGGCAGTATTCTCAGTGGACTGTCCCTCTTTTGCCTTCTCCTGCCCAGAAGCTTAAATCTCCTTCAAGTCCCTTCCATTATCAGTTCTGGACAAACGGATTAAACAATGGCACATCTAAATTTCCTGGGTTTAACAAATAATGAAAACACAAGTTAACAAAATGTATTGTTACCAACCATTAATGAGTACAGATCTGCTGTTTAGAAACCAATATTTTCCAACATGTTAATTTCCAAGTCAGGTAAATACAGACATCCTCCAAGGAAGGAGCAGTTCTGTTATCACAACTTGGTATTGTTTGTAATCTCAACCAGCCAAAAACTTCAAAGTGGTGACTCCTTTGCAATACAGCAAATACCTACAATCTGCAGACAGCCTTTTAACTTCTCACCCCCAGTCCCAACAATGGGTGCCTATTGCCTGTTCATCTGCTGGGTTTTAAATGTAATATTGAATGTTTCTTTTCCTAAGAGAGAAATGGAATGACTCAGTGTACAAAAAATGTCCCCCTCTGACACATCAGTCCTGTTTGTTTGGATCAGGGGTTTTCAAACTCGGTCCTGGGGACCCACTGTGGCTGCAGGTTTTTGTTCCAACCAGCTTCTGTTTTTAACACTAGAATTACCAAAGCCTATGAAAAAACTTGTAAACCCGGCCCACCTTAAATCCCTTCGCACTTCTCTGTCAGCGTCTTTTGTTTAAATGTGCCGATCAAGACAAGCAGCAAGCAGTCTACTATTCCATCCCCCACCCCCGCAGAACGGGCACAAAGTTCTCCCACCTTAAGCCCTGATTATCTGGGAGTCAGGTACCTAGAGCTGTATAGGGAAATAATAGAGTGTTATTTGGAACACATGCATTTCATGTGTGTTCCGTTTCTACAATAATCTATGTAAACACATTGTTAAAACAGAAACATTTTTCATATTTTAGTAATAAATGACAAAATGATTGCACTAAATAAGCTTGATGTCAACACAGCACCGGAGCAAAAAAGAAAGAGACAAATATATGTGACATTTTGAAGAAATCATTTTATGACGTGAATAGTACGAATTAGAAAACATCATCATACTAATGCAATTTTATTTGAAAACAGCGTCAGATCGGGTGTAAATTTATGCTGACATTGTTAGTTATGTCAGGTAGGGTCAGATTGGGGGGGGGTTGGGGGTGTGGGGTGAGCATGAATGTGACTGAGAGAATAAAACTGAAAACAAGCTAACTTTTACAAGAACCATAAATTTACAACTGATCTCTTTCTTTATTTCTCTGGCGCTGCGTGAGCTTATTCAGTGCGAGCAGGAACATGCAGGTGGCCAGTTGCTTGTGCTATAACAAGCTTGATCTGGTAGCGATCAACGCACATGTACTGTACAGGGCATGCACGGGTCCACTGACAAAAGAAGAGTGTTAATGGCTCACCTTGCAGAGGAACTTCGTTGTCGCTTCTTACAAGAAAAGGCGATGGGAAAAGAAAAGGAGGATGCAACATTGACAAGCGTCTGTTCCAAGACAGCCGCCTTCCCCAGGAAAGCAAACTGAGTCAGTTTTAGGTGCCCCTTCAATGTAATAGGAACCAAAGCACAGAGAGAAGTGTGCACATTGCAACAGGTAAACATGTCGTAAATGTAGGAAGGACAGTCCTTGGGTGTGTGAGAACTGTTAACATTTGAATTTGATGATTGCATGTAGTGCGGAATTTACCTCTCTGTACTATTCTTTCCTTTGCTTGTCCTGGAATACAAAAGAAACACCACCATGCACCAAAATGTGGAGACTGAGCAAGATCGGAAAAAAAAACAAGCAGGTCAGTGATTGCAACCGCAAGAAGGCATGCAGATGAATATGAATAATATGAATAATGTTGCATCAGTGCCACAATGTTTTCCGAAATGTACTATACAAGTCATAAACTAAATAATTCCAAATATCATATATTCCTATTGTTTGCCTCTGTTTTTGTGAGTGCGGCTTTGACATCAAGGTGTATACTACAGTAATTCAGCATGACCAGGAATACTCCATAAAACTGAATAAAAAAAAATCAAGTGACAATGAGATACCAATAAGGCAGATTCACCAACGTTTGTGTTTCAGCTTTTATCCATCCAGATCATAGAATTTTCAGTTCAATTGTCTCAAAACACCACTCACATCTACAGTTATTCCCAGTTTCAGATAAAAACTAACAGCGTCAGATCCCTGTGGGGGTAATATGTATCGTGATCGTGACTGAGACAATAAAAGTGAAAAAAAAATGCTAACTTTTACAAGTACTATAAATTTACACCAGCTGTTACAGACGCACATCAAATGTATGTTTTTATTGTATAATCTTAACAATAAGAGCAGCTCACTACTCAAAACGGTAAATATACGAGGCAGTAAGGATTGAACCAGGAGACTCTTGATTACAAGTCAGCAATTCTTACCGCTGCACACGGAAACTGTTATATCATCCTTGAACCTTTTGTGAAAGTGTTTATTTGACCTTTGGACTTCAGGCTTCACACATTATACAGTTTATGTCTACATTTTGTCATTTATTACTAAAATATGAAAAACATTTCTGCTTTAACGATGTGTTTACATAAATTATTGTAGAAATGGAACATACATGTGTTCTAAATAACGATATATTAATTACCCTATAGAACTATAGGTGGGTGGCAGGGTGGCGCAGTGGTAGCGCTGGTGCCTCGTAGTAAGGAGACCTGGGTTCACTTCCCAGGTCCTCCTTGTGTGCAGTTTGCATGTTCTCCCCATGTCTGCATGGGTTTCCTCCGGGTGTTCTGGTTTCCTCCCACAGTCCAAAGACATGCAGGTTAGGTGCATTGGCAATCCTAAATTGTCCCTAGTGTATGGGTGTGTGTGTGCATGTGTGTCCTGCGGTTCGCTGGTGCCCTGCCCGGGATTTGTTCCTGCCTTGTGCCCTGTGCTGGCTAAGATTGGCTCCAGCAGACCCCCGTGACCCTGTGTTAGGATATTGCGGGTTGGAAAATGACAGACTGACTGACTGACAACTCTAGGTATCTGACTCCCAGATAATCAAGGCTTGAGCTGGGAGAACTTTGTGACAGTTCTGTGATGGTTAGGGGATGGAATAGTAGGCTGCTTGCTGCTTGTCTTGATCAGCACATTTACAAGACAAAAGACAGAGATGGAGAGGTGCGAAGGGATTTAA
This sequence comes from Polypterus bichir lapradei, assembly GCA_026402145.1. Classification (NCBI taxonomy): domain Eukaryota; kingdom Metazoa; phylum Chordata; class Cladistia; order Polypteriformes; family Polypteridae; genus Polypterus; species Polypterus bichir. The sequence goes on from JANRMT010062806.1 coordinate 31,816,751, forward strand.
GGTGTGCCTGGTTTACGAGTTTTTTCGTAGGCTTTGGTAATTCTAGTGTTAATTGGACTCCTGGGCTAACTAAGTAAACTGTTATTTCACAAGTTCTGTGTTTTGGAAGCAATATAGACATCAGAAAACTAAGTCTGGTACAAAGATATATATATATATATTAAAATGTGCTAAGCAGCTATTTGGGAATAATGTTATTTTTTATTTTTAACAATATTTTCTAATTTTTTAATTATTTTATTATTTACTAATTAGTGGGTCAGACGCTAAAGTAGTTGCAACCTTTCACGATTCAGTGTTGTTTGCCTGGGTGTCTGCTCAGCTCATTTTTAATTGTTACGATTAAGATACAATGAAGGGAGCAAACTGCAAAGAGAAAGGGCAAAATATAATGAAATCAACAAAAAAGAGTTAAGCATTTAAATCTTTACCAAAAATAGAAATATTTTTAAATGTCTTATGTATGTAAAAATCATGCTGCTGTGCTTCCTGATTGTAGAATAAAAGAAGTGGAAGAAAATACCAGCTAATTAAAGGAGTTCAGTGTTTTCAGTTGTTTTCACTGATTATGAATCTGGCTGGAACAAAAACCTGCAGCCACAGTGGGTCCCCAGGACCGAGTTTGAAAACCCCTGGATTAGATAATAGCTAAGTTGTCCTAATATCTCATCCAGGTACTTCTACAAGCTTTTCAGTGTTTCTGCTTCAACTATATGTCTCAGTAGTTTGTTCCAGAGTTCTACAACTCTTTGGGTAAAGAAGTGCTTTATATGGACATTGTTACCCTGAAGCATTTTTGTCAACTTTAGTATTACATTAAAAGTCCTGCAGCTTATGAAAATATTCTGGTCCTGTAGGTTAAGATGAAATTTCAAGAGGCATCCCAAAAACAAATGCAGTAGGTCTTCTCAGTTCTCAACTCCACAATAATACAGCTGGGATGTATCTATGTGATTCCTGCCTTTTGCTTTGACAGTCTAGAGGAAATGGATGTAGTTGCTGGTCCTGATTTCTCCTGAGTTTAGAAGTATTCAAGGCCTGAACTGTACGAAATAAAATGCTTTGCAAGCCCATGTCATTGGGGCTGCAGGCAGGCAGATGCTTACACTTCGAACTTTTAGTGTTCCTCCTCTGTTCTAAAACAATGCTTGACACATATACCAAACCAACTTAAAATACTCTATTACACCTGGTAACAAAATTGAACCTTTTTTTTAATCAGTATAGGTAAATCTTACATTATTATCTGTATTAACTTCAATCATCTAATCAAACTCTATCACACAAGGATTTTAAGTAATATATGAATAACATTTACAATAAATTCATATTTACACTATATATATTCATCTCACTTGAAAGATAGAAGTATACAGTTTTCTGCTGACCTTTGCCTGAGAAATATCCCTCTTAGGCCGGAGTTATACTTCACGCAACGCATGCTGCAGAGGACGCTCCTGCTACGCAAGCGTTGTAGTGTTTATACTTGCGTGCGTACTTTACGTAAATCTGGAGGAATCCACCAGGTGGCAGTGCAAGATATTATCACGGTGAGAACATGTTTGGCTTCTCTGTGTTGTGAATTGCCTAAAACACCTATTAAATTCCGATAACACCTTACCGCAATATCTCTGAAAAGGATGTTTATTGATTAAATCCATAAATCCAGGGATGTGTCCATTCCAGCAAGCATTGGGCACGTCTGAGAAACAATCCCTGGCATGGTCTCCGCTCATCGCAAGGTGAATACAAGCACTCGCATACACTAGCGTCATTTTAGCGGCACCAAATCCCCAAATCTGCATATCTTTGGAAGGAAACCGGAGCACAGTGTGGAATACAAGCAGGATATACCAGCAACATAACTCCCTGCGAGACAGCAGTGCTACTGCTCCGCCACTGTGTCACCCCCATGTGTGTAATTATTAACAGTATTCATTATAAATAATATGTAAAATGTAACATACACACTTTAGTGCATTTAATCAAGAAAGTGATATCAAGTACAAATCTAAAGATTCTAAATGTGCAGAGAGTTGAAATATCATACATTTAATTTTTCTGTGTGGTGATATATTGCTGCTTGCCGCAGCTGTCAGGCCCAAGAAGCTCGCAGCGATTAAAAACTGGGATGACGTTTACAACCGTCTGCTTTAATGATAAAGTAAACTACGAGGTTAAAGTGGGCAATTTGAGATTAAAGCCGAAATTTCCACTTTAATCACAAAATACACGTTTTCACCGTGTCCTTTATTTTTTTTTCAGTGGCTCAATACAGCGATATACATTATGTTGCTGTTGTTAAGTTGCAAAAAAAAAAAAAAAAAAACACGGCACAAAGATGTTATGTGAGACTTTTAAAATGCATTGTGTCATTACAATCGGGAATATGTGACGCTTGAATATAAAATCACCACGAATGCATCTGTATGTCAGCATTTTGCTTCACCACATCGAACCATTCACCAAACAGCAAAGCACGCACATCGATCCCCGTAGGATCTACACAGAGGCTTTCTGTCACATGTAGATGATAAACAGAGACTCTGACGTCACATTCCGACTTTTAGCACACTGCGCCCCCCCCCCCCCGACTTTTTGCTGGTACTGCAACTCGCGCACGCGTCGCGTTAATTTCTGAGGACCTGCTCAGAGGACGCATGAAATGAACGCTGGGGACGCGTGGCAGCCATGATGCGGGCGCGTACGCGTTCTAAGCGTGAAGTATAAATGAGCCGTTAAGGGCCCAGCAGTATAGCATAAGTGATTGTCCCTGCAAAGCTTCTACATGTGGTCTTTGTGGTTTTTGGCAGGGGCTAATGAAGTTAGCCTATCCTGAACGTTTAAAATCCCTCTGTTATAGAGGCTATACAGATGTTCAGTTCCTATTACTTCCCAGACATATGAATATTCTTTTTTGTTCTGCCTAGCATCAGGTTTGTCTCATTTGTGGCTATCATCAACACAGTTGACTTGGTAGTTCACTGGATGTCTGTAGCTAGTACATCCTGGCTGACAATGGTAAAGGTGGGTCTTATATCAATGAGCGCCTAAGAAACACAGCCTTTAATTAAAGTGTGAATATAGCAGTATTCTTCTAGTCCCATTTGACCATCATGAACTAGCAATTGCTAGTGACTTGCTCTGGAGCAAAAGTCTTGATGTTTTCAGAAACATGCTTACTTGGGTGTTCAACTGATGCAAGTGCCCAGGCTTGCTAAGTACAGCAAAAGGTTTATTTTGGTAAGTATATGGATTTCTAAAAAGATGTCATAATCACAATATTTCACTGTCTGGCTCCATCTAACTGCTAACGTTACTCAAAGTTATTGTCTGCTTTTTTATTTTTAGTTTTTTCATTTTTATTACTATTTAATTTAATATTGTTTCTTTGTATCAGTATACTGCTGCTGGATTATGTGAATTTCCCCTTGGGATTAATAAAGTATCTATCTATCTATCTATCTATCTATCTATCTATCTATCTATCTATCTATCTATCTATCTATCTATCTATCTATCTCTATAGCCTGAGTTTGCAGGATGCATATTACTTTTCTCACAGGTTGGCCCAAATGCTTATGGAGGTTGATATTATCAACCATCTTTATATACAGTATAATATGTTTTCTGCCTCCTGTGGTACACTTATTCTAAGTTTGGCAGCAAAGCTGGTGGAGCTGCTGGATATGTGGTATGGTCAAACAAGATTTCTGCTTTAGTCAGTTCTGCCAGCTCTAATTGGGAAAAATGGCTTATCTTTGCCACAAGAGACATTGCATCAGAAGCAAATAAATCCACGGTCTCAGTCAAATTCTGCAAGCTCCCCCTTACTTTTGTTGCCTCAACCAAGTATCAGCTTCAACATGGCCAAAGTGTTGCTCAAAACCAGTCCCCAGAATGTGTGTATAATAGCTTGTTCTCTGACATGTACTTGATATTGACCAATGCCTAACCTTCCAGTCATGCAGCTATGACACTTTCTGCTCCTTCACACTTCACCCAGTCAATCATGCTGAAGCAATGTTGTATTGTGGTAGACAGGGCTCCACTTCCATCATGCTGTACAAACTATGACAAAGCTTCACCTGCTGGGTGCATACAATATTTATCACAGCCACCATAAGCACTACCTTTCTTACTGTCATCATCTATATCTACAGGGCAAAATCCCTTTGGCCTGCTAACACTTTAGTTTGGCAGCAGTACTCTTGGTGAAACCCATCAGCCAGAACCTTTACTGCGTCTCCATCTATATGACCTAAATGCTGGCACTGCTTTGTAATCGCCCAGCTACTCTCCACATTTACTAAATGCATGAAGTGCTCATTAAATTAGGTTCATTTCATTTTGGTGTCCCTATCTTCTGACACTCATTAAAATGACCCCCACTTACACACTGCACATGCATCAGCATCTTTTCTCCTAACTTATCACAATGCAAATTAATTTTTCCAGTTGTCCTCAATTTTCACATGACCTAAAATGGTACGTGTGTCTCCACGACCCTCCTGTGTAGAAGCCCCATGACTAAGCAAGCTTGAAAAAGGCCTCTTTGAATTCACTCACTGCCAGAAACTGACTGCTTCTTTGATCCATCTATACTCTAGAGTCTGCTCCATTCTAGTCATCTCACAAATGAAACCCCATTTCTGAACACCAATATGGCAAATTCAATAAATGAGTGAGTCATAAAAGTAATTTTTGCCATTTACTTATAATGCCACAGTATAAATGCAGCCCTGCCATTGTCCATTGTCTGGGTCACAAGAACTCTTCCAGAACAAAGCCTATATTTGTCTTCTCAATCACATTTTTTGGAACCAATATGCTGGCATTTATTTCCCACCCCTGTCACACAGTTTTCTGGTAAGGTGATCCATTAGATTTCCATTACATATTTTCTTCAGGCTAAACAGCTATAGTTTTCTTTTTTTATTATTGTGTGTTGCAGGTCACAAATCATATGCAGTATGTTGTTTTTTTCTGCCTTTTAAAAGTCTCCACATCTGGTTTATAATGTGAATAGTAGAATTGCACACAGTCCTCCAAGTAAGGTGTCAGCAGTTGAGTTATACAGCCAAATCATATTATCATCTTCTCTGATTTATATACTATACCATCCAGTCTTGTTTTCTATTGGCTTTTTTCACCAGCATCGCATTATGATAAAGAGAAAATGCTGCAATGTTTAAGCACAGAACTTGTACCAATTCAGAGCCTTTTTATTAAAAGAATGTGTTCTGTATTGTTTTGCCAAGCACATATTATTATAACTTTACTGACATCAAATCTGATTTGGCATTTGTCTTCCCAAGTACTTACAATATAGTGTGTCACATAAAAAAGAGATGACAAGCTGTTTTTTTCTTAACAGCTCCAAGTGTAAATGCTGCATAAACATTTTTCTTTTTCCAAAAAAGTATTTTTTTTTTCATTACTATTCCAGTATAGATAGTATTTGTCATAGTAAACTTTTATCTACAAAAAGGGAACTTGCTTATTTTGCTTATTTTGTACAAAATGAAATGGCCAGTCATTTTTTGTTCTTTTCATATTAACTGCAACATTACACAAGCTTAAACTCTTTTGTCACGCCACTTCATTTTTTTCCACTGTATTAGAGACATATAGCCAATAACTGAATTGGAATTTCTTGAACAGAAGGTGAGGAGGAGCCTGGAATTGACTTTGTGAAAAGGTCAGAAAGAATGAACTATGATTGAATCAAAACAGAAACGTTCAGCTTTGACAAAAAAAAAGAAATATAATGGTGATGCACACAAACACTACATCATGCAAACAAGAGGTTTATTTCCCAAGATCTTAAAAAGTATCAAAACAAATGTGCATTAAAATTTGGAATATAAAGACAACCTCCCAGATGCATTGTTAATTTATACACCCGTTACTTTGCACCATTAAGAGAAAATGGTTACATTTTATAAAAAATGTGATATAAACAATTACAGGTACTGTTGTTAATGTATGGTTGACATGTAATGCAGTTTAATATAAAAAATACAACATTTTGTATTTAATCCATTAATTAAGATACAATGAAGGGAGCAAACTGCACAGAGAAAGGACAAAATCTAATGAAATCAACAAAAAAGAGTTAAGCATTTAAATCTTTACCAAAAAGAGAAATATTTCTAAATGTCTTATGTATGTAAAAATCATGCTGCTGTGCTTTCTGATTGTAGAATAAGAAAAGTGGAAGAAAATACCAGCTAATTAAAGGAGTTCAGTGTTTTCAGTTGTTTTCACTGATTATGAATCTGACTGGAACAAAAACCTGCAGCCACAGTGGGTCCCCAGGACCGAGTTTGAAAACCCCTGGTTTAGATAATAGCTAAGTTGTCCTAATATCTCATCCAGGTACTTCTACAAGCTTTTCAGTGTTTCTGCTTCAACTATATGTCTCAGTAGTTTGTTCCAGAGTTCTACAACTCTTTGGGTAAAGAAGTGCTTTATATGGACATTGTTACCCTGAAGCATTTTTGTCAACTTTAGCATTACATTAAAAGTCCTGCAGCTTATGAAAATATTCTGGTCCTGTAGGTTAAGATGAAATTTTAAGAGGCATCCCAAAAACAAATGCAGTAGTTGTTCTCAGTTCTCAACTCCACAGTAATACAGCTGGGATGTATCTATGTGATTCCTGCCTTTTGCTTTGACAGTCTAGAGGAAGTGGGTATAGTTTTGCCAATCCAAAGTCAAGATCAGTGAATCTTTCTTCACCAACAGAGGCCCCACAGCCGCTGGACCCCACGACCTTGCCCAACACCCAGTCCATGAAAGCAGTGAACAGAGTAGAAGCAAGAACATACCCCTGATGAGCCTCAGAATCAACTGGAAAAAACACTGAGGTTCTGGCTCCACTCTGTACAGCACTCACAGTACAAGTGTACTGGTTGTTCATGATATTCAGCAACCTTGAGGGGATCCTGCAAAGTCTCAGGATGTCTCACAGGGCAGATCGATCAACTGACTCAAATGCTTTACGAAAATTGACAAAAGCTGCAAACAATCTCTGCCGATATTTGCATTTGTGCTTCATGAGAACCCTCAGTGCCAGGATGCGGTTGATGGTAGACTTCTTAGGCGTAAAACAAGACTGCTCCGGTCTCTGGTAGGTGTGCAAGTGATCATGGATTCTATTGAGGACGACCCTAGCAAGGACTTTACCTGGCACCACAAGCAGTGTTAGCTCCCTGTAGTTGCCGCAATCCAGGCAATCACCCTTCCCTTTCCTGATAGGGACAAGTCCCATTTTCCAGTCAGTTGGAATGACGCTAGCCTACCAAATGGAAACAAAGTTTGATTGCAATGCCATGAGGACAGCCTACCATCAGCCTAAAGAAGTTTACCCCAGATACCACAGATCCCTGCAGCCTTACCTACCCTCATCTGATTCACCACCTGTGCAATCTCACTGACATTGGGTGGTTCACAGCTAATTGGAGGATCAGCCTCAGTAACCGTGAACCAAGAGATATCCAATGTCTTAGGTGCACTGCAGTGTCATCCGTAAGGACCATTCAGATAGCTGCCCTGATTGCGACCCTCCATGGAACTGATTCGGATGTACGTAATTTTACGATAAGCAGGACGTGGGTCACCAGACCATAGATGGTGTGTCACAGATTCCTCTAACAAACAACTCATCTTCCCTCAAAGCCCTCGCAGCTGTCCTTCTCAGTTCCCGGTACAAACCAGAGTTGCCATCAAGCCATGCTCTGTGACTCCTCTATATGATATCCAGAGTGCACTGCGAGATGAAACACCTCCTTTTGGGAACACCAGTAACACCAACACAACCCTCAGCAACTTTCAGGGTCTTGTCATAGAAGGTCTCCCACATCACATTAGAATTAGTTGTCACACCCAAATCCGTAAGTTCCTCATACAAATTGCGTGTAAACTTGTTAGAAACAGCCTGGTCTTGGAGTCTGGCCAAGTTCAGCCTCATTTTCCTAGCAGGTGGTAACCTACTGGAACTAAGCTGAATCTTCAGAGTAGCAACAACAGGTCTGTGGTCAGAATTCATAAACTGGCCACTTCTGTAGACCCTGCAGTTTTGTAAGCGCCTCCAGCATCTGCCCACGAGGATGTGATTGATCTCCTTCACCGCACAACTAGTACTGGAGTACCAAATCCAACAATGCGGATTAGGACACTGGAACCAGAATCCAGCAATTCACAGCCCCTGACCTTTTGCAAAGTCAAGGAACATGTAGCAACTTTCACCACAGTCATCAGAGCCATGAGGACCAAGACAATCCTCACAGCCAGCCATGTCAGTGCCAGTGGCTGCATTGAAATCACTCATGACCAGAGGAGTGTCACCTTATGGGCACCCATCAAGCACTGTGTGAAGCTGCAAATAAAATGTCTCTCTCACCGAGACATCACTGCAGTCGGACCATACACTGACACATCAGACAAGGCACCCAGAGAGTGCCATAATCTGAATCTCATAATATGCTCGTTGAAAGAAGTGACATCAAACACCATCCGAAGAAGTCGATCTGCTACAGCAACAGCTACTTCCTTATTATGACAATGAGCAACCAGACAAATAAGGGGTGGACCCACCTATAGAGATCTCGCCAGTCCCAGGTCTGCACACCTCAAAGAGCGTCACCACTGAAATGCAGAGTTACGCAGCTTCTTTGACAGCAGAGGAAGACGATCATCATGTCGGAGAGACAAGACGTTCCACGTGCCTAACTGGATGGGCTGCCTCAAATTGGGACCTGAGTGCTGCCGTGCAGTGGGCAACGCCTGACCCTATTGGCTCTCAGACAATTTTGACTTCTCCTGGGATGGGGCTTCAGAGGGCTTTCCCCCATCCCCTTTATAATATGAGCAGCCTCTTACTCAAGAAAAAAAATATTAACTTAAGCTGACTGCACAACAAATTTCCAGGAAAATAATCTGTAAACACAGCATATTCGGTGCAAAAAATGCTTTTGTGAATTTGGCCAATCAACAGCAATGATATTTTTTGTCATGTTTAATAGAACAAAATAAATAAAGTAATATATAATTCAATTAAAGATACTCTCATATGAGCAATACAGAAATACAAATATTGTGCTCCAAAAAATAGAAAAATAAAAAAGGAAATAAAAAGCAAATAAAAAAATCCATCCATCCATTATCCGACCCGCTATATCCTAACTAAAGGGTCACGGGGGTCTGCTGGAGCCAAACCCAGCCAACACAGGGTGCAAGGCAGGAAACAAACCCCGGGCAGAGCACTAGCCCACCGCAGATCATAGAACTACTGTATAATGGGAAAAATAAGTCAAATGTGGTTCATCATAAATATTAAATCAATAAAGATCTAGTAAAGAATCTTGAACTGGTGAGAAGTTTTCATTTTTTTCAATCTAAGATAATATAAGTAAAATCACTTCACACTGAGGTATGAAATATTGATTAGCAAAATGAGTCCTTGTTCAAGCAATGCAGTATGAGATACCACAACAGATTATGTTATGTTATACTTGTAAACATATGCAGAAGTTCTCAGTAATATACAGAAAATAAACTAAACACAACATCTGCATCACAGTTCCAGACACCTGGGTTTGGTTCCCAGATTGTCTCATAAGCATCCATTTGTTAACCACATTATCATTATACATTTTCTGCTGGCAGTTGATGTTTTGTCCAAGTCCCAAAGATTACCATGTTGCAGTCATCAGCTTCTTTAAAACTGTCAGAAATGATTGTGTCTTACACTGCACTGATGTCCCATTTGAATCTGGCTCCTGTAACCCAAAGCTGCTAAGGTACACTCTCCATAACCTTGTAAAAGACTAACTTGAGAAAATGGATGGATTAAATGAATTGAAATGTTAGTGTATATTGTGATGTTAGTTTAAGTTTCTATCAACTTAATGCAGAAAATAATGTAGCACTTAAAAGAAGATGAAACCATTCCACTTGGGATGAATAACGAAAAAATTGCTGGCTCTTTCTGTATCATCATCCCAGTGCTTCCATTGCTTCAAAAAGCTGCTTAAACCTTTACACTTTACATTTAAACATATCTAGCAGCATTGGTCCTAATCACACTTCTTCATTCATATTTTTTCAGAAATACATGTAGTCTTTCATCCATTTGTAATAATTTCCTCCTTTCAGGTCAGACTTCCTAAGTGCTATGCAATAATATTTTTCTAACATGTCATGTAGTGGGGTTAAGCCACTATCATTTTCATTTTATCTCTTTCATGCAAGCATTGCTGTTTTATTGTCAAGCATTTAATATAGATTTGAATGAAAAGTGGCACAGCCAGAGGTCACCTACAGCTTGCATTGCTAACTAATCTGAAGATATTTTCTCAGTGAAGAGCTGAACACTCAAGAAAAACAACAATTTTAGCAAAGTTTAGTTTTGTTAGTACTGGTTCAAAGGTGGTTCACACACAGGCTAGCACTCTAATTAGTTTTTAAATTAGTTTTTATGTTCATTCAATGCGAATCTGAAATAGTGACAGTAGTAACCATAGCTTCATTTTACATAATTTTGTCTGTACTATACAGTACATTCTCATTCTACGTCCTCCCCAAACCAAACAAAACCAAACAGATATGTTTTAGGATAGGATTTTAGATTTGTCAGTATCAGAGTTAAATGGGAGGATATGATGGAATAATCATTCCACTGTGTGTGGCTGGGCCTGAATCTTTTAGAACAAAATGGGTCCTAGCTCTTTAAGGATCATTGGTGCATCATAGTCAGTAGCCTACTATCCAAAAACAGCTTTCTGGTGACCCTACATCTCAGAAAACTTTTCCAAGAAAGTCTAAAACATTTGTGGTTTATTGTTCATTTTTTAAATCAATATTGATAATCTCAAGAAATTTATAATACCTGCATAGCCAATATTAAAACAAAAAAATGTTACAATCAGTAAGACAGGGTAGACATCTCAACCTTGTTCCCGGAGTTATTTCCATTTGATCTTTAAAGTGAATGGTACTGTATAATGGAGATGTGGAGAAGTTAGATATATTACTGTAAAACAACTTTGGGAGATATCCCTTAACATTACAGTAGAAATTACAGATACAGGTAATTTTGAAATCATTGGTAAAAAAGTAATTATCTTCCAAGATGAAGGTTGCACTTTTGGGAAAATAGACAGCAACTGTCAGAGTGGCAAGTGCACAACCTGTTCATGGGCAACAACTGACTTTAACTACGAATATTGTTGACAGGTTTAAAGAACACTTCGAAGAACTCCTGTATTCTGTAGATGTGCCCAGCTTATATGAGAACCACTGATTGTGACTAAGTCCTGCGCTGTGACTGAGGTCATCAAGGCGATTAAAAAGTTCCAAAGTAGCAAGGCTGAAAGGGTGGCTGAATGTACTAGATATTTTTTGTGTAGGTGGTGTTCGCCTCACATAGCTCTTCTGTTTGCATGAATATCACAGATAGTGCCTTAGGACTAGAGGACAGGAGTGGTGATCTTCTTTTTTACTTTCTCATATATGAAGTATAGGGAAAGTATTTTAATTGTTCAGAGATTCAATGTCGAGATTTTGATGAATCTTGACGTTTCAGACCTTCCTGTGTCCAAAAATACCATTTTTGGAATTATGTCTGTGTGTCTATCTGTATTTGTGTGTATGTAACCATGATAACTTGAGTACGCTTTCACTTAGGTCAACCAAATTTTGCTTATAAGTATTACGTACAAAACGTAGATTTCTATCAACTTTGGGCAATTTTCATTAACCGGAAGTGGTACATTACCTTTTATTCATGCAGCCGCAGAGTCTGATTTATTCAACTTTACTTTTATAATAATTGTTCAATATATCGTTAATTTGATTTGTTGTTGATTGTTCTTTAATGTACATAATGTAAAAATATAATCATTATCTTGTGGTTTATTCCTCAAATATCCATCTCCATATCTGAGTATACGAGATAGTCTAGGAGAGACCACTCCCGATTTTTAAAAGAGGGGGAGCACGAGGGTGTGTTACTCCAGTTACTGAGGGATTGCACTTTGTCACCCTCACTGTGAAAGCTAATGATAGGTTATTGGAATAGAAATACTGTCCAAAGCTGGGATAGTTTACAGTTTTGGAACCTATACTGTACATTGCATCTCTGTTGTTAGCAAAATATTTTCTCCTCTAGGCTCCTTTTAACTGTGATCTTTGGTATGTAGCTGGGATGAGAAATAACACATACAGATCTGAGTTTGTGGTTCACTCCAGTAAAATTGTGGCTTGTTCTATTTAGGCAATGGGTAAACAGCTGTCCCTCTTCAGGATTTCAAGTACATTGTGGTCATATGCCAATTGGTACAGTGGCAAAAGTTTTATGGATCACATAACAGATTGTTGCCATGATAACAGAAAGCTGCAGTAAGTCCTCAGATGAAGCATTGACTTTACTGGTCAGTCTATATCTGTGGTATAGCAGGTTTGTGTCTCAGAAAGAGGTGGCTGATTTTTAATAAATAAATAACTGATTGTCCAGCACAATCTCCGTTCGTGTGCATGCTCACACAGCTGTGGGGGGTTTAGTGGAGTAATTGGGGCTAGATGCACCTGCACATGACGGTGCAGTGTATCGCAATTGCTTCATCGGATTTCTTGCAGTTCGCGATCAGGGTGCTGCACCCACAGAGGCAGGTAAAAAGGGAGCCAGTAGAGTAAGAAGGAGGAAAAAAAGACAAGAAAGGAAGAAAATTTACCTGGCCAGCAAGAGAAAGACAAGCGAGAGACAGAGGTTAAAAGGAGAGAAGACAGAGATGCAAAGAGAGAGAGAGCACAACGTGCTGCAGGGAACAGAGACAGGTGGTCAGGACTGAGCTTCATGGCTGCAGGAGCCTGAAGCTGAAGAAAGGGCACTCCTCCTGAGCGATTGCCAGGGAGTAGGATTAACCTGATTAACGGCATCTCCCACAAGAGCCAAGTGTAGTGTAAGTGGTGGAAGAGGTAGGTGTGACTCGACAGGTTCTCCAGCAGATGCTGATGGAAGGGTGGTAGGGAACGGAGCCAGGATACGAAGGTTAAATGTACCTTTCGGTCGGTGTCTCCTCCTCTTGTGAGTTCCAAATAGGATAAGGGGAGGAGGCGCCAGGTTTAAAAGGGCAATATTTGGGGCGCAAAGTTTTGTGGATCGTCTCTGGTTTTAATATCTGATTTTAACGATTATTTATTTGTTTTTAACCTTCACCTTTATTTAGTGAACATTTTGAACACTGCACTTATTGAACACTATTTTGCTGTTGGGTTTAACTAAAAGTACTGGGGCACTTTTAAACCAACCCTTTGCTTTGTGTGAGTGTTCTCATCTGCTGGCTGATCCCTCAGGTACGTTATTGGCAGTAGTGGGATCAAGAGGCTTCTGGGATGAAACCGGTAGCGTGGAGCCAACCCATACTATCTTATTGTCCCCATCATCAACTATGGTCAGAAGTTTTGTACATTGACTAAAAGAGATTCAGTATAAAAATGGCTGATCTATCACAATGTACAGGGTTGCTGAACTCACTCTCCATGAGGAATGGAAGAAGTGATGATGAGATGGTTTAGACATGTAGCTAAGATGCTCCCTGAGCACCTCCCTCAGCAAGTATATAAGGCATGGCCTACTGAGAGAAAACTCAGAGCACATTGAAGGAATTAAAGTTCTTGACTAAGCTGGAAGAACCTGGAAATTCAACATCACTGACAGGAGAAAGTGTCTGGAGATAGGTTAGCCTGGTTGACCAGTCATGACCCTCACAAAGACACATAGAATGAATATTATATTTACTGTTGTGGCTGTTGGCCGGGGCCCTTGCCCAGCCAGGATGCCCAAAGTGTGGAAGGACTTGGGGAAAGAGGATTGCTGGGACAGTTTCTTGCCCGAGGTGATAGAGGGCAGCCCCCTTGGTTTTCAACAGGTTTTCAACCTGTGGCCACCGCCAGGGGACGAATGGACCTTTCCAGGCTTATTTGGTCACGCTTCCACCACACGGCCGGAAGAAGCTCATTAGGCACCTGGAGTCCATCCAGATGCCTTATAAAAAGGAGCCGCCTCACTCCATAAGTAGTCAGAGTCCGGAGGAGAGGACAAAGCCTGAAGAGGAGTGGAGGGAGAAGGACTGGTGGCAGAAGTGACTGAATAGTGTTAGTGGTGTTACATTATGCTTACTGGTAAAACTGTAAATAAATGTGTGGAGTGTGGCAAAACTTGTCTCCTGCCTGTCTGTGTCTGGGTTAGGGTGGCGGTACACCCCCTAGTGGCTCACACTGTATAGATACACACTTTTTAACTAATGTGTAAAATATGCTCTCAAATTAAGTTTACCATATTATTTTCCTTGCAGCTAGCTTCTCATAACCACACAATATAATGATGAGAATAGTTGGACTTCTTTCAGTATCCATAGGCTTATGAAATTCTAGCCTCTCTTAAATAACAGAACTGACTCACAAAAAATAAATATACCTTTAAAATCTGCAAAGCCTCAAACCATGAATCAATATACAGAAGCATATTCCTCCTCTAAGTGGATGTATTTGGTAAGTTTGAAGTGTGTCATTTCATATTTGTACAAGTTCCCAATTGGTAGCAATTGAAATTCACTAAACAGAAATATTACGAAATACAATTTCACTTGAAGAACTAAATGAGAGCATACCTCAACTGTGAAAAAAATACTTAAAACAGTAATAAATATTTTCTTTAGGGAAATGTATGGAGCTATACCAGTTTAAACATATAGATGAAAATATATAAAATATGTAATGGCCATGATGATTTCAGAGCTTTAAAGCAGGAGTTTGAAATTTACTGAAGGCTGTACACATACTAGAGGTAGGATAAGATTTACAATGTATAATAACTTAATAAATTACAGTGCTTTAAATTCATAGTTCTTGTGTCATGGTCATTTCTTTAACATATCAACAAATCATTGTGCTCTGCCTCTCAATACAGATCAATAAATGTAGAATAGGTAGAAAAAATAGCCTATCTGCTTTTTCAAATTCTTGAGCGGGAGATGCTTTCTATATTGTTTTTGTTTTGCAAAAGCATTGTAAACGTTTTTATTTTAAAATGTATCAAAAACTTAATATGAAGCATAGCATTAGAAATAATAATTAAGTGTAAATCCCACAAAATGGCTCTATAAAATAAAAAAATGAATAATTTAGCCATTGCAAAGGAAATGACCAGTGGAGAAAATCAATTCTTGTTCCTAAAATGTTTTAAAAATGCATCATAAATATCTAGAAAAATGCTGTGTTTACTTAAATAGATTTATTTTGTCTTACGTACATCTTTTGAAAGAGTATGACTTTAGATATTTTAAATATTGTTTGGATCACCTGTAGCTTTTACTTGCTTAACCTAACTGATAGGAAGAGATTTCCTGGACACTAAATATTCACTGGAAAACACCATTTCTCCAGGACTGTTTCCTAGTACCCAAGGTCTGGGAAGATTTCATTTTGCTTTTTGAACATCCATGAGAGTGAAATTGTTGAACTCTTCCCCTTTAGTGCAATTTTCCAAACCTACTAAAGCTGTAAAAAATTGATCTTGAAATGTCCCACAACAAAACTGTATCACGATAAGGCTATGACTCTAGGAAAGAATCATTTCTATTTCTGATGTACAAAAAGCATTCCATGATTTCTTTCTTTATGTTTTCATTTTAAGATTTTATAATAAAGTGTATTAATATTTCCTAGCTTCATATTATATGTGAATGATTTACCAGTTTCTAGTTTTATCTAGGAATGTACACTGTAAGATTTTCATTGGCACATTTAACTCTCAATTGTTGTCAGTTCTAAATCTTTTAATCCAATATGAGGGTCCTGTGGTACTTAGACCTATTCTGACAAAATCAGTCGTAGGTTTGGAAGTGACCCTGGACAAACCAAGTCAGACTCATCAAGCCAATTAAAAAAAAAGATCAGTCACTATCAGATTGGTTAGTGTTTGATTTTAAGCTAAAAAAGCTCTCTTAAGAGCAGTATGAAATAGTAAAAAGTTAGAAATAATTGATTTTATATTTGAATGACTTATGATATCCTGAGTTCCTAAAGTAACTATAATCTATAATGTTAAACCTGTATGGCTAGGTTTTGAAAACCATTCAATTTCCAAATCTAATGCCCAACATAGACAAAAATATTCTGAGCAAAGATAATTAGTAAAGTCCATGACATAGGATCTGACTTGACTGAATGTTTCCTTTGAGAAAGAAAGTATATCTATTTGTAATTTCCTTGCAAAAATTAATGAAGAAATAAAATATTCAGTATTTTCCAAAAGTTAATATTTTCAGTTAGGAGCCTACAAACAAAATTTAATCAATAATAACAAAAGCTGGTGAATGAAAATGGAATAATTAATGAATAACAGTGATGACCTAAGGTATTTTTAGATGTAAACCTACATGTCCTCCTCCAGAGAAATATTCTGGAAATTCAGAGGAATGTACAGCCTTTCCTTTAATTTTCAAATTAGAACCAATCTACTTTCTTTTGCATTATCAGAAAACATTTTATGAAATCCCATTATTTAGGAATGTTCCAAAATGGGCAATTACTACTTTAAATTGAAGGCATATTTGTTGCTTGTAATGTTCATGATTTTAGGGTAATTTCCTTAGTTAATCCAAGACTCTTAAATAAAAAGCAATGACTATACACAGTTTATTGTACTCTTTATATTATTTGACAGGTACTCTATAACATGCCTTTGATTTAGCAACTGAAAGGCAGTGGTGCATGTTTGCCAACTGGCCTACCAACCACAAACATTACCTGGTAGGTGACCACCCAAATAATCAGATTGGGAATCAGACCTATGGATATAATACTCTGATCTACACCCCATCAAATAAGTAAACCAGCTGCCGTGGTGCAACATCTGGGGTTTCGCCGCAGGTGCTGGTGTCTGAGGTTCAATCCCCGCAAGGGAACGCAAAGCTTTGTATGCCTGATGAGCCCCAATTAGGGTGAAACATGTGTCGTGTACTCTTTGTATTATTTGACAGGTATTCTATAACATGCCTATGATTTGTTTCTCGCAACTGGCCGACCAACCACAAACATTACCAGGTAGATCACCACCCAAATAATCTGATTGCAATTTATACCTAGGGATATAAAAAAGAATATAACATTCTTAAACTCTTTCTCTAGTTTGTGATCCAGACCTAATAGTGCAGACTGACATGTCTTTATATATAATACGCTACCGTGGCTGTTCGTTTGTCTGTCCAGGATTTTAAATCACCTGTAGCTCACAAACCGTTTGACATATTGACCTGAAATTTGGTAAACATATAATCCAGAATGATGACTGACCTCCAAGGTTATTCTTCTTTTTATTTTTATTTTATTGTATTTTAGAATCAACTCTCGGCAGCGATCAGCAGGGCGGCCGTGCAGCGAATGCGTACGGGCACCATTCTCATCCCTACCACCTTCGCCGTCACTTCCCCTACCTCTTCATATCTTAAATCAATCTTGAGGCAGATTGAAGACTTAAGTGATATCTTAAGTGAAAAATGAGGGAAAACGTATTAAGTAATTGCAACACAAACACTGACTTAATCAGTGTTAAAGCGAAAAGATGTCGACGAAAGAATACAAATTCATGAACGTAATCATGGATTGTACTATAATTTAGCATTTTGGAGTAACCTGTATTGACTTAATATTATGGAACAATCACACAGAAATCAGAATATAGAGATTACTGAAATATTAAGCTATATTGGGAATACAACAATGTCATAGAAACTTGGCAGAACAAACTGCCAAAACCTTAGTATAAAATTTAAACATTTTTTGACAAAAGTAGCAAGCACATTTTCTGGGATAAATGTTTTGGTGTAAATTAGAGGCACTTAATGAGAAGTAGCTAGATGAAGTGAATTCTCAATAAAATGAAGGATAATTTGATTTTAAAAACTAGAAACAATAAAAAAATGAATAAAGGCATCAAAAAAACTACTAAAGAAGTGTCATCTCATTTTCAAACCCATTTAACCCTCTGCAATTGTGGGTGGTGGGGAGGGGGGGATGATGGGCATTTGGGGCTGGAGCCTTTTCCAGCAAATATAGGGTGCAAGGCAGAACCAACCCCTCGACATGTAGCTAGTCCATCACAGGTTGCACACACACACAAAGCAGTGCCACTTTAATACCAATTCACCTAACCACATGTGTTTGGACTTTTGGACAAAATCCACACAGACAGGGGGAGAATATGCAAACTTCATGCAGGAAGGACCTAGGATGTGAACCCTGTTCTTCTTACTGTGAAGCAGCAGTGCTACCACTGCACCACTGTGCCACCCTAAAGAAGAGTCAATCTTATAATACTGAAACTTAGAGGCAACATTAACAGTAAGCCTTACATTTATATGAGCAGTACGTTTTTTTACCATGCAGTAGTTAGAATTTTTAGGAAGGAAAGAAGTATGAAGGAATGATATACCAAGAACACCATGGAGGAAAAAAAAGATAAGCATAAAGAAATTCAGTCAGTTCATACTAAATAATTTATACAGTATATTACTGGGAGTCTCTGGAGTGTGTTGATTCTACCATCCCTTTGGGGACAACTTCAAGGAAACACAGGAAGGGATAAAGAAAAGGAATGTTAGTATAATTTGTCATCTTATTTCATCGATATTCCAGAAGTTGCAAACTTGGAAGAAGAACTGATCCAATCCTTACTCTGTTCAAAGGTATTACCATAAAAGAGTTTCTTTTCCATTTTCAGGCAATCTGATGACGCAAGAAGTGGAAGAGACAGTCACTAAGAAGACTTTAAGAAGCAGCATGTCGTATTGACTGTTGATGTTGCATTAGCATTTTTTAAAATTGGCCTAATTGAAAGCATAAATATTAAATGGAAGTTTACCCCTGAGACTCCAACTCTTTACCTTACTTTCTGTGTTTACTCTTACAAGGACTGAGTGCTAATTAAATTTAAGAAGAAAAAAATAAATTGTGCCAATTGGACAAGATATATCCCATCATTCTGTAAAAGGATTTTTTCAGCAATCACTTCATACCAGGAAAATACCATAAGATGGCAAACTTTACAAAATTAAATTGAATAGAGTGTCATGCTGGCAATTTTAATTGAGTTAGATTAACTGTACTGCTTAAACAGGAACAGGCAGACCACAAAGGCAAAAAGTTAGAAGAATGAGAAAAGATTTAATCAAATTTAAAATAAAGGCAGAGGTCAGAAGCTGGGAAGTCATTTGTACATTTGTTGTAACGTTTTATACAACTAAACATAAAAAGGATATAAAATCTCCACGTGTGTGACATTCAAATCAAATAATATTGTAAGCCATGCAAAATGTGGTTAAACATTGGTTTTATTTCTTTTTCAGCATATTGTAAGCTTGAGAAGATAAGCAATCATGATTTCATCAACTGCATTGACCTTGAGCCAAAGTGTCCACCGTTTTGAAAGTCTTATTTTTCCAAAAATATAATTGTTTTATAAAAATGTTGCATTTGTTCCATGAGGGTGTGTACGCATTATAGTAAACTGCAGAGACATAAGTGATCAAGAAACATTCAATATGAATTATAAATAAGTAAAGGAGTCTTTCAGTAAGCATAGAGCAAACTTACGAAAGTCATCTAACATTTTAAAAACCAATTTGTTCATCTGTTAAATATGATTATTGTAGTCAGAGACAGAGTAAAGGGCAATCAAGTAAAGCAAGAGCCTAGCGCAAAACAGAAAATTGTCCTTTAAAAACTTTCTTGCTTAATTCAATGTCCCATGCCTTGCACATGTCTAAATGCCACATGTACAATTTGTCTTTGTCACGTAATACATTTTACAGAAGTATATTGCCAAATTTATTTCAGTTAAAGATAAGCTAAGATACTTTAAAATTCAAAGTGTTTGACATGTGATAACTACAGTCTGCTCCTGCATCTCCTTATCTAACAGCCTACTCTCTATGAACAAATTCCTATTTAAAGGTGTAACTTTATTTATCTCATACAGATATCAAAGTACCTTTCACGTCTCAGATTTTTGTGCTCAATTACATTGACAACTAATTTACTCCAAATTACTGTATGCCAGAGCAGATAGCATAATTACTAAAGGCATTATAATAAAAACCTTGTGAATTATTTAAAATAGCTTTCTTTTATTGTTACTTTTTTTGGACATATATTATTAACTATATTGTAATTACAATAGATGAGATTTCCTGTTCTGAGTGATGAATTCTTATTTTAAGCTTTCATTAAAAACAATATTAAAAATTTAGTGAAGCAAACAAGATTTCCACATGTGTTTATTTTTATTTTATGGGCAAGAAATATTTAACATCTTTGTGGTTGTACTGTATATGTTTTCAGTGCTATTGCCTGTTTCTTCAGGGAACTTGAGATTAATTTTGAGGGAGCAGAGTTCAGCATTGTTTCAAAATAGTGACTACAACTCTTGAGTGATACCTTAGGGCACTGATCCTTGAAAAACCTCGAAGCTCTGCAATAGAAACATTATTGTCGATTAAGCGGCACATCAAGAGAGAGCGAGAAAGAGAGAGAGAGAGAGAGAGAGAAATAAAGGACATTTTGTTTGTATATATGTTCCTCCGGAAAATATGAAGTAGGAATTTTATCAACCCTTTTATCAGTGCAGGTAAGAATGTTTTTCATACCATTGTGTCTCCCATGTTTCATAAATGTGACTATGCAACTGAATGACAACTTCAATCATATTCAGGTTCTGTATCATGACATGCTAAGCTGTAACCAGGTTTTTGGTTGAGGAGTAGGGTTTTTTTTCTTATTGATTTTATTTGAAAAAAAGAACATTCCATACAATCATGTCAGACTTAACAAACATAATTCAACCCCCACCCCTTTCTCTTTTCTCTTTCCCTTACCCCTTAGCATGAATATGTCTATGTTACAAAAATGTGGTGCAAAGAATTATGTCTGTATCAATGCAAGAAAGAAAGAGACCAAAATATAGAGAGGTTGGGTGTGTTTAGTAAAAGCATGAGGTTAGTCTGCCATGTTTCAAACAAGTAAACTAAACAAGAGATCAAATGGAATGAATTAATGCAAGAGTCTTTAAAGTATTTTCCTACATTTAGCTGAAAAACGTGTTAATTTAGAATTACCCAGGTACAAACATAGTTGATAACGTCTGATAGATTCATTTCAGTCATATCTTCTTATATAATATGCTACCGTGGCTGTCCGTTTGTCTTTCTAGGATTTTAAACGACCTGTAGCTCTCAAACTGCTTGACCTATTCACCTGAAATTTGGTACACAAATACTATGTGATGTCTACTATCCACTTTCAGGGTGATGATTGACCTCCAAGGTCAAAGGTTAACCCAGGAAGGTCAAGGTCAAAAATGAAATAACCCGTAGCTTGAAATTTGGTACACATATACTACGCTGAAATTCAGCACTACAGCTTATTATTAAAATCGAAGAGTTTGGGAATTATTAATCTTTTTCTTTTTATTTTATTTTATTGTAGAATCATCTCTCGGCAGCGGGCAGCAGGGTGGCCATGCGACGTATGCGTACGGGTGCCATTCTCATTCCCTACCACCTTCGCTATCACATGCCCTACCTCTTTATATCTCAAGTCATTCTTGAGGCAGATTGAAGACTTAAGTGCCAGCTTATGTGAAAAATTAAGGAAAAAGTACTAAGTAATTGCAACACAAACACTGACTTAAATCAGTTTTAACGCAAAAAGATGCAGACGAAAGAAGAGAAGAAGCAGGCTGCTATGGGACAGAAAAGAAGAGCTGCTCAGGAAGCAGCAAGCGTATCAACCTCTGAGCAAAAGAATGCTAAACGTACAGAGAAAATATGAAAACTATGAATGCTCAGGTCAAATGTATTCACTGCACGTTAGGCTGGGTTTATACTTCACGTGATGCGATGCATGCTGCTGCGGACGCTCCTGCTACGCAAGCGTTTTACTGTTTATACTTGCTTGCGTACTTTACGTAAATCTGGAGGAATCCAGCAGGTGGCAGTGCGAGATATTATCAGGGTGAGAACAGGTTCGGCTTCTCTGTGTTGTGAATTGCCTGGAACACTCATTAAATTCCGATGACGCCTTACCACAATATCTCTGAAAAGGATTTTTAATGATTAAATCCATCAATCCAGGGATGTGTCAATTCCAGCAAGCATTGGGCACGAAGCAGAAACGATCCCTGGACGGGACCTTGGCTCATCGCAAAGTGAATACAAGCACACACATATACTGGAGTAATTTTAGCTGCACCAAATCCCCAAATTCCCAAAATCTAAAGATTCTAAATTTGCAGAGAGTTGGAATATCACACATTTAATGTGTTCTGTGTGGTAATCTATTGCTGCTTGCCACTGCTGTCAGGTTCAAGAAGCTCGTAGCAATTAAAAACTGGGATGACGTTTACGACAGTCTGCTTTAATGATAAAGTAAACTTCGAGGTTAAAGTGGACATTTCGAGATTAAAGCTGAAATTTCCACTTTAATCACAAAATACATGTTTTCACCATGTCCATAATTTTTTTTCTCTGTGGCTCCAGTACAGCGCTGTACTTTATGTTGGTGTTGTGAAGCTGCAAAAAAAAGACAGCATAAAAGATGGTATGTGAGACTTTTAAAATGTATCGTGTCATTACAATCGGGAATATGCAACACTTGAATATAAAAGCACCACAAATGTATCTGTATGTCAGAATTTTGCTTCACCACATCGAACCATTCATCAAACATAGAAGCGCGCACATCGATCTCGTAGGATCCGCATAGAGACTTTCTGTCACATGTAGATAGTAAACAGAGACTCTGACGTCACATTCCAGCTTTTATCACACTGCGCTCCCCGACTTTTTGCAGGTATTGCAACTCGCGCACGTGTCACATTAATTTCTGAGGACCTGCTTTTTCTTCAGCCCGGAAGTACATCATTTCCTCTGTCCCCTCGGCTGGGAAGTGCTTCCGGGCTATAAGGAAAACAGAAGTCCTTGAGCCTCCCTGCAGCATCCTCTGTTGGCTCCCATGGTATCCAGCAGTATCAATGTCCATGATGCCCTGCTGGAATTCGGGGCACATCCATGTTGCAGGGAGAACTCCACCTGGCGGCTTGGGGGTATTGGCTGGGAGAAGCTGCCGGACATACTCCACACGGTGCAATAGGAAAACCAAGAGAACCATGTGATACCCCATTAAGTGGGGGATTTGGCATAAAACTACACTCTGTATGGGACAGACTGAAACACACACATGATATTGTACAAAACAGTGATGTACAAAAGATAATTCGGTGTTATGCAGGCTTCTAGGCGCAGACCTTTTGCAATGACACACAAGCTCACACTCAGCCCTTGTGGGAGACTTTACCGTTGGGCCACTCCTACTTTCCCGGTGATCGCACAGTAGGTGCATCCCTACTCCAGTCCCTGGCTTCTTCTTGCCCTAAGGCTCCAATCCTTAACCACCAATCCTTAACCACCTGCCTTTATTCTGCCGCATGTGTTTTGGATCTCCCGTCTCACTTTTCAGTACTCTTGCTTCTTTCAAACTTATTGATCTCTCTCACTGGCCAGTCTTTTATCTCCTTTCCTCCGATCTGCTTTCCTTCTCCCCCTCCAGCACTTACGCTTCCTTTTTAAGATGGGGTGTGGCTCAGCTGCAGTATTCAGCAGCTCCCGGTGCCAATTTGCGTCATGGATGACCCTGCACTTGTGCAATAAGTGCAGTGCTGTCCACTCCTGCATCACGCACAGGAACCGCTCTCACCATTCTACCACAGCCTACACAGAGACATGACTGCGGCAATTAATTGTGTATTTAAAATACACCAACTCACTTTACCACAGTCTGCCCTGCCTGGCCAAAGTCTTCATACTTTGATAGCCTGGCTTAAAGATTAATTTTGACTATTTTGTGTATGAGAAAATGTGTAGAGGTGTCTGGAGGCCATTCCTTGGAGAGGAAGGGTTATATCATGTATCTGTTTTTAAGTTATGTGTATTTTAAGTTTTATTATTGTTTTAATAAATTTTTTATTATTATTTATCATGTCTTTTTGTAATTTCTGTTTGTTTTGAAGAGATAATTGTGTACTGTCCCTTTAAATGTAGTTATGTTTCATGTCCGCTGAGGTGGGTCCACCCTGATGTCACAACTCCTGTATTTTATTTCCTGTCTTGAAGTTTCTGGATTTCTTGATTTTTTTTCTGCTTTGTTAAAGGATACTGATTTCTGGACTGTATACTGTACAATCCCTCTTAACTGGCCTCACATTAACCGGCCGATGGATTAACCGACCTGTTAAAACAAAATAAAATATATATATTTTTTTTAATCCTGAGTTCTTCTTTATATTATATGTATGCACTTCCTTCCTTCCTGGAATGTGAGAGGTATTTTAAAACCAGCAAACAACAAGACTGTTCAAATTAAATAAAGTGCAGTGTATCAAAAGTCTTCTTTAAATAAATAATCCATTAAAACGAGTGAATTAGTGGAGGTTAAAATCCATAAAAAACAAGTCCTTTAAAAACAATGCAAACAAGGTTAAAACAATGGCTGCAAGCAGTCTCTTAAAATCCAAAGCACGGTGTCTTCTTCTTTCTACCTGGCGGCTCCCCTGCTTCTTCCATCGGGCTTCGCAACAGGGGAGTTGCCCTACCTGCAGGTGTAGCTACCTTCCACACTGGTCCGGTAGCCCTCCGATCCATGACTATGTCAGGCTCCATCCAGACTGAGACTTGGGTTCTTTCCCAAATGGACAGGGTGCTCATGCTGGGGCTAAAACAGCCCAAGTCTCAACTTATTTTGCCTTTAAAAAACTCTAATCATAATAAAGGCCAAGATGAGCACATGAGTGACCCAGACCCCATTCTTCAGGAAAACAGTGCAATGGCAATTCAAAGACCTTTGAATGTTGTACGCTGAATGTAAACAAACCTGTGTGTATTGCAACATTGACATTTACTTGGCAAAATGATTTTTATTTTGCTCTCTTACTCAGCTACTGTCACTTGCTCCCAATCTTGTTTATTTCTTTTGTTTGTGACTCCTGCAGATAGACCATCAAAAAGACCATTTTTCCGGTCTTGATTTCAGTCAGTAATACTTCTAGTTCACATTCAATGAAGTTTTGTTTTCTGTGCTCTCCTGTGTTTTGTAGCACGTTATTAAGGAACATGGCCCAAAACAGGCAATTTAATGCCATATATGGTTAAACGCAGGAGGTGACGGGGAGAGGCTAAAAGTGTGTGCATGATTGCATAGATTTCAATATTTTCTTAGTAAAAGAGCAGTCTTGGAAAAGGTGAAGAGTATTAAGAATGGTAAAGATAAACTAGACTACACAGATGGTGAAATGGCAAATGCTTTGAACTGGCACTTTATTTAAGTTTATATGTGTTAAAAGGTTGATAACCTCCCAAATGTTAAAGAAACTACTAAGGAGGTATTTAGTGACATGAATATTACTGCTCGACATAAATAGGCTGAAATCTAATAATAAACCAGGGGTATTTATCCCCAAGTGCTTAAGGAAATCATTGAGTACATATATAAATCCTTGGCAAAAATGTTTTGAAAATCTCTGTACATTAGGGAAATTGCTAAAGACTTGAGGTTAGCAAAAATGATCCTATTGTATATAAAGGGTCATTAGGTTAATCCAAATAACTATTAGCCAGTGATTTTAATGAACATCATAGGTACATTAATAGAAGCAATTATTAAGGAAAAGACTGAGTAGTATTTGTCTGTATCTGTAAAACTCAACATTTGTTCAGAAGAGGGAGATCATGTTTAACCAATATGCTGAGTTCAGTATATGATGTTATTTATCTTGATTTTCAGAAGGGTTTTCATAAGGTACCACATGAAAGGTTAGTGATATAACTAGTAATAAAACAAGTAGGAATTCAGGACATGGTCTGTAAATGGGTACAAAATTGGCTCAAACATAGTAAGCAAACTTTTTCAAAATTAGGTCATATTAAAAGTGGTGTCCCTCAGGGATCAGTGTTGAGGTTGCTGCTTTTCTTAATGTACACAGATTATCTGAACAGAGAATATAATCAACATGCTGGTTAAATATACAGATGATACCAAACTAGGTAGAAGGGTACAAAATGTAAACTCAGCTAAATTGTTACAGAGGGACTTGAACTACATACAAGCATGGACAGATTTGTGGCAGGTGAAATTTAATGTAACTAATTCTAAAGAATTACATGTACATAAGAAGTAAAAAAGTTTGATTTGAATGTTCAAAGGAGGTCTGAAACTTGAAAGTACCCCTTATTAGAAGGACCAAGGAGTCATAGTGGACGTGTCACTCTCTGTATCCGGACAGTGTGCAAAAGTGATAAAGAAAGCTATTAGAACTTTTGGTTATATTTCATGATGTGTGAATGTAGTGAGAAGTAAAGCAAAATAACACCTTTTATTGGCTAACTAAAAAGATTACAATATGCAAGCTTTGGAGGCAACTCAGGCTCCTTCTTCAGGCATGATGTAAGTATAAGTCAAGGGAGGTTATGCTTAAGTTATATAACACACTAGGGAGGCCTCACCAGAATTACAGTGTTTAGTTTTGGTCTCCACAAAAATGACATAGCAGCACTAAAGAAGTACAGAGGAGAGTAACTAAGCTGACTCTGGGACTAAGAGATATGTATGAACAATGACAGGAGATTTTTGAAGGAGTTGAACCTTTTCTTTTTAACCATGCAGAGATTAAGAATGAACATACCTAGAGTGTTTAAAATTATAAAATTAATTTGTACTTTGGATACAAGTTGTTAATTTAAAGTGAACTCTGTATCAAGAACATTGAGATACAGTTGAAAACTTGACAAGGGCAAATTTCACACACATGTTAGAAAGGTTTTCTTCATGCAAAGAGACATGGAGAAATAAAGAATTAGTGTAGTGGAGAGCGGGACATTAGGGACCTTAAAAGTCTGACTTGAAGTTAATCTAGGTGTTTAGGATGGACAAGCTTGATTGGAAGAATGGCCTTTTTGTCACAGTTTTTCTAATGATCATATGTTATAATTCAAATTGCCTTATTTTAAGCTATCTGCTAAATAGGTAAGCAATAGTAAAAGTCTCCAAATTACAGACATTAAATTCATTTTTAATTTCACTGTAAACACAATGTTTCATACAAGCAGATTCCTACCATTATGCTAACAAGGCATTTGCTGTGAATTGGAAAAACCTGGCAAAAAATGGGTCTGTGACCTCCAAAATGACAATAAAGCAGACCAACAGTATTTTCTGGCCAGCACAGAACAGGCTTAGTTCAAACCAGCTAAGTCTTAACTGCTACCTGATGGATTTAGCTGGAACAGGCCCCAAAAATGGCGAGCTGGCTTTAAAAATTGAAAATACAAAGAATGTCCCAAAATATAAGTAAAAAATTACTCATAATGGATATAACCATCAATCTCTGGCTTGTAAAGACAAGTGAAACAAAGTATCCTTATAAACAAAAAATATTTATTAACAAAATCTAAAAAATAAAAAAAAAATTTCAAAAGGACAAGAAAGAGTTGAATAAAAAGGCAGTCCAAGGCAAACAAATCCCAATACATAATCTATGATCAAAGCCAATTATCAGAAGAACAAAAAATCCATGAAACTAGAAAGATCAAGAAATAACAATACTCACTTAACTCCAAATACAAGCTCAATGTTCCACTACTGTTTTTTTTTCTTCTTGGCACAATATCAAGCCAGAATGAGGACACAGCAGTAGTGATGTCAGGGTGGCCCCACCTCTCGCGGCTCCACCTACATTTAAAGTCACAGAACATAATTACAAACCTAATAGAAAATACATAAAAATATGAAAAATAATAATACACGATTGGCAATAAAAGATAGAATTAATATCAATACAAGTAATAACATTGTTCACCTTCATAATTAAGTGCATCCCATTTCCTCCCTGCATGGAGCTTGCATGTTCTCCCCGTGTCTGCATGGGTTTCTTCCAGGTGCTCTGGTTTCCTCCCACAGTCCAAAGACATGCAGGTTAGGTGCATTGGCGATTCTAAATTGTCCTTAGTGTATGGTTGATGTGTGTGCCCTGCCCGGGGTTTGTTTCCTGCCTTGTGCCCTGTGTTGGCTGGGCCTGGCTCCAGCAGACCCCCATGACCCTGTAGTTAGGATATAGCAGATTGGATAATGGATGGATGGATTTGTTCTCAATTAAAACTCTACTGTGTTGATTGAACACTATGTCATACTGAGTTGCATCTACCCAACAAGGAAACTCTATAAACATGTCCCTCTCTCTTCTTGTTCCATTTGTTTCACTAGGCCCCACCCCTTGAGATATAGAATACATGAAAGAGAAAGGAACTTAGAAAAAATACTGAATACTTATGCAATCAGCTACTGTATATTTTATATTTGTAATTCATTTTGACCACTTTGCAGTGATTTGTTTTCACTTTGATAATCAAAAGTATTTTCTGTTGATTAGTGTTAAAAAAAAGCCATATTAAATCCACTATAATTCCATGTATAATACAGTTTTTTTCAATTTCTTAAATGCAGTTCTCAAAGCACTAACCTCATTCCTGTAACATAGCCTCAAAACTCCGTAACCTTGGCCAAAGCACAGTTTAATTTCTTAATGTGTATGTGCTATGTGGCAATTAGTAAAGCACATTTTGCAAGTTATTAAGTACATGCATCATTGCATAGACACAACTTGCATTGTATAGATACAATTCTCAACTGACTCTGATAAGCCAATCAGAACAGATTGTCCTTTTATCATTTAGGAATATACATTTCTCATTCATATCAGCACAATGGGTCATTGTATAAATCATTGTATGCTAAATATAATGTACAATGAGCAGTGTATTCATTTGGCAATTTGTTAGAAGGTAAATAAGAATAACAAGCCCTCCCACCGTATTCTACATGTGCAAATCATGGCTAATTGTAAACAATTACTAATTACAAACCTTTATAAGGTCTACCTCAGCGATGATGCAGGAAAACAATGAAGCAAGAGCAAGAGCAGTCAGAATGCATGGTGGAGGGTTGACAGGAGTGCAGGGAGGATGAAGAAGGGGCTGGGAACATCAAAGGTGACTAAACAAATCAAATGAGATCAGGGCTGTTGTTGTTGACCATGTAATAATAAACCATGGCCTAAGCATGGATGAGGCTGGGCGAAAGGCCAGCTGCACCTCTGTGGCATCCATAATATGAACGTTCAGAAATGAAAATGGGTATATGAAAATCCTGCACCTTGCATATATATTTTACTGTTTTTGTGCAAAGTCGGTAATGGCATACTGCAACAGATATTTGCACTGTTGAATTCATGGATTCATGTTTGTGCCATTTCAGATTGTAACACTTCCCTATTTTGGTGACAGAGGTCCATTATATATATCAAAACAAGAGATAACAATTGTGACATGGTGAGGGCCTTCAATTCAGTTAGATTTTGTGACATCCAGAGATCTATTCTACAAGATGACACCACCTTTCAGAACATCACTTTTGTCAGTCTCTTTACCATGGATAGGGTGCTGCATAGACATGTTGAAACAGCTCTACAGGGTTCCTTTTTCCAGAAATAATGAGTGGATGAAGGAGCAAAGGTTCCTGTATGTGCAGGTACAGTAATGTGTTTCCCCTCAGTGTGTCAATGTAATTAGGGACCATACTTTAAATATACAGTTTTGTCATTTTTTTCTTTGAGTGTTGTTACATTATTGGATGTTCATTTTTCAATTTCATCTAATATGATGATTTTTGCTTTGCAGATAGTGATGGTGCTGGAAGTGAGTGACACCACATATACATTAGTGTATGTGGATGAAGCAGGATTCAACCTGAACAAAGTCGGGCAATGTGTCAGAAACATAATAGGCCATTGAGCCACAGTGGATGTGACAGGGCATCATGGTGGTAACATAACCATGTGTGTAGCAATTTTAGAGGATGGTGTATTCCACCATGTTTCCACCATCGCATCTTATAATACAGATCGTCTCCTTGAATTCTTAGGCAGGCTATACAATGCTCTTATTTATGAGAAAGACAGGTGAGTGGTGATACCTGCTATGCCACAATATGTAGTTATTTGGGACAATGTCAGTTTTCGCCACTCCTATCTTGTCAGGGAATGGTTTACTGCACAGTGGAGTTCTTACCACTTTATTCACCCTTCCTCAACACAATAGAGGAATCCTTCTCAGCCTGGGGTTGGCAAGCATATGACCATTGGCCCCACAACCAATTGTGTTTACAGGGGGCAATGGGTGCTGCTTGTGAAGACATCACCATGGATGCAACATTCAAGAAAGTTCTCCCCCTCTGCCTTGGAAGACAAAGAGATTAGATGTAATGTTGATGAAATGTTGTGGCCAAGCAGAAGACAGGCTGAATGCTGAGGTTTGAAATTATAGTTGCATTATATTTACAATACAGGGCATCACTGTATGTATCTTAATGTTTTTTTCTCCTACTGTAAAAAAAAAAAACAGATTTTCTTTCATGTCATTTATGAGTTATACTTGAATGTATGCTGGATTTTTATTGTATATATCTGTGTGTATTTTACATTGACAAAAGAATAAATGGTGTGCCTAGTTTTGGTTCAAGTACATAGCATTTTTTGGGGGGTATACCTATGCATTGGCCAAGTGTGCTTTCTTTATGAGGAGTATTTTACCAATGACTTATTTTGTGTGTTTTGGTACATGTTTGGACATTTTTGGTTCTTTTGCACTTGTGATACAGTGTTGTAATAACTGCCTTTACAGACATGGGAAATGCACTTAGAGCTTTGAGACAGATGTTAACATTTTGAAAATTGCATGTTAGCAATCGAAAAAACTGTGTTAAAAAAAAAAAAGTCAAAACTTCCAAGGAGGTGAATACTTTTTAATAGGCACTAAGCATTTTTCTTCAGTCTGGCCCTGCTTTCACCCATACAGGCTGAGAACCCTATTTCTTGAGTTTGAGGCCAGGCTTTTTCTTGTTATATGATCGAATTTGGAGCATTGTGGCCTTGGTTTGGGTAAGCCAGAACCTTTAATTTTGGTGAAGCTCAAAAGAATCATAACATTGCCTATCCAAATAAACACTCGGCACATGTTTCACAGCTTGGTTTGCAACCTGAATTTTGCTTTCCTTTCTAGTATATTCGATTTGCAAAGCGGACTTTGAGACTGTCACACTAAATAGATTTTATGTTTTAGAGGCCGGAGTGTGACAATGTTTAAGCTTGAAAAACAAATTAAATATGTAGAAGCTGAAATATTAATTTTGGGAGATTTCAAGTCAGTAATGTTTGGAAATGTTACATATAAAAAAGAAATAAAGGACAATTGTTTGAACTCGTTGCCAGATATGTTTTTAAAACTGAAACCTCCACTTCTGAATTGCATCTAAGATGAAATAAGTTCCCTGATAACTTTTGTCTTGGCTAATTCACTTAATATGTTTTGCATCTTCAGATGTGTTTGATCTAGTGGCTATACTAGAGTTGTCTTTGATTTATGAGCTTGGTCTATCACCTATTCTTATCTGCTGTCCTCAGCATGCAGTATTGCTTGATCCTGTCTATTGTAGGTCACTTTAAACCATTTAGGGTCCAATGGAGTCACCTGGAATAGCTGGTGAGACTTGTTAAAATTTCTGATGCCGTGGAAGAGATTCCAGATGTCCTTTGGACTTGCTTGTTTATGTACTTTTGGAGTCTCATGCTAAGCAGCTGTTATGCCCTGAGAAGAGAGAATGTAATCTATACTAATAAAAGGCAAAGCCCTCACTGACTGACT
>JANRMT010062806.1:31858618-31910345 GCA_026402145.1 Polypterus bichir lapradei
ATATATATATATATATATATATATATATATATAGATATGAGAACAACACTCATATCAATGACAAAACAATTACATTAACAATCATGTTACGTTATTTTTAAAATTTTTCCTTTTCTTTTTCATACCTTCTTTAACACACTACTTCTCCGCTGCGAAGCGTGGGTATTCTGCTAGTATATATATATATGCCAGCAACACTCAAGACAATGACAAAACAATTACATTGTCAATCATGTTACGTTATTATTAAAATGTTTCCTTTTCTTTTTACTTCTCCGCTGCCAAACGCGGGTATTTTGCTATATATATATTGTGGTAGATAGGGGGCGCTCTCGCTCCCTTGAACCCCTGTCCACGACTCCAGACACCAGGTAAAAATCCAATACTTGACTTTATTAATTCTCCACAGTGTACAAAACACCCTCTACTCCACTATACTCATTAACCAACAATACAATAAACAATAAACCAATCCTCCAGCTCCCAGACGCGTTGCCACCCTTCCACCCAGCTCAGCTCCCGTCTGGGAGCTCCCACAGTCCTTTTATATTTCCTGACCCGGAAGTGTTCTCAATCCCCAGTCCATGTGATCCTCAATCACTTCCGGGTCAGGTAAAAGTTCTTTTCTTCACCCCGGAAGCCCGTCGCTCTTCCTATGACGAACTGCCGGGTCATAGGGCACAAATGAGTCCTCGGTCCTCCCTGCAGCACCCTCTTGTGGCCCCTGAGGTATCCAGCAGTGTCTCTGGAGTGTCTCGTGGAAGCTTCTGGGACTTGGAGTTCTTTACTTCACAGGTTGAGGATCGGGCCACTTCTTTTAGCAGGCTGCGGTCTGTCTTTATTATTTTTGTGACCTCCCGATCAGCCATTTCCCGACCCTCCTTACCTTTTTGTAGGGTGAGCGGCACCTCGCTCGCCTCCTCCTTCCCCTTCGGAATGTCCGAGTCCGTTCCTTCGGGTTCGAAGGCGCAAACAGCGGGACGCGGTCCTCCTCCTTCCCAGCCAACACCGGGTTTGTTGCCGTGTCCCTCCTCGGCTACAGTCATGCGGAAGTCGGCTCCTAGGTGCTCTGGCTTCGACAGGAGCAGGCTGTCGTCTTCGGGGCAGTCTCCTTTTTCCCTCGGAGCCTCCAGGTGGTCATCTCCAAGGTACATGCACGGGACAAAGTGAGTAACAATAAAAGGATTTTTAATGTTGTTCCCGGCACGTACCTTAGAGTGATCGTTGCTTCCTGGAGGTTTCTCCGGACTTGTAAGGTCTCTCCTTGACTCCTCCCGAGCGTTGGCCATTGCACCTAAGGCACTCCCGCTGGCGTTGTCGCTTTGCTTGCCCTTCCTCTTCCCCATTTTGGACTCGGTTTTTTCGGGTTTTGGCGATGCTGTGACGATTCCTGACTCCGTCGTCTTTTCAGGGTTCTCTGCCCACAGAAATGTCCTGCCGACTACGCCACTGTCGCATGAATTAAAAAATGTTTACAAATAAATGAGAGGGGAATTGGAAGGACTGTTAAGTTTAAATCTTTTCTTGTCAACAAAACACATGGATAATGTTCTCAGAGATGGACACTCTAGAGTGCAATTAAAATTTCTCTTGGATGAATGAAAGCACTAGCAAGCCAAATAGTTTAATACCAAGTTTCATTATCAGCAAGGACTGTCTTCTAATTAGGAAACTAGTTGGAAGGAAAACCTGCAGCCAGTCAGGCCCTACAGGACTGTGAATGAGGACCTTTGCTTTCTATAATTTATTATTTTTCTTTTTTATGAAAGACTCCTATTTTGGTGTGTATTATTATTTAGTATTTGTTGGACTTTCTATTGGTTTCGCTTGCTTTTTAAGTTGCTTGTATTTCAAATTAAAATATCATATAGTGTGGCGTTGTGACTCTGTAGTTACTTGTACAACATCTTCTGCTCAGCTTTACAGCTTAACCTAACAGTGAACACAATGCTACAGTGGGGCCCGATTGTAATTTAAAATGGAAGCCTCACCCTGAGCTTAATTGAAAAAGTAAAAGCTTCGATCCAAAAATGTTAACTAACTGTAGCACAATAATATGAGTAAAGAAGTATTGAAATTTTGGAAGTAGCTATTATCACTTATTAATGAGATAGATAATCTGAATGGCATCTAGAGATGTACAGTGTCACTGAGGACATTACATTCTCAAAAGAGTCTTTATAGCTGCAAAACTGGAATCACCCAAGGTTAGGATCCAGTTATTGCAAAGTGACTCACACACACACAACCTGTTTAGAATCACCAATTTATTTAATGTCAATGTCAATTTATTTATAAAGCACATTTAAAACAACATCAATAATGCTGTAGCCAAAGTGATTTACATTAAAGCATACAGTAAACATAAATAAATAGAATAAAATATAAAAAAAACACAATACAACCAGCAGTAAATTGAAACAAAGAAATGACTAAGAGGAGGGAAATATCAGTATCACTGAAGGTCACCGAAAGCTAATTTAAGATTCATAACCTTTAAAAACCCGGTACTAAGACTAATATTGTACAGGATTCATCTAAACGAGGTCTGATTGTTACTCAAAGGTTTTAAACATCCACTTCTTTCCCAGCCACCTTAATTTAAAGTCAAAGAGGCGATACAGTGGCACAAAACCAACTTACCAGGTTCAAAAGCTGGCTAAAGCATTGCCTTTGTGGAGTAAGCATATTCTCCCTTTGTCATTGTATGTTTTTCTGTCGGTAGTGATTTTGCATACATCAGTTGTACAGCAGATATACTTTTATTTTGTTTGAACAAAGGTTGATGCAATTATATTAAAAAGACTATAGATGGCAGCAAAGCCCACCATATTCATATTTCCCAGTACTTTCAGCATCATTACGACTTCTGTTCAGACTGGAAAAATTATGAGCTAGTAGTCATATAATTATATATAACTATCTACATCTTGCCTAGGTTTGATTTTTCTTATGTATAATTAAATGTGTTTATAAACAATTCTACTATTGTGTTATTTCATCTCTACCCCATTTACCATATAGATTATGTTGCCTGATAACCAAAAATATTAAGCACACCATTTAAATCAATAATATTCTAAGACTTCTACTCATACTACTGAGAAGTACAATGCAGTTTTTACTTTACAAAGCACAGCATTGTGCATCTAAATGTGTTCTTTTCATTGGAAAGTCTCAACACAGGATGTCTGCCCCTTGCGTTTCTCCAGAAACTGCTGTTTCCTGCATATGAGGCTGAGCATATACACACTCCGAATGCTGAGGGGGAATGTATTCAACATCATCACTATCTCCAAAGTATCTTTAGGATTGGAATCACCATTATCATCATCATAATTGGCAAAGTGGGTATCATACTACCAGAAACTTAACACACATCACACGGCTCAAAACAACATCCACACGTGATTGGTAATGACTAGTGTTTTGTTTTGTTTTTTTCAACTGGAGACCTTTAGTTACACAGGAATTTAACAGGCAGACACGTGTGGAATTAGTGGATGAAAGCACATAAGCTAATGCCTTTGAATATTGTAAACCCACATCCATTAACATGCATCTCTGCATGTATTTGACCCCAGAATGTGGCTTACCTCTAGGGAAATTTGAATTGAGAGAGGAGAATTAGATGTGACATTTCCCTGGTGGGAGGAAAACTAGACAGGATAATGACAGCTTTATCCTTGGAGTGCAAAATTAGAGAATGTTCTGTTTCAGGTGGGCAAGTATGTTGAGACTTCAATTGGCAGATACACGTGTAGTATATTTATTGTTTCTTTTAAATCATTAATGACATATTCTATGATTAAAGAACTTATTTTTTGAATATTTGCACTATAAAGTCATTAATGTTAAAAATCATTGGCAATATCAGAGGGGGTGCCTGTAGAATCTGATACAAGGATAACCATAAACACTGCATTACCTGTTCCATTGATTACTTTAAGATTTCACTTGTTAAAATTATGAAGGTTATATGTACAATACATTGCCCTAAAGTACAAGTGAATGAATATTTCAGGCTCAATATATGAGCAGTGCTTATGATATAGGCACATATTTTCTGTGTTCAAATAACATCTTTAAATAGAAAGCTCCTTGTAATTCCCTGAGCCTAAAGGAAGTGAACTAGCCTGACATTCTCTTATAGTTCCATAGCAGAATTGAGAAGACATGTTGCCCTATGCCACTATTCCATTATGCACCTGCAGTGCTTCAGTTTTGCTGTATTTTCTTAAGAGCACTCTAGGGAATAAACAGCACAGAAGAAGAAATATACATTTAAATGCACTAAAGCAACATCTTTAGCTCTGCTTTTCTTGCAGGCAAATAGATGCATATCTCACATCAGGTGAGTAGATTATTATTAAGGCAAATTATTAAGCTTTTCACTGCTAAGAGAAAACCTCCCAAGACTGAAAAATTGATAGTATTTATTCAGATACTTATAAAAAAATCTAATATGTTAGTAAATTGTCGATGGGGGCATCTTATGCTGATTTTTCCCCCATGTAGCAGTACACAGTATAATATATATTTTTTCTTTTTCTCAAGTCTAGGTATAGAAGCCTTCATTAGAATTTATCACGGACACTTTACACACAATCACACAATCATGAAGGTTTCTTATAATTCTCAATTTTGCTGTGATTTGATTTGTTGAGTTAACTTACTCACTATGCATGATTGCTCAAATCCATTTCAACTGTCAGTGGAGAAAAATATTTGTAATTAAAAATGAAAATGTGGTGCCATTTTGAAACTGTTACCATATATTTTACATCTGTTTCTCATTGTGTTAACGCATCTCACTGGCAGGCTTATCTTTCATTGCTAAAAGGCAAATCTTTTTTCAGTGAAGTGAAGTCTGTAATTAACGTTAACAAAAAAGTAATTTACAGGTTTTGTATTAGGACATTCCGTCCCATGCCCATCAGCACAACTGATCATTAGGGAATCATGCATTGCAAATATCAGCACCTTTTTGCATTTTTTATTTTTTTTTCTATTTTTATTCTAATACCACCTTTGTATTACAACTCTATCAAAAATTCTATGAAACACTCAAATTGTGTTTTCAGTGGTAAAATATTCAAACTAGCAGTATGTACTGTGCTTTAATGTATGGCTTACTACAACTTGCTTTGTTAAAGCAATATAGGATACTTTAGTGTCTATGGTTTATATACTTTATCAATATGTGGTGCATGTGGTAAAAACATGAAATCCTACTGTACTTTTAGATAGATAGATAGATAGATAGATAGATAGATAGATAGATAGATAGATAGATACTTTATTAATCCCAAGGGGAAATTCACATAATCCAGCAGCAGCATACTGATACAAAAAACAATATTAAATTAAATAGTAATAAAAATGCATGTAAAAGCAGACAATAACTTTGAGTAATGTTAGCATTTACTCCCCCGGGTGGAATTGAAGAGTCGCATAGTGTGGGGGAGGAACGATCTCCTCAGTCTGTCAGTGGAGCAAGACAGTGACAAAAGTCTGTCACTGAAGCTACTCCTCTGCCTGGAGATGACACTGTTCAGTGGATGCAGTGAATTCTTCATGATTGACAGGAGTTTGCTTAATACCCATCGCTCTGCCATAGATGTTAAACTGTCCAACTTTACTCCTACAATAGAGCCTGCCTTCTTAACAAGTTTGTCCAGGCGTGAGGCATCTTTCATCTTTATGCTGCCTCCCCAGCACACCACCGCGTAGAAGAGGGCACTCGCCACAACCGTCTGGTAGAACATCTGCAGCATCTTATTGCAGATGTTGAAGGACGCCAACCTTCTAAGAAAGTATAGTCGGCTCTGACCTTTCTTACACAGAGCATCAGTATTGGCAGTCCAGTCCAATTTGTCATCTAGCTGCACTCCAAGATATTTATAGGTCTGCACCCTCTGCACACAGTCACCTCTGATGATTACAGGGTCCATGAGGACATTATTTCGACACTGATGTAAAAAGTCCTTCTTTTTGGCTCATATATATTTACATTTATTTGCTTAGCAGACGCTTTTATCCCAAGCAACTTGTGAAATAAGTCAATACAACTGAGTAAACCTCAGTCTGGGGGACTGTTGGGAAACAGGTGTTACAGGACAAAGTTAAAAAAGTGAAGTGAAGAGCTCAGCACAGAATGCAAGCTAGATACAATTTATCAGTTACAAATAATATAAATAATAAAATAGACAAAAATTCACCAAACAAAAAAATCTTCAAATGCTTCTTAAACACATTGAGGAGTCAGAATTTCAAATGGAGGTGTGCAGCTTGTTCCACTAACTTGGAGCTACACCTGAAAAGGGTCTGGATTGAGATTTGATGCCACATAGAACTGGTATCACCAGACACAATTCATCAGCAGACCTGAGTGGGTGAGAAGGGGCAAGTCTCCAAATATATATAGGTGCTGACCCAGTGACTACTTTGTAGGCAAGCATCAAGGATATGAACTTAATACATGCTGCTACAGGGAGCCAACACAGTAATCTGAAAAGAGGAGTGACATGTGTCCATCTCTGCTAACTGAACACCAAATGTGCCAATGTATTTTTGCTCATCTCCAGCAGAACGATGCAGTACGGCAGATGTGATAAGAAAAATGGCTGGATCAAGAGTTGTGCTGCTCACCCCATCAGATAGGTCTGATTCTCCAGATGTTGTATAGAGTAAATCTGCAAGACTAAAAAACTGTTTCATCAAGGTCAGTGAAGGACATCTGGTTAAGGATCACCACCCGAAGATTGTGTACAGACCTGGAGGGTGCTTGTGATCGTTAGATGAGCTGAAGAGAGGTGGGATGCTAAAAAGAAGGATTCACTGGGATAACAAGAAGGCCTGACTTCACCAGGTTGAGCCAGAGATAGTGCTCCTTCATCCATGTTGCAGTATCAGTGAGACATGCAGAGATTCTAGTTCATAGCATGAGGTCGTCTGGAGGGAACACAAACTACATCTCTTTATCTTATCATAGCACTGATAAGAGAAACCATGGGACAGGACAATAGGTCCTAGTGAGGAGGTGTATAGAGAGAACAGGAGAGGACCCATCAACAATCCTTGGGGCATACCCATGCTTGCCTGTTGCACCTTGACACCTCTCCTTATCAGGACATCTGCC
This sequence comes from Polypterus bichir lapradei, assembly GCA_026402145.1. NCBI lineage: Eukaryota > Metazoa > Chordata > Cladistia > Polypteriformes > Polypteridae > Polypterus > Polypterus bichir. The sequence continues at coordinate 31,865,760 of JANRMT010062806.1, forward strand.
CAAGAAGTAGGACTCAAATCACCTGAGGACAGTCCCAGTGATGTCCAGGCTAGAGAGAGTTCCAGAGAGAATAATTGACCATGTGGAAGGCAGAGGAACGAACTAGAAGACTGAGGACAGAATACATGTTGGTAGTTCTAGCCAGCTGTAGATAGTTGACAACAGTGCGTAGGGCTGTCTTCGTGGAATGGTACCTATTGATGCCTGACTGATTAGGATCTAGTAGTCTGCTCTTTAGAAAGAAGGAAGAGATTTTGTTAGACACCCTGAAAATGAGTTCTTGTTCCTTTTTATACTCATTAAGTAAGCAATGCTGCCAGGAAAAGGTCTGAATAATGTCATTTGGCTTTTTCTCATGACAAGTAGCAGACAGCAGAAAAAAGATAAGTTCTGTAATGTAAACCTAAGCCCTATGAGTATCTTGCATATCATACAGGAGAAGGAACTAGTGACACATAACTGCAAAGTGAACCTGACAGACTGAAGACCTCCATCAGTATAAATGGTATGATACGGGAAACTTTCAAAATGTATTTCTCTTTAAATACATTTTTTTCATTAATGAGAAAAATCATTTTTGACCATATGTATTAAGGAAGTACATTTTCTCCTTTTTAGAATATGTCTGTAATAAGATAATTTTTGTTTTCATTAAATTATTTGCTATGATGCCGTTTTCTTTTCTTTTGGGTGTTACAATTTTATAGAGCTATCATCAAGACACTATCACTAGTTGCCGGCAGCATGTCCTGGAAGTTTCATGATCAGATGTCATTCATATAATGGTATTTAAACCAGCGTCACATAAATTGTTCTAATATTTGGATAGTGAAAACCCTTCTTTTGTCTTCTCTCTGTTATTAGTGATTCTTAGTGATTTTGTTTTGGTGCAAGTACACTTGTCCTAATGATCCTGACTGCAGCTTCTCCTTTTCACCACATTTATCTCCCAATGCTCTCTCACTGTTGCACCTATATAGTGTGTTGTACATTCTTTCTTCCATGGTAGAAACAGAGTGTTAGGATGAGTAAAAACATGCATCCTGAGATGAAACATCTTTTCAAAGAGATAGCACACTACATACGCAAAAAATTGTAGTGGAAATTGAACAGGTTGGAGTCCTTGCAGTGTTGTTCTAGCTGACGAGATTATTCGCATCCAAGAACACCTAGCTGAGTAAGGTGCTCTGCTGCAAGCTGCTGCTGGTAATGTCATAGTATAAAGGTCTCAGATTTCTATCCTTCTCATTTTTCAGAGGATCAAAAGAAGTTTTGTGGTTTTCTTAACTAGGGCAGACTTGTATTTGACTGGGTGGATTTTTGGTCTTGGAACCCCTGCAATTTTTTTTTTCTCCAGGTTAATTTGAATTTTTTTGTGTTTGTGTTTTCTCCCCTCCCAACCATCTGGCATTATCATTGGACTCATTTTCAGAGACTTATAATGTGATATTATATATAAGGATGTTTCTACTAATTTATATCTATGTTAGATAAACTCATATTGATTTATTTTTTATTACTCAATCATTGTCATTCTTACCTAAGATAATTTGTTTTTCTTTGCTTGTAACAAATTTTTGACATCTTGTAAAGCACTTTGAGCTACATTCTGTGTATGAAAATGTGCTATAGATTTACAGCCTCAGACTTATGGCTCGGACAGAGCTAAAGTGGTGTATATGATCACCCTTATAGATGATCAGAATTTAGATTGGGCCTTTTCAAGACTCTGTTCTAATCATCCTAGCTTCCTGTACTTCAGAAGTAACATTTAAACTTTGATTAAAATTTAAACAAGGAAGCATGAACATTAGTAACTATGTCATTACTTTCCAAACGATTGCAGCAGATGTAGGAGGGGAAAATCATCTGAGATGAAAGATGAATTAGGCAGCCACGATTTAGGAGACACTCTGGGAGAGGTCATTAATTTGGATTTATATTGGAACATAAGCTAGAAAGAAAAATTAATCTGAAGAGAAATACATTTTTTAAATTTACCATATTATAACAATGAAGTCAAGGTTTTACAAACTTAATTTAAATCTAATATGCCTTTCCATTATTCTTTATCATTGTTTCCATAACGTCCTTAATGTAAAATTAGATGCTGATTCTATAATTAGTTAGAAATAAATATTTGTGATACAGTCATTTCAGTATGACAGTATGCTATTCTAATACATAAAATATATACTAGACAAACTCTAATTAAGGCTTTTGATATTTCACTTCCATTCACAAAAGAATGGAGATTCATAGACTTGTTTGAGAAATAATCTTATCCATTCTCTCATCCATCTGCAAATTTGCCTAAATCAGTTTTACAGTTGTAAGAGCTTATTCTGAAAATATTGGGTATAAAGCAGGAACCAAGCCCTGCAGGAGATCCCAGTATTGAATTTTACAGTTTTGCAAACCCGATAAACAGACTTCTCAGAAGCGCACAATTCATTTTCACTTTTTATGAACAGTGAGTCCAGCTGACAGGTACAACTAGATATTTTACAATTTGAGTTTAAAAGTAACAGACTTTGAGACCTAAATGTTTTTTCATAATTTGTTCAGTCCTTCATTTTGTGTGTATATAATTATTAAATCATTGCATGCTTTTCCTTTACATTCTGACTTAGTAGTGTGCACCACACAAATATGCATAGATAAGTTCTGATCTGCCCATATCACTCTGCCTTACATTAGTTTGATTATTTAAAAATCATTACACTAAGAGGAAAGTGTGACTGTGTACAAAGTGATTTTCTTAGAAAAAGCAAATTGTTGTAGTGAAAGTAGTTCAAATCATTTTTCAAATGATAGGATTAAATTGATAACTTAAAAGCTAATGGATTGAAATATTAAAATGAATCGAGGCTGAATAATAATTCATTATAAAAAAGACACAATGAAAAATTTTTTCAGGGGATGGTTTACAAATGAAGAAATAGTTACAAATACTGATTTACAAAGGTGGAAAAAATGAATAGTTTTGTTAACTGTTTTAAAAAAAAGTTTTAACCAGTTAGTGGATTTTTTTTCTGTTCTAAAGGCTTAATAATTTGTCACCAGAAAACAATTTAAAATTCAAAGGTAGCATAGCACTAGGGCACATCTGACTACCTACATTACTTGAAGGACAAAGTCAACCAGCACTTTCACTACACCTATAGTGATGCACACTATAGGTGTCATTCCACTAACACCAAGTTGGAAAGAAGTTCAGGAAGTGGTGAAGGCAGCCAGATTTAGCTAAGTCTTTGGACAAAGTGGAGTACCGCATAAAGCTAACAAAAGTTATGCCAAACCTCCACAGAGATTGTGGAAAATACTGAAGGAATAGTGAAGGAGAGGTAGAATAGCCCAACAGTGGTGATTTGCAGAAGAGAGATTGATTCCTAAGGAGGAAAATATAAGAAGAACAGGGCAGTTTATAATCTCTCTGCTCTGAGTCAAAGGCAAGACTTATTTCAGTATATTTGTTCAACTTATAATAGAGTATTTCCTGAAGTATCAGTATATTGTCACTTAATTGTTACTTAATTGCAAAAAGGTGCATTTCATAGGTTCCAGGATATATCGAGTACATGGAAGTGGTCATGAAACTAATAACACAAACACAGAAAGGGAAAAGGCTCATGTGTGGCTCATTACCACACAAGCTAGTAGAGGTGGCCCTTAATTGTCATCTTGTCCCATTTAAGATCAGGGAATTCATAGTGGGTTATTACAAAAATTTCAGCATCAGTGTTACTTCAGAGTAGCATTGACTGAAAGGGTTAATTATTATTGGATGCACTGTGTCAGTGATATTTTACATACTAGCCATGAACGTGATAGCCAGATCAGTCAAGCTAGATTGCTGAGGTCCTCTGACAAAGTATGACATTCATCAGGGGCCAATCCAAGCATTCATTGATGCTTTGATGGTAAGAATTCTGACAGTGCCAGGATGCAGCTGGAACTTCCAGGGTCTGGAGAGGCTTATAGCCTGGGCATGGGTGGATTTTAGATTGGACAAATTAAGATCTTTAGTGCTTTAGGTGACAGACCAGTTTTACTTTTCCATAGGAGGCATCTTGATTCTAACCCTCTCAGAGAAGCCTGGGAAAAATATTTGCCTGCACCCTGATAGATACAGCATCATTCAGTAGGTTGGATGGGACAATGAATGGCTAAAAGTAGCAGATAAATCAGGCCTTCCAGTAAAATTCAAGGCCAGTATATACCAGCATGGGATCCTGCCACACATCCTGTGGCCTGTTCTTATTTACAAAGTTGTTCTCTTGACAGTCAAGAGCTTTGAGGGGAAGATAAACCAAAACCTTTGCAGATTAATGGGCCTCCCTCATAACATAAGCAGCACTGCTCTGTATGTGCAGAAAAATAAACTCAAGCTGCCCATAAGTAGTGCAAATGAGAAACTAAATTTTTGCCCATGCAAGACAGCTGCTGCAATATAGAGTGTCTATTAACACAAAGATCTCTCAGGCTGGCACTGAGGTCAGGATCGGGATGAAGAAGTAGTGTAGCAGGCAGCAGCTAGCACACATATGCCAAAAAGCACTGGTGGAAAGTGTAGCATCAGGAAGAGGAGGGCTGGTAGAGTTAAGATTTGTCAGGGATGGGAAGAAGCCATCAGACTGGCACCATGATCGGGCCAAATATGGTCCAGCTGTCAGAAACAATAAAAGAGGTGGTTTTGTTAGAGGACATAGTTCCTTGGGATAAAAAGGATGACTAAAAAAAACTGAAGTACCACAGATTGATAGACGTATGCTGCAGGAAGGGGTGGTGTAAACAGTGCCAGCCTGATGAAGTGAAATGCAAAGGGTTTGCTCTGTAAGGCATTCCGTTTTCTAGGTATCACACACACATGCAAGAAAAATGCCATTAGAAATACTATTGTACAAAAGCAGCAGAGGTTTCTTCTAGGTTGCTATTGTCTATGAGAACCAATCCGTGGACATTACTTCTTAGACACAAGCTACAGCTTCATCAACTCCAGCTAGGTTGCCTGAATGACAGCATCTGATGTCTAAATACCTGAGAAACCCTATGAACCTAATGATGATATGTCTAAGGATATCAGCAGATGAATTTTGTTAATAACTAAGTGATAATAAAAGACAACAGAGGTCTACAGGATAATTTGGTATTTTTCAAGTCAAAGTTATATTTTCACAGTCATGGTAGGCCTATACTTTAATTTTCCACATTAAATTATGTTCTAGAGTGAAGTAATTTTTATACATTTTTAAAAATACCTTGGCTGCTCCTGCACTTTAAAATGGAAGTGAAGAGTACCAGGGTTCAATGTGAAAACAAAAGCCTTTAAACTTGCAGAATACATCCATTTTTCAAGTTAAGACTGTTATTGAGCATTGATCTTCCTCTTGAGATTATTCACATATTGCAAAACAATGTTTACATGTCATATTAGGAAGAAAAAAAGCAAATACCTTTGTGAGATTCAGCCATTTTAAAAGGAGACAGACTGAGCACTTCACCTCACTATCCATCTTCCTCTGTGCCAATCTGTTAGTCCCAAGGGCATGGTTTCCTCCAGAGTATTCCTTGAAATATTGTCTCCAAATGCTGTTGTTGACATTATTTAATGTTGATACCCAGTTGTTTTAATGATTGGCACTCTTATTAAATTTGTATTTTATTTCCTGTCACTTTTCTGGTCAATCTTGAAGTTCTTTCTGGGTTGCTTTTACCTCAAGGAAGGAATTATTTTTTGTGGTTAACTATTTTCATTCTGTTACTGTTATTTTTGTTTGAAAGTATTTTTGTTGCTACACACACCTTTTTGTTTTTGCGTTCTGGCATGCTTGTTTCAGGTGGCAATCCTTCCCATGTTCCACTGGGGCTGTGTGACTTTTGATGTTATCGATGCAATGGTATTTAGTGGTATCAGACCTTAACCTGCATCATCCAATAATGGAATATATAGAGCTGTTGCTTGTAACTTCTTCATTCATGTTTTTCTGGCTTTTTTGTACTCTGCTTTGTCATTTAAAACTTTGATTTTCAGATTGCGATTAGGGCTTTGTCAAAAATCGTTCTTATTTTGGTATAATTTATAATATATCTTTATTTTGTTTCCTTATCCTAGTCCTATTTTTAAAAATCTACTCTGTCTCTCTTAGACAGAACAGACGTTAAATTGATCTCTGTAGACAGCCAGACAATATTCACTTTAAAAATGTCACACAATTACTTAGTCTTTTTTCATATATAACAAGATATATACATGGAAAAAGGGGTATCAGTGCAATTTACTTCATAACACATGAAGGAATAAACTTTTTTAGTAATTGAACAAATATTACTGACACATTTCCAGTATTCTGGTAATAATCCACAGTTAACCACACTGGCTGATACCAGTCAATCTGTAAATACTAAGGAGGAACCATCAAACTTCATGCAAACCCTGATGCTGTGAGGCAGAAATGACAACTCTGCACTACCACTCTGTCTTTCTTAAAACACCTGTGCTAAGCTTACTAAATTTTAACATGATTACAGCTAAATACATTCCTATTATGTCTGTTCGATTATTCTCACTTGGTTCTCTGCTACGCAAATGCTCAGCCTCCCCCTCTCATTAGCTGTCACTGGACTACTGAAAGTCACGTATGCATCAGGCACTATCTTTGTGAAATAACACAATTGCTATTGAGAAACAACACAATAAGTGTGTTTTGAGTAGCGTAAATGGCAAAACTCCACCCACAATGACCACAACAAAATGAGAAGCAATTAGAAATATATTCTTAACTTAATAAAATAGTACTAGGAATTCATTTCTTCCGGGTTGTCAAAATATGCCTCAGAAACATTGAAGGCACACTTTCTTAAGTTTGCAGCCTCAAGATGGATGTATTCAATAAGTATTAAGACTTACGTTTTCACCTTGGATTCTTGTACATTTTACTTCCACTTTAAATTGTACGTGCAGGGTAAGTATTTTTAAAAATGTATTAAAATTTCTTCACTTTAGAACACAGTTTAATGTGGTTATCGTGTTATATATTAACAATCAAGTCCCAGAATTTTTTAACAATTATATTGTATTTAACCAATGTGACAAAATATATAACATTTCTGCCACGGTATTTGCACTTGAGTTTTGTATTTATTGTCAATAGCATGCCGCATATAATCATGATTCATATTAATTTTAGAATTCGACTAGTGATGCCTTTCACTTTTTTTTATTTTTACATTTAAATTATTAAAATATTAATGATTTCCATTGCAGATGGCTTTTATTTAGTTTTCTTGCACAGGTCTCAAAAGCCCTGGTGTGATATTATGTCATGGTTTCAGAATTGTATTGTCAAGACATGTATACTTTCAAGCCACACAAAAATATATTTCTTAAAATGTTCCGTTTAAATAATTCCCTGCTTCTGCTTAACAATACCCCAAATTAAATAAAGAAAATTACTTATGCCACAGCAGTAACACTAAGTCACTAGACTTTTGTAGCCCAAGGCACCCAGTTCATTTCTTACCCATGACTATATTACTTGTGTAATAGAGCTCTGCTATTTGTAGAGAGTCTTGGGATATTGGTCATTATAAAAATATGTTATATGCAACAAAAATTGTTTATTTGCATGTGAAATTCATTTTTGAATTTTCAAATTTTGTAGGAAAATAAGATATAATGTAGCACTTGGACAAGATTTTTCAAGGCTAAATGTATAATCATAGTGACTTCCCTTAATATAAGCCTAATGCTTATTTTGGAAGAATAGTGAACTAAAAAATGTACTACCAGTGCAAGGATATAATTTTTTCTGCAATTTTTTTCTGTTCTTTTGCCAAATGATGAACAGCAGTGTCCTACATTAAAAGAAAAAAAAATGTAATTGTGAAAAAATACAACTGTTGCTAAGTTGGAAATGGCCTTTTCAGTGATTTGTAACTATTGTTTATCACTTTAGTTGGGGCTGTACACAACAGGGATAAATTAAAGGGTGCTGAGAACAGACAATGCACATTTAAACTGCATGTGACAAAGGCATGAGGCAGGAATCCGGAAAGACAATTTGCCAAAGTAATAGTTAGGCAGCTCTTTTTGGCTTTGCTTCAGTAAGCTGTGCATAAAGCAGTATCCACAATTGCTTACATTTTTTATTCTAGTGTATTTTACATTGTTCAATGAATATATGTAAAACACTCATGTCACTGTATGACACTGCGGATACATTTTGGTACCTTGCTTTCAGTGACAATGTTAGTACATCTTTCCTTTTTGATAAGATGTACTGTTATGCCCCTTTTATTGTTCATTTTATCCACTCTGAACATGACATATATTATTAAAGCCCTGTTTGGACTTTGACATATATTATTAGAACTTGTATTTTTCCTTTCTGTTTGCTGTACTGAAAAAATGATGCTACGTTACTATTAAAAACAAATCTTAATCTAAAAAAAAAAAAATCTTTTTAAGCAGAGAAAATTTTAACTGAAAGGTCACTGATTTAAATTTGCATATTTTGATACAATAAAAAAGGAGAGTTAATCTTGTGGAGACAGAAACAGATATAAAGATCTTCCCGTTCTAGGACAAATCATAGTGGGTATTGTCACTAGAGTCGGAATGGATGACAGCTGTATATCTGCCAGTCAACTCTCTTGCATTAGGCAAATCATGTCCATTCTTATTCAGAACTGTCATCTCTGTTAGCTTGAAGAAAGAAGCTTCTTGAGAAGGGAAAGTCCATACTTCATTTGAAGTGTGTATGTGAATAAAGTCAGTGCAAAGATTTTCATAACAAAGTCTGTCTCTTTTCTGTAAATATATCAAATAGATGCCAGCTGTATGCATTGCTAGTGGACAAAAGTCTTTCACTTGAGAGATCTTTCCCTTTTGATTTGTCCATCATCGTTTTCCTTATCCTTTCAAAATTTCCTTTCAAAGCTCTTTAATTTTTTCAAAAGTATTGCTAAAATTATAAAATCTTCAAACACAACTGTTTGTTTTGCCTCATAGGTCTACATTGCTGGGTTCAGGTCTCAGTCACATATTTTAAATTACAGGCAGCATAGTGGTTCTTCTGAGCAATTCCAAAGAAGAACTATTTTTGGTTCTCAAAAGACCCATCCACATGAAATTTCCAGGAAGAACCTTAATTTATTTTGTCACACACGAGCACTTGGGAGATGTCATCATGTCATCACTTCCATCCTTGCCTGATAACTACTTCCCACACAGACCCCACCTACCAAAGACATCACTTCCTCCTTCCAGTCTCCCCTGGACCATCCCTTTCCTGTCTCTGCCATATAAAAGTCTCTGTTTACCCTTTGTAACCACGTTTCTTTTTGCTGCATCTTCAGTATATGGGGTGGCCATCCCCAAACCTTTTGGTGTCTCTGGCTCTCCTTTTTACAATTTATATCTGTAACAGGCTTAATTCAGTAAATAACCATGCACAGAAGCTAACAGTTTTGTGAAATACCTATAAGTCATGAATTTAAATACACTCTCGCTGCTTACAGTAGCACAGGCTAAGACAAGGTTTTCTTAATTGGTTAGTGTAGCCTACTCTACATTAAAGATTTCAGGTTGTTTTTCAACATATTAGGACATTTTTTAAAGCTGAAAGAACCAACTTCATATGAAGAGAATCCTTCATGCTGATCACCACCTTTAAAAGCCCTTTTCTTCTGGTTCAAAAGGCCCTACTTAGAACAGTGGCTAAATTAACAAATGGAAATTCAGATCTACAGTGCAAAATACCAACAGATATTAGCAGTACAGACTTTATGAACTTCTTCAATGAGAAAATTAAAAATATAAGATCCCAGATCTCAGCATCACAGTACAAACCAAATACTAGCTTAGCAGACCCTGTCTCACATTGCATTCAGCACTTTAGTAATTTTAATCCTGTAACTGAGCAGTAAGTCTTAACTTTCATTTATAAAATGAAGCCCACTACTTGTTCCCTAGATCCAGTGCCAACAAAACTAGTAAAAAGTGCAATGGATGTTCTTGCAGCGCCTATTATAACCATTATCAATAGTTCATTATTGCATGTCACAGTACCTGATGCACTAAAAGTGTCAGTCATTAAACCATTACTTAAAAAGTCAGACCTACACCCACACATACTAAATAATTATAGGCCTATTTCAAATTTACCCTTTCTCTCTAAAATACTAGAAAAAGTAGTCGCCAATCAGCTTCAGTCACACCTTACGCATTACAATTTATTTGAGAAATTCCAGTCTGGTTTCTGGACTGGTCATAGTACAGAAACGGAACTAACGTGGGTTGTAAACAACATTCTGATATCCTCTGATGAAGGTAACTCCACTGTAATTATGTTATTAGATTTAAGTGCAGCATTTGACACCATTGACCATTCTATTTTACTGCACAGGCTAGAAAATGATGTTGGGCTTACAGGCACTGTGCTTGCTTGTTTTAGTTCTTATTTATAATAATTCTTTATTTATTTGTCACATGCATAGTTATACAGGACAACACGCAGTGAAATGCATCTTTTTCACATACCCCTTCGGGTCAGAGCGCAGGGTCAGCCATTGTACAGCACCCATGGAGCAATTGAAGGTTAAGGGCCTTGCTTAAGGGCCCAGCAGAGTAGCATCTCTTTTGGCAGTGACAGCGATTCGAACCGGCACCCTTCGGGATACCAGCACAGATCCTTAGCCTCAGAGCCACCACTCCATCCGTTTATCAAATTGATTCCAATATGTACAGAAATGTGCTGACAATACTCCATCATTATACACAGAAGTGAGATATGGTGTCCCGCAGGGCTCAGTACTGGGACCTTTATTATTTTCAATTTACATGTTTCCACTGGGATCTATCACTAGGAAACATAATGTTAATTTTCACTCGTATGCAGATGACACCCAGTTATACCTTTCATTTAGATCAAATGAAGTTTCTCCGATGATGTCTTTAATTAGTTGTGTTAGTGAATTAAAGGAGTGGATGGATGAGAACTACTTGTCTTTAAACAAAGATAAAACAGAGATGTTAATTGTTGGAGGGAATGACGCTGATCACAACAATATTCTGTCATCATTTAACTCAGTTGGAATCACCATTAATTTTACTCAACCAGCCCGCAATCTAGGAGTTATCTTTGACTATAACATGTCATTTAAAGCGCATATTACAAAAATGTCCAAATCATGTTTCTTCCATCTTAAAAATGTTTGGAGATTAAGGCGCTTTGTAAATAAACCGAATTCTGAGAAATTAATTCATGCGTTTATTTCTAGTAGGATTGACTACTGCAATGCGGTGTTCACTGGATATTCAAACTGTTCTTTATACAGCCTCCAGTTAATCCAAAATGCTGCTGCAAGAATTATTACAAGAAAAAGAAAATACGAACACATAACTCCAGTTCTTAAATCCTTACACTGGCTCCCGGTTAAGTTTAGGGCAGATTTCAAAATCCTCTTTTTAACATATAAAGCATTAAATGGCCAAGGTCCGGCTTACTTGTCTGAACTTATCATGACTTACAAACCAGAGCACACATTAAGATCTCAAGATGCTGGTCTGCTTATGATTCCAAGGATTAATAAAATAACAGTGGGAGGTCGAGCTTTTTGTTACAGGGCCCCTAAATTGTGGAATGGTCTGCCTGCTACTATAAGAGATGCCACTACGGTCTCAGCTTTAAATCCCGGCTGAAGACCCGCTACTTTATTTTAGCATATCCTGACTAGAGCTGTTGATTAACTGTACAGACTGCATCTCTGTTGTTAGTCATTAGCACTAAAACATAAGTAACATGATAGTTAGAATTGGATACTAACCCTAACCTATTCTGTTTCTCTTCTTGGTACTCAAATGTGGCACTTGGCGCCACGGCCCACCTGCCAAGTTGTTTTGCCTGCCTAAGGTAAAGTCATCCCTGATGGAGGATCGCAGGAATTTTGGGAAAGAGGGGTCATGTCCTAACCGCTCGAGAAGGTCATCCACTCACGGCATCGGATAGGCATCGAATTGGGAGACTTGGTTAAGCTGAAGGAAGTCATTGCAAAACCTCCAACTTCCGTCTGGCTTTTTAATCGATGGGACTGGACCAGGGACTAAAACTTTCCTCTATCACACCTAGGTCCAGCATTCGTTTGATCTCCAACTCCACTTCGGCCTTTTTTGCTTCGGGAATCCGATATGGGCGTTCCCTGACTGTAACCCCTGGTTTAGTCACTATGTCATGAGCAACAAGGGAGGTTCGTCCAGGATTTTCGTTCACTACCTCTGGGACAGACAGGATAACTGCTTCGAGCTCCCGTCGTTGTTATCGAGTCAAATTATCACCGAAGTTAAGGTGTAATTTATGAGCGAAGAGGGAGCAGGGCTGTCCGGAGGAGGGATCAAGATCCCTTTCCTTCCACAGTTTCAGCAAGTTGACATGATAAATCTGCTCTTTAGGTAGAAGATTAGGTTGGATAGCTAAATAATTGACCAAACCCTTCCTACCCTTAACTTCATATGGGCCCTGCCAATGAGCCAGTAATTTGGAATGTGAGGTAGGAACTAATACCATGACTCGATCCCCTGGGCGGAACTCCCAGAGAGATGTACCACGGTTATAACACTGAGCCTGGCCTGCTTGCACCTTTTCCATGTGAGAATGTAAGATAGGTCTAATTTTTGCAAATCTATTGCATAATTGTGCGATATATTCAAGTATATTTACAGAGGGAAGGACCTCCTCTTCCCAGCCTTCTTTTAATATATCCTATAAACCCTGGGGTTGTCGTCCATACAATAATTCAAAGGGTGAGAACCCCGTGGAGGCTTGGGGGACATTCCAATATGCAAAAAGGACGAGGGGGAGGAACTGATACTAGTTCCTTCCATCCTCATTGACTACCTTGCGTAACATCTGTTTGAGAGTTTGGTTAAACCTCTCCACTAGACCATCTGTTTGAGGATGATATACAGAGGTCTTTAAATGTTTTATTTTCAGTAACTTAGCAATTTCCCTGAACGTTTACGAGGTAAATGGAGTCTCTTGATCTGTCAGGATTTCTTTAGAGATTCCGACTCGCGCAAATACTCCTACTAACTCCCGTGCATTATTTTTGGAAGAGGCTGAGTGTAATGGAACAGCTTTAGAATATCGGGTGGCATAATCCACCAGGACCATTATATATTTATGTCCTCTGGCTGAAGGCTCTAGGGGTCCCACCAGATCAACCCCGATACGTTCAAAAGGGACATCAATTAGGGGTAAAGGGATTAAAGGAGCATGGTCCCTTTTAGGAATCTGCTGTAATTGACATTCCGGACAGGACATGCAAAAGCGGCGGACCTCCTCATTAATCCCAAGCCAAAAAAATCGGAGCTTGATTCGCTCTAAAGTTTTCTCGGGACCCAGATGGGCTCCCAGGAGGAAGGTATGAGCTAGTTCACAGACTTGTCGCCGGTAAGTCCGTGGAACTAAGAGCAGTGACCTCACCCCTCCTTCATGATCTGCCACCCAATATTAAAGGTCATCATTTAATACAAAGTGGAGACCTTGTGGCATGGGATGTGTGGTGCACTGGCCGTCTATTAAGACCACTGCATTTTTTGCAAATTTAAGGGAGTCATCATTCCATTGCTCCCTTTTAAATGAAGCAGGTGTCTGCCTAAACTGAAACTGCAGACGACTGAGGGGATCAGATTCGATCTCAAGGGGCATGGTTTCAGACTGAGCCAGCACAGCGCTTGGTGATGATGTTTCGCTCTGCGACAGTCCAGCTGTTTTCACGTCATTCTCTAAGGATGCATTCTGTTGCCCTACCAGCTGTGTACATGGTGTGGAGGTACTGTAGCTGAGGAAACAGAATTGGCGTCCATAACAAGACCGAGTGCTTCAGTAGGGATAGCGATTGTTATGCCGCAATTTATATCTGACCAATCTCTACCCAGTATCAAGGGGAATGGAGGATTGTCATGTACTGCCACTGTTATTTTCTTTATAATGCCGTTTTGGCAAAAGTGACAACGGGCGGACTCATATGATCAGACATCCCCATTAATACAGGTTAGATGGGTCTTTATTTTTAATCTTTGTCGCGGCAACACTAAATGTCGAGCAACAATGGTAATGTTACTGCCAGAGTCAAATAAAGATGGCACTTTAAAGCCATTGACCAGCACTTCTCCCGTATGAGAAAAGAACAGAGGATTAGCAGGAGCACCCTGCCCCCTGCTCTGTGTTTCTCCGCAGACCCTCGTGTCACCTCGCAAAGCCCTCCACCGTGCATCAGAGTTTTCCAAATCATGCTCCGCAATGTAAGAGTAAGCCTCTAAGTTGGTGGCACAATTCCCTCTGGGTTCACAGGGATTCCTTTCTGGGTCTCCCAAGTAGGTTTCCTCCCGCAAGGTGTTAATGATCCCCACAAGGGTGACCATATTGTTATATGAATGTCCCCAGGTCAGCTGGGCGAGTTTAGCAGGTAGGCCCATTATTATTATGGCACAGGCCACCTTTTCCACAATTAGTCGGGCATTTTTATCATATGGCCGTAGCCAACACCCGACTTTTTGCCATAGCGTCATGGCCTGTTCTCGGAAGAAATTCCTCTGGGTTGTATTCCCAAGTCATTATTTCCCTCACCTGCCGAACCAGGGCACCCCCACCTTTCTCAAAGCATTTTTTCTTTGTGGGGTTCTTTGGGTCGGTCCTCATCCTCGAGAGCCCATAATAGGTCCCCACTGTGTTCCTTTCAGAACCTGGCCCTCGTCTGTAGGTCTTCTGCCTACGTTCCCAGGTTCTCTTTAAGGAGAACTGGGTCGGAACATACTCCAGATCCCCCGACACACACCGTCAGACCCCAGCTCGGCAACACAAGAACGGTACTTTCCTACCTGATAGGTCTTGAGTGGTTCATCACGTTGTTGTGTTGAGACATAAGGTTGGTTCAGCTTCCGATTCCACCAGGAGGCCATCCTGCCGACTACGCCACTGTGAAATAACGTTTCTCAACACACTAAAAAAGGTTTGGGGCAGCCACCCGTATATTGTTCCTAGCTGCAAAAGGATTTTTAAATGCACAACTGATGTTGCTTGATTAAGTTCCCAATATGAACTGAACTTGGTTTGGCAATATGGAGGTTTTATAGTTTGTAACCCGGAAGAGACTTCAGTCTGGGAGCCGGAACTGGAAGTGACGTCAGTCTGGCAGCCGGGACCGGAAGTGAAACCAGCCTGGGGTCTGTGACCGGAAGTGATGTCAGTCTGGGAGCTGGAACCGGAAGTGACGTCGCATCAGGCAGGTTTTCCCGTATTTGATCTGCAGAATTTACAGAAACAGGTTTAGAGCACCCCACTACCCCCTGGCCCGGCGGGTAATCACCTCCACTTGGTCCATTCAGCTCACTCCTAGTCACACGTGTGTGACACCGTTCATGAACATTTCTCATTCAGCATCATTGTAATTCAAGACTCAGAGGGACCCACGTTCAGACATCACATAACCCATTGAAGAAAAACTATACAAGTATTTATTTTTTTTCTTCTTCTTGGTCATCTGACCATAGCATTTGTTACTATGCTGGGTATTCTTTTTCTCATTCCTACAATTTTATATATGTTAAATAAATATATTTGGCAATGGATTACCAAGCAATTAAGGCACAGACAAAAAAGCAATTATCTTTTTTTAGTATTAAAAAAATATTTATGCAGGATAAATATGTTAATCATAATTCAAAATGACAATTAAACCAAAAAAACAAAAAAACCTCTTCAAAACTACAAACTGATTTGTACTATTTGGTATATAAAGTGTTACTTTCCAACAACTTTCTAGCTGCCTTGAGATAAGCATGTTGTCAAAATTGTAAAAATATAGCACTTCTTTGACTTCTGCCCTCCTTTTCTCACATTATCTGCACCAGCATTTTCTTTTACTGTCCTCTCATGAAAGTAGTCATTAGGAGCTAGGCTGGTAATTATAAGGCCAAACATGTAGACTGAAATAAGAGAACTGCAGGAAAGAGCAGAAGCTGCCAACTACTAAGAACAGAGAGAGGGAAAGGGAGAGTGCAATGGGCTCATTACATACAGTGTGGTGTGCAACACTCATCTACTTTATTTCATGCTGAATATCTTCCTTATACACTGCATGCATTTCCCAGTTGCATTTATTATATAGTACTTCTAAGTATGCTGCCCAACTCCTAAACAAAAGGTGAGAGCATCAATTAATAAACATCAATTTTATATCCTTGTTCTGCCAGTGCTCGATTTTACCTTCTGGCATTGAGGAAATCACATGCTGCTTCACTGTGATGGCTGGCTAGGGCTTCAGCTCCATCCCCTCATGCCAATAAAACCCACTTTTTGACTTTTTCACCCACCTTACTTTTACTGCTAAATCAACAGACTGTACAACATTTCTCACTGTCGCTGAGAACAGATGTCTTCTTCCTACTAACTTGCCAAAGAAGTTGAAACATCCTCCAACACAATACAGTGCCAATATGGGTCTCTACTGGGTCTCGATGAAAAATCTCTATCTCAAACACATCACCACTCTGAACACTACAATGCAGACCAATTTCACTGAAATATGTGGCAACTTGAAAGATATTAAAGAGTAGTAAGCAAAACTGATCATGGATATCCGAGCCCTACAATCCACCATATCCCATCACAATGTGGAGACGAAGGCACTCTGTAAAGAAGTTGCTGATTTGAAAGACAAACTCATGGATCAAGAAGACAGGGTTCAAACAGTCAATTTAAGAATTGTCTGATTTAAAGAAAGGACTGAGAAGGACAGTCTGATTTACTTCCACTCCTGCATTACTGCACAGCGAAGGAAGGCTATGGCCTTCTTGTCCAGAAAGCACATGTTGCCAGTCTTCAGCCATATTTGCTGTATCCCACAAAGTTGAAAATAAGTCTCAGTTCAGTATATCACCTGCTCGACTCACTCTCTGAAGCACTTGCAGCGATTGACAACTTCATTTCAACCAGCATTTTCACGCCATGAAGCTCTCTCCATTCACTCTGAGTTACACCATTGTATTCTGTACATTATTGGTCAACTTCAAGTTCTGGTCATAGAGCAGCCATTCAGGTTTCTGTCTTACTTGACTAGAATCACTTTTTGAATTGTCCACTATATTTTTCATATGATGTTGAAGTTATGCTCTGTTAACATACACTGAGGTGGAATTGGGGGACTGTCTGTGTAGTTTATTTGTTTGATAGGTTTGTGGCGGTTGGAATACTCGGGCCTGATGATGTCTTCAGCATCATCATGGGTTGACAGTTGCCACAGTTAATCCTCTCCCTCCATTATTTTTTTCTATGTGTTTCTTTTTGTTCTCTGCACTGCGCATACTATTTAAAGATATAATTCATTCCTTTTCATTAATTATGTCACTGAGGATGAGAATTGGGAGGTGTGGGTGTTTTTTGTCCCCTCTACTTGTCCTCTTATTTTCTGGTAGTTCCTTTTTTTTACACTCCTGAGAAACCTGCATCCAGAAGTGGTTTGGGGAT
Source organism: Polypterus bichir lapradei (assembly GCA_026402145.1). NCBI lineage: Eukaryota > Metazoa > Chordata > Cladistia > Polypteriformes > Polypteridae > Polypterus > Polypterus bichir. The sequence goes on from JANRMT010062806.1 coordinate 31,883,288, forward strand.
TGGTCAGGGATTTAATGTGTGAGGGGTGGTTTGGGCCATTAATGCTTGCGTCTGCTTTTATGTGTTTACTTATTATAGGGTTTCTGCAACTGGTGGAAGTTTGTGGGCCAGTCGGAGTGAGTTTGGAAGGTAGCCTGAGCCGGGGAAACTCTTGTTTTTTATGTTTGTGACATTACCAATTGCCGTATAACAGCATACTATTACTTCCATTTTTTTGTGGACTCAGGTCAGCAGCTTGCTTGTCTCCTTAGTCTCCTCCTCCATCACCATGTGGATGTGGCTTTAATTCAGGAGTCGCACCTGTTGGCTGAAGATGTCTCCCGTTGTATTAATAAGCTGTACAGAATTGCAGTGTCCCCCTTCGCTCTCTCTTAAAGTTTGGCGTTCTTATTTTATTGTGCCACACCTTACAATTACGGTTTTGTAATCAGGTAGAGAGGACGCAGGTCGATTTTTTTGCTTGAAGTCCAAGCTAGGAAGTCGTAAATGACTCTTCATTTTCACCTATTGCTATATCTGTATATATATATTTTTTCCCAAGCTCACCAGCGGTCTTCTTAAGTTCTCTGTGAACTTCTGGTTGGCTTTGATGCAAAAGCTTCTTTAAACCCATTCCTAGACAGATCTCCACCACTGGTCGGCAAATGCATACCTCACTCTACATATTATATATGTAATTTTATTGAAATTCTTAATTTATTAGATTAATTTTGGTTACTTAATCCTTCAGTCAGAGAATTCTCTTTTTTCTCTTCCCATCATAATTCACAGTCTCCTGTTGATTATATTTTCATATCACACAACCTGGCTTCGTTGGTTTCAGGAGCTTCATTGGCCTCATGTGCTATATCTGACTACATATTTAATAATTTACAGTTGATCCTTTGAATTTTAACATCTCACTAACCGAGGTGGAAATTCAACACATCTCTTCTAAAAACCAAATTGTTTAGTGAACAACTTGCTGTCAAACTAGAAGAGTTCTTATCATTCAATATTGGCTCTGTAGATAATGCAGGTGCCAACTGGGAGGCAATGCTTTTACTCACATTTGGCACATATTAAACTCGAAAAAATAAAAGACCTTAAGGCTAACCTTTCTTCCTTAGAAAACACACTTCCTCTTGTGTTTAATAACGAACACGAATTACTGATTGCTAACACCAGATCCAAATGTAATAGCCTTTTAATCCAAACAGACAAATCCTTAATCCACCATACTAGGGCTCACTATTATGTCTCCAGGGCCAGTCCAAGCCGACTTGCTTCTAGGATTAAGAAAATTCCTCCTTTTCCTTCATTCCTACTATTCATACAAAATCTGGCTTGACTTCTAATGATCCCCAGATAATAAATAATGAATTTGTAGATTACTACTCTAAACTATTTACTGATAACTCTGGTACCAAATCAGATATCAAATCATTCCTTAACACCCTTCCATTCCCTTGTCTCACTAAGAAAGAGGCTTCTCTTCTAGATGCTCCCATCTCTTTCCCTGAACTTAAAGAGGTGTTAGACTCAATGAGCACAGGCACGCCCTGGGAATGGATGGGCTTCCACCTGAGGTAATTTCCACATTCTGGAAACACTTATGCCTTCCCTTTTTTGAGATGATCAGTGCATCCGCCTCCTCTGGCCATTTAAACCCTAGTATTTATATTGCACTTATTACTCTACTTTTGAAACAAAGTAAAGACCCTAACCTGTGTCAGAGTTACAGACCACCCTCTCTCATTAATATGGATACAAAACTGGTAGCTAAAGTTCTGGCCTACCACCTACAGCAAGTCATTAGCAATTAATACATCCCATCTAGTCTGATATCATACATTCACGGTTATCCTCAGATAACATGCAAAGACATTGACATGTAATTAATTCAGCTCCCTCCCTTCTTAGCCCTGCTGTGCCCCTTTCCATGGATGCCAAAAAGGCTTTTGATCTCATGAATTGGCAATTCTTATGGCAAGTCATGGACAGAATGGGCTTCCGTTCAAGTGTTATAGATCTGGTGAAAAATCTTTACTCTTCCCCCTCTGCAGTTCTAATTCAAATATCTCATGTCCCTTCTCCATTATTAGGAGACCTAGATAAGGCTGTCCTTTGTCTCCTTTACACTTCATCTTATCCGTCACAATTGCCATCCATAATTCCCAGCTTCTAATTCATATTACAATTTCATATTCCAGTGAAATAATATTGATAAATACTCATGACATCCACCTCTACCTAGGTAATGCCCTGACTGACATTCCTTGTGTGCTACAACTCTTCAGGTGTTTCAAAGCCCTGTCTGGTTACAACATTAAATAGTCTACATCATCTCTCTTGCACCTTAATGATATGTGCTGTCAATTGTCCGTATCATCTCTCATCCCTGTATCTAGTAGTATAAGATATTTGGGAGTTAATATTACTGACTCAATCTCAGACACATCTTCCCTGATGCAACATCCTCCAAAAACACCAGGTCCAAACTCACTCTCTTTACAATCTCATTTGGCCATTATCAAAATGAATACAGTCCCCCGCTTCAACTTCATTAACTCCATGCTGCCACTTCCTCCTCCTACTAAATATTGGTCCAAAGTTAGGTCTCCAATCTCAAGGTTCCTCTGGAATGGCACGAATCCAAACCTTAAACATTCAACCCTGGTTAGAAATAGAATGAGTGCAGGTGTAGCGCTGCCTGACCTAGAACTATACCATTGGGCTTTCATCCTCTGTCCTATTTTGTCATTGCTGTGTCCTCCCCCAATCCACCTTCTGTGGCTCCCTATAGAATCCTCCCTTGCTTTCCCACTTTCTCTTCTGTTTACCTCCTTGAATTCTAAAGTTACCAAACTTTTCTTGGGACCTATTGTGTCATATGCCATCAGCATCTGGCATTGTGTGTGGAAAAGTTACTTGCACTGTCTGGAATATGTCACTATTTCATAAACCTGCTCTTTCGATAAGTGTATATTTTCTCCCTGGCAGAGTATTGGAATTAGTGTGCTGGGGGATCTGTTTAACAGTTTGGGGCTTATGACTTTTCAGTCTTTACACATTTTAATATCCCTGGTTCCAGTTTCTTTTTCTTCCTTCAACTCCAATCAGTGCTCAAAACATGTGGGATTTCCCTGACTACCACCCTACCAAATCACTCATTGTTCTCTCAGTTTTGTTCTTTCTCTCCCAAGAAAAAACCTGTCTCCACCCTCTACTCTGTACTTTGCAAAACAACCTTTGATTTCTCTTTGGTTCAGAGACCTTTCTCCTTTCCTTTCACCCCTTTCATGGGACACCGTTCTCTCCAATGTAAGGTTTTGTTCTAGAAACCCAAATACCCAGTTGAAAATTCTACACAGACTCTATCCTACTCCCCACAACCAATTTCTAATGGGTACGCACTGTTGATCCTCCCTCTCAACTGTGTTCCCTTGGTTTACCTGATACTTTTTTCCACATGTTGCGGCACTGCCCCCCTGTCTTTTCCTTTTGGACACATATATGTCATCCACTGTCTTCCTTTCTTTCCTGCATATTCCACTGTTAACTCAAATCTTTCTTCCTTTAGACCCTGTTAGGCTTCTGCTCAAACTCTCTGAACACAACTAATTATTGCCTTTCGCTGGAAGACATCTGAATGTGTCACTGTCAACAACTGGGAGTCCTCGTTCAACAACTTAATACATTTGGAGTTGCCTGCAAGTGGATTAATGTTGCTTCCAGTAATGTAATTGAATCCTGATCTGCTGTGGTTCAATTGTGTAAACCTCAGATTGTAACCTTTTTTTTTTTCCAATCCCTTGGCTCAGGCTGGGTAGGAGAAGGCGGGAGTGGGTGGATTGGGTTTCTTTGTATGCTATGTCCGTTTATTAATATACTGTCAATTTGTTTTAACTTAATAAAAATATTGATCATAAAAAAAAATCACATTCCAGCATTTTATTTAGAGAAACACTCCTTTAGTAAGTTAAATTTCTGTAGGTGCTGGACCTCTTTTGAAATTGTAGTTTTTCTGCTACTGATTTTTTCGTTAACACTGTCTATACCTATTCAGTTAGGCCATGTTAATTTGTCATTATGTCTTGATAAAACTTTTTTGTTATGTAATGGAAGATGCCCACTGGTCTATGTAATTTATTTATATAATGCTGCCAAAATCTTCTGCTGGCCCGTTTAGTCTATTTATTACAAAACTTTCATTTAATTCATACCTAAAATGTGTCATAAAATTTATTGACAAAAAGCTGCTGAATTATACTTTTTTCCCCACTATGAGTACTGGCAAGCCCTGGCTGGCACAAAACCAAAAGGTAAATTAATTTTCAGAGCTGCTGAGTCTTTTTAAGAAACAAAATGAAAAAAGGGGGACTTTAAAAGCAATCAGCATGTAGTATAACCCTATTAGACACTGTCACTAGCCCAAAAAAAGAAAGAAGGCTGGTGGCGTGGTTGAAGACTTCACAAGGGCTTGCTTTGCATACCTAATACTATAAAATCAGACATAGGTGCCCAAATGAGATACATTAATTCTTTGTAAACATTAAAATAAAAACATATGCACACAAAGTAATAATCTCAACACTCCATATCTGTGGGGAATAGTTTCCAGGACTCAACAAAAATGCATAAATGCTCAAAATCCATATATAAAATGTCATAATATTTGCATATAACCTATGAACATCCGTCCTTATACTTTAAATCATGTCTAGATTATTTATAATATCTAATAAAATGTAAATGCTATGTAAATAGTAGCTATACTCTATTGTTTAGGAACTAATGACTTAAACAAGCCACATGCCACTTTTTAAAATATCTAATATTTTTATTTTTGCGTGTAGAGGTAGCATTGTACGTTCCTTCTTAATCTTTGAGGGTTTGCTTTACCCTCTTAATTGCTTTTTAGGAGCCATTTTGTTACAGAAACAAAGGGTGTACACAATGTGATGCCAAGGGACTCACAGCAGACTGATGACTTGAACGGCTTTTGTTTAAAGAAATGCTGGGCAGTGCTTGCTTCTGTGCACACATGTATCTCTGTGAATAATAATCGTTTCTCCAGTAGAAAATTTAGCATTTAATTTACAGAATACTCATTACCTACAGGTCATGGTTTCTGGCCTTCACAGCACATGCGCATAAATAACCTTCCAAAGTTTAAAGCCGATGCACTGTATTTAATTCCATCTGCACAGACATACTTGAGTGTGTCGCTCTGCTAAAGTCAGGAGGCCTAAACACATAGCTCTGAAAAATTAACCTTGGGCGCTTAGGCAGAAGTGCATAAAGGCAGAAAGAAAATGGAAGAAATATAAGCTCCAGATTTTCTTAGAAATGTTAAGGCCTGTCTAGCTAATTATCATAAATATAAAACCATTAAAAACATTACACAACAATATTTTTCCAACATTTTTTACAAAAATGGTCATAGTCCTAAAGTGTTATTGAGTTAAATAAATTTAATGGTAAACTCTTGCCATTCTACCTGTCCTGATGCAACTATTTAAAACTGAAAAACTGAACATTTTTATTGATAAAATAACATGATAATTAAACTCATCCACCTTCGCCAACTCTACTCCCTGCATCCTCACCATTCCACTGACCTCCCTCTCATTTACACACATATATTCTGTCTTGTTCCTACTGACATTCATTCCTCTCCTCTCTAGAGCATATCTCTACCTCTGCAGGGTCTCCTCAACCTGCTCCCTACTCTTGCTACATATCACAATGTCATCAGCAAACATCATAGTTCATGGGGACTCCTAGTCTGTCAACCTGTCCATCACCATTGTAAATAAGAAATTGCTCAGAGCCAATCCCTGATGTAATCCCACCTCTGCATTGAATACAGCTGTCACTCCTAACAGACCTCACCACTGTCACACTTCCCTCATGCATATACTGTACTACTCATACATACTTCTTTGCCACTCCCGACTTCCTCATACAATACCACACCTCCTCTCGAAGCACCCTGTCATATGCTTTCTCTAAGTGAAAGTCAACTCCTTCTGTCCTTTTCTATACTTCTCCGTCAAACCCTCAGAGCAAACATCTGTAGTGCCCCTTCCTGCCATGAAGCCACACTACTGCTCACTAATTATCACCTCCTTTCCTAACCTAGCTTCCACTACTCTTTAACATAACTTCGTGCTTTGGCTCATCAATTTTATCCCTCTGTAGTTACTACAGTTCTACACATCTCTTTTATTCTTAAAAATCGGTACCAGTATACTTCTTCTCCAACTCCCCAGGAGTCCTCTCACTTTCCAAATTTGCATTAAACAATCTGGTTATAAACTCCATTGCCATTTCTCCTAAACACTTCCATGCTTCCACAGGTATCTCATCTGGACCAACAGTCTTTCTATTCTTCTCCTTACTAATCCGTTGCACTTCTTGTTTCACTATCTCCCTTCTGTCTCTCTCATTCTCTTCATTATCAACCTCTTAAATTACTCTTTTCATCTGCTCAACACACTCTCCTCACTTGTCAGTACATTTTAATCTTTATCCTTTTTTACCCTAACATGTTGCACATCTTTCCAGCTCGCGCCCTCTGACTAGCCAGTCGGTGCAGGTCCTTTTCTCCCTCCTTAGTGTCCAACCACTCAAACAACTCATCATATGCCTTAGCCACCTCTCTCTTCACCTTATGCCTTAACTCCTTTTACTTCTGTCTACTTTACTGCATCTCTCTGACTATCCAATTTCTTCTTCAACAACATCTTCCTCTGTATACTCTCTTTTACTTCAACTTTCCACCAACAGATTTTCTTTTCTCCTTCTTCTATCCAGATGTCACACCAAGCACCCTTCCAGCTGTCACCCTTACTACTTCTGCTGTAGCTTCCCAGCTATCTGGTAACTCTTCACTGCCACCCAGGACCTGCCTTATCTACTCCCTGAACTCAACCTTGTAGTCTTCTTTTTCAGCTTCCACCATTTGATCCTTGGCTCTGTCCTTCCTCTTTTTCTTTTCTTGATGTCCAGTGTCATCCTACTGACCACCATCCTATGCTACCTAACTATGCATTCCCCTTACACCACTTTGCAGTCTCCAATCTCTTTTACACTGACTCTCCTGCAAAGGATATAATCTACCTGTGTTCATCTTCCTCCACTCTTGTACGTCACTCTATGTTCCTCCCTCTTCTTAACATCTTCATAGCCATGTCCATCCTTTTCGCAAAATCTACTACCATCTGACCTTCTGCATTTCTCTCTTTAACACCATACCTACCCATCACCTCTTCATCTTCTCTGTTTCCTTCACCAATATGTCCATTGAAATCTTCTCCAATCACCACTTTCTCTCCCTTGGGTACTCTCTCCAATATCTTCTTTCTCATCCATTGCACACCCAACTTTCAGGGCGTATGCAATAACAACATTCATTATCACACTTTCATTTTCCAGCTTTATAATCATCACTCTATTCAACATTTCTTTCAACTCCAAAACACTTAACATACTGTTCCTTCAGGACAACCCCTACCTCATTTCTCCTCCCATCCACACCATGGTAGAACAATTTGAATCTGCCTTACTCTCATTCCATCTGATCTCTTGCATGCAAAATATATCAGCTTCCCTTCTTTCAATCATATCAGCTAGCTCCAATTACCAGTCAAACTGCCAATATTCAAAGTTCCTACCCTCATTTCCACTCTCTTTACTTTCCTCTTCTCCCTCTGCCTCTGGACACGCCTTCTAACTATTTTTCTCCTTCCTCGGCTCAATTTCCACCAGAACGCTGTTGGCTACCGGTACTGGAGGCAGCCATTATTAACCTGGGCATCAACTGATCCGGTAAGCAAAATTGTATTGTTGTCCACATATTGATCTGGCAAAAGTTTACACTGGATACCCTTGGGACCAACATGAAGAAACACACTAGTTTGTGCATCCCCTGTGGCTGGGTTTTGCTTAAGTAAAAGTTAATTTGATATATGTCCCCTACACATCTGCATTTTTCTATGTCCATTTGTTGTGAAACTGATATCTACAAATTCATGTAATTTTTGTGTCATCTGAAAACCAACTTTGTGTACTATCTTTTCATCTATAAATCATGTATAGAAAAAAAATAAGAGTTGCTGGCCTGTTGACCGGACACTTACTCTCTGTTGCTGAAGCTCTTGGACAATGTGTGCATTCTGCTCAGTGCTTATGTCTTTCAATCACTCTGTCTGTCTTTATTTTATAAAATACCATTGGCAGCATTCACCATCATAAGACCCTGTAGAGTGATTACAACACTCTAGTAAATATAACAAATGATGCACAGAATAAAATAAAGAAAAATACCACAAATGCACCTGTAACAAAATCTTGTAGGTTTCATATACTTTCTTATATACCTACTGTACATTGATGGATTGAAGGCCAAATGTCAATTTATTTAAATAGTAAATTTAAAACAACATAGGAATGCTGTGGTCAAAGTGCTTTACAATAATAGAATAAAAGAAAGCAAACAAATAACATAAATAGAAATAAAATATATGAACATAAAATAAAATACATAATAAATAGAAGTAATGTTATATAATCACAAAGAGGAAACCATCAGTATTACTGAAGGTCACAGAATGCAAGTGAATAGAAGTGAGTCTTTAATCTTGTTTTGAACAGTTCAATTGTAGACGACTCCTTTATGTGATGAGGTAAAGAGTTCCACAGGTGAGGAGCAGCTTTAAAATCTTCCATGTGAAGCCTGAAAACCATGAGGACTGATTGAGATCATTTATGTTAGCAAGTTTCAAAATTAACTCATCAAATTCACAGTGGTTAGTGTATAAAATTACAAAAAAGGCTACTATATATAGCAAACATGATACACAAAGATGAAGAGCATAAGAGAATAATTAATGTCAGCAGTTCTTCTAACTTCATACAGGGCATGCCCAAGAAACAGTAAACTTCAAGGGTGGTAAGTTAAAAAGTATGCCAGAATGTCTGGTCCTTACTTCTCCATAGGAAAAAATAATGAGTGCAATTTTCTGAAATGTAGTAGTGCTAAGTTCATGTGATTGTTATTTTCCATTCAGTATTTGAATCCTTCTGTTGTTTTTCACTTTTGCCAGTTAGTACTTATGTACTTCTTTAGACACTGTCAGGACATCATGGTAGTTGCCATGGACACAGTTTTTACTGACAAAAGTGTGGCTACACATCGGCATGAAATATCACAGCAACCATTTAAAATTATGATAAGCACTGCAGGTGAAGTTTTTTTGATCATTGTTACAACATAGTTTCAAATGAAAATCTAGCAATATTTTTTAGTGCTTTGTATTTAAGAAATTGATGTTACTTAATGCTTGTCTTTCCCTTTTAAGTGTAGTGTTTACTTTCATTTCATTTTTGAACTCACTTAATCTAGACCAGAGTCACTAGATGGGCTTGAGCCTATCCCAGCTTGCATGGGGCACAAGGAACGAAAAAACCCTTGATAGGGCACATGTCCACCGCAGGCCGAACACACACCCACACACCAAACACACACTATGGCCAAATTCACCTAACCTACATGTCTTTGGACAGTGGGAGGAAATGGGAGCACCTGGAGGAAACCCACGCAGACATAGGGAGAACATGCAAACTCCACGCAGGAAGGAACTGGAACAATCCGTACTGTATATGTATGTGCCATTGTTCATTTGTAATTTTTAAATTAAATTTTAAATCAGGATTGACTTAACAAAACCAAAATTCAAATTTTGCACCAGATATTCAAATAAGGGTACAAACTTTAAACCCACTACCACAACCAAACTTTTGAGATTTTCATGTGTAATTTAGACCTTACCATTTCGTTGTTAAATAGAAGCAATCTTGCTTTTTGCTCAAAGTTGTGTTACCATAGACTTCTGAAAGCAATTAAATGGTGAAGATGCATGGACAATCAGCAGGATTAAGTTGGCACAAAATTAGGAAAGCAAGACTGCAGTCTTACAATAACTAGTGACAATGTCAGCTTAAAAGAAAAGAATTATAGAAAAACAATTTAAAAGTTCCCATTAAGTTCATAACCTGCAAGCATCCCATCATGATGACATTACCTGGTGAGGACTGGCAGATGTTTTTCAAGTCTTTCAATTCAATTTATTTTGCGAAAGCACTCTTCACTAAGTGTAGGTGAAGCAGCATCCCTGGAAGAAATAAACCTTTGTGGGATCCATAGTTATTTATAAGGGAGAAAATCAAAGACAAACAAGTCTTAGAGACATCAGCCAACTAGCCGCCCACCTCTGTCATACTATTCTGTAGTAGAGTCTGTGCTCAGTTGTCCAATCTGATGACAGAATCATTCCACCTGATGAGTCCAATGCTCTACGTATCTGAAATTACTTTTCTATGGACAGTATAGCAGTGGCACATCAAGATACAGAGAAGAATAGAAGCATGTTGGTAACAGTTTATTAATATTGTATTGTATTTTTGCACAAATGGACAGAATCTCCTCCTGTACTTGCATGGTCTTAATTGGTGGATTGATTTGTCGGATTATTTCTGTTAAGGAAAGAGATTCCAGCATGCTAGAAAGTTTTGTGACTTTTAGTGCTCTGCTTCTATCTTCTTAGAGAATTCTTAGAGAACATAACATACTGTATGTGAGTTGCCTTTAGATGTCTCAGTCTGCATGTACAGCAGTGCCTACAGAAATCATTGGCCCCATTAATTTAATTTGGCCTTTTTGACACTGATGAACAGAAATAGACTGTGTAATGTCAAAGTAAAGTCAAACTCGGGCATGAGAGGAGTTTGGGGAGGCCATGGAGAACGACTTTCGGACGGCTTTGAGGAGATTCTGGCCCACCGTCCGGCGTCTCAGGAGGGGGAAGCAGTGCAGTGTCAACACCATATATGGTGAGGATGGTGCGCTGCTGACCTTGACTCAGAACGTTGTGGGTTGGTGGGGGGAGTACTTCAAAGACCTCCTCAATCCCACTAACATGCCTTCCAATAAGGAAGCAGAGCCTGGGGACTCGGAGGTGGGCTCCCCCATCTCTGGGGCTGAGGTCACCGAGGTGGTCAAAAAACTTGGTGGCAGGGCCCCGGGGGTGGATGAGATACGCCCGGAGTTCCTCAAGGCTCTGGATGTTGTAGGACTGTCTTGGTTGACATATCTCTGCAACATCTCATGGACATCAGGGACAGTGCCTCCGGATTTGCAGACCAGGGTGGTGGTCCCCCTCTTTCAAAAGGGGGACCGTAGGGTGTGTTCTAACTACAGAGGGATCACACTCCTCAGCCTCCCTGGAAAAGTCTATTTGGGGATTCTGGAGAGGAAGGTCTGTCAGATAGTCGAACCTCGGATTCAGGAGGAACAGTGTGGTTTTCGTCCTGGTCACAGAACAGTGGACCAGCTCTACACCCTTAGCAGAATCCTGGAGGGTGCATGGGAGTTTACCCAACCAGTCTACTTGTGTTTTGTGGACTTGGAAAAGGCATTCGACCGTGTCCCTCAGGGAATCCTGTGGGGGGTGCTCCGGGAGTTTGGGGTACCGGACCCCCTGATAAAAGCTGTGCAGTCCCTGTACAACAGGTGTCAGAGCTTGGTCCGCATTGCCGGCAATAAGTCGAGCCCGTTTCCAGTGAGAGTTGGACTCCGCCAGGGCTGCCCTTTGTCACCGATTCTGTTCATAACTTTTATGGACAGAATTTCTAGGTGCAGCCAGGGTGTTGAGGGGGTCCGGTTTGGTGGACTCAGGATTGGGGCACTGCTTTTTGCAGATGATGTTGTCCTGTGAAAAAGGAGCTGAGCCGTAAGGCAAAGCTCTCAATTTACCAGTCGATCTACGTTCCTACCCTCACCTATGGTCATGAGCTATGGGTAGTGACCGAAAGAACGAGATCGCCAATACAAGCGGCTGAAATGAGTTTCCTCCGCAGGGTGTCTGGGCTTTCAGATGAGGTGGCTCAGGCATCTGATCAGGATGCCTCCTGGACGCCTCCCTGGTGAGGTGTTCTGGGCACGTCCAACCGAGAGGAGGCCCCAGGGAAGACCCAGGACATGCTGGAGGGACTATGTCTCCTGGCTGGCCTGGGAACGCCTTGGGATTCTCCTGGAAGAGCTAGAAGAAGTGGCTGGGGAGAGGGAAGTCTGGACCTCTCTGCTCAAGCTGCTGCCCCCGCGATCCAACCTCGGATGAGCGGAAGAGGATGGATGGATAGATGTCAAAGTGAAGCACATCCTCCAGGAGTTTCCTACAATTTACTGCATTCATTTTACCCTCTATCCTCACAAGTCTTCCATTGCCTGACTCAAAGAAGCATCACCACAGCATGATGCTGCCACCCCCATGCTTCACTTGAGCATGGTGCATTTTTCATAATCTGCTGAGCTTGCCTTATGCTAAACATGGTGTTTAGTCTTATGGTCAAAATGTTTAGCATTGGTCTCATCATATCATAGAACTTCTTCCAGTCTGCCATTTACCTTCTGCTGAGCTGTCATGTACATTTCAATACCTTTCTCTTTGCTAGTGCCCCATAAAGTTGTGACTGATAAAGTACCCAAGAACAGTTGTTATATGAACAGTCTCTCCAATACAATTCACTATAGCTTGTAACTCCTTCAAAGTTATCATAGGTCTCTTGGTGGTGCCCCTCACTAGTGTTGTTCCCCTTGCATAATCACTCTGTTTTTGTGGGTGACCTGCTCCAAATGAGAATTTCAGCTGTGCCATATCTTTTCCAATTCTTAATGACTGATTTAATTGGACTCCAAAGGGATACTCATTGGGTTGAATATTTTCTTGTATCCATCCTCTGACTTGTGCTTTTCAATCATCTTTTTACGGAGGTGCTTTTAGTCTTCATTGGGTAGGTTAGATCATAATACTGACTCACTAGAAGTTGAACCTTCTAGATAAGGTGCATTTGTACTACAATCACTTGAACAATCTTGACTATAAACAAGTGGTGTTCATTTAACTAATTAAGTGGTTTGTAAAACCATCTAGCTGCACCATCATGATTTAGGTGTGTCATATTAAAGGAGGTGAATACTTACTGTATGCAATCGGTTATATTATGCTTAACATTTGTAATTCATTTAGACCACTTTGCAGAGTGTGATGGTGCAGGTCGGTTTTTGCTCCCTCTTCACTTTTGGGAGCCTCTTGAACCCAACACTGTAAGTACCGCAACTGAGATGAGCGTGGCAGATGAGGACAGAAGCAAGGGGAAGGTGCAAAGTGCTCAAGTGGTTTTATTAAAAACCAACTCAAAATCAAAGTGTTCCAAACGTGCAGTGCTCAAAACTGTCAATAAATAATCCAGAAAAAGGTGAATGTGGAGGTTAAAATGATCAAATAAATAAATCAAATAATTCAATAACAATGAGGCTAAAATTAAGGCAGGCATCTTCTTCCAATTCTCATTCCTGTGCTTCCCTTTTAAAACCGACACCTCTCTGGCTTATCATACTTGGACCTCGCAGCATGGAGAGATGTCCAGGTGCAGACATCCTTCAGATCTGGCCTGTGATTTCTATTGATAATACAGTTCAAATACTGTAAGCATAAAATATAATCTTAAACCGTCTTAAGAGAGTAAACCCAGGGAATAATGTTATACAGTAGCTCTGGATAAGCAGGTAAACCTTTTCCAATAATCCAAGGGTATGATGTTAAACAGTCCCCTAAAGAAATGCGCACATACATACACGAATATAATTGTAATTAAAACATAAACAAAATGTGTGTGAGAAGGAAATAGGATGTATAATTACGATACCAGTATCACTGCAAGCAGATCAAACAGCAAGTAAGATTTTCTTTGCCATGCTAGGACCGGATGAGACTCACGATTGTATTTCAAAAAAGTGTCGAGTTCAGTTTTCTTAGCTCTTTTTTTGCTTCCTCCATAGAAGTAAAAATGTAGAACTTGCTTTGAATGTCCACTTTCAGTTTGGCAGGATACAAGAGGCTGTATCTAATCTTGGTTTTCCGTAAGCGCTGTTTGATGTTATAAAATGCGGCACGTTTAGCAGCTGTTAAAGGTGAGAAATATGGGAAAATATGGATGTGGTTATTTTCAAATATAATCTCCTGTTTCTGTCTGAGAAAGTAACATTATATGTAATTTAAATTCTAATTTTTCAAACCGCACAATGAGAGTCGTAGGCTTTGAAGTATTCAATCTATCTATGCGGTAAACTGCTGCTATTTCGGTGACTGATTTGAAGTCCTCTCCAGTTATTTTAGAGAATAGTTCAGCTACGAATTTCACTGGGATTGGACTGTCACAATTCTCAGGGAGACCTTTGATTGTAATATTATTCCTTCTGCATCCATCATCCAGTACAGCTAGTCTGTCTCCCAGCACTTTGCATTTGGAATTTGCAGCCATTGCTTTTCCGTCAGCGGTAGATGACAGTTGTTCAACTATTTAAATACAAGTCATGAACGTTTGCTTAACATCTTCAAACTGAGCGGCAAGTGCTCTAAGTTTATTTTCAAACTTAGACACATTTTCCTGTATCTTTTCCTAAATTTTTTCTATCATACCTTTAAAGGTTGCCTCAAAGCGATTATTTAAACGTTTTCCCTGGACTACAATATTCTGAAACAGCTTCTCATTTGTGGTGTGCCTTTATTTCTTTCCTTATATCATTTATGTCCTTTTTCCTTATATCATTTATATCCTTCTTTATATTATTTTTGACCTCTTTTATGTCTCTCCCGAGAGCAGTGATCATTACCTTCAGCTCGGACAGATATTTTCGGTCTTCTCCATGCTCCGTGGGTGAAGTGGCAAGCCCAGTTGTAGTCGATGTTGCTGGCTCACGAGGGGCAGTTGACAACATGGAAGGAAAGGCCATTTTCAGTTTCAGTGCATCTGCTGGAATCAACAAGTTCTCCTGGCCTGACTTGCTTGTACATACACTCCCACTTTTGCTCTTGGCTGGAGATGATGCAGCAGTGTCAGGTCCCAGAAAATCTGTGCTTTTGCCTATCTATTCCAGGTCAGTCTCTGTGCAGGCCGTACCTTGAGCTTGAACTTGATACCTGTTTAGGCATGGATGAAGCTTTAGCTGTCTTTTCCATTTCTTTCTGAGCCTTTTTCCTGCCACTCATGCTTATATATGCTTGCATATACTGTAATTGAACTACCTCGGGTTGAGTAAATACAGAACACCTCAGGATGATAAAAAAAGAGAAAAAAATGGACAAGAACAAATCTTTTGCGATGGCTCATTTTTAAGGCTCCGTGGGTGCAGCAGCTCAATTGCACACCATAGGAAGCTGATGAAGTAATTAAGAAAGACCCCACCTTCACATGCAGGTACATCTCGCCCCAATTACTCCACAAAATCCCTGCAGCTGTGCAAGCACGCCCACAGAGAAGGAGCCAGCCAATTGTTTATTTATTAAAAATGGCCACTCTTTATGAGCTGCAGACCCAATTTACCACATAGAGATATTTTCACTTTGAATTTAATGAGTTTTTTTCTGTTTTGTTTTGAACTGTGATTCAAAGTTGTATAACAATAAAATGTGAAAACATTCTAGGTTGTGGATATATTTTGAAGGCACTGTAAACTGAAAAGAAAAATCTATGTCTTTCAAAGTCAGGAAGCATGGGTAAGCCAACTTAATGATATTTATGATGGGACCAGGTCTTGAAATTGCTATCTCATCAAGCATCTGACACAAGGTAGAAACAGTTCCTGGACAGGGTACTAGCTGATTGCTGGGTGAGCACACGCACGCATCAAGGCAACATTGCCAATTCATCTACCCTGCATGTCTTTGGACAGTGGAAGGAACCCATAGCACCCCAACAAATCCCATGCAGACATTGTGAAGAACTTCTAAACTTCACACAGGGAACATCTGGGATTTGAATCCCTGTATATTTGTTGCAAGGCAGCAGTGCTACGACTGTGCCATCCTGAATTTCACATTTAAAAAGATGGCATTATAAAATTCATCATTACTGAGAAATACAATGAAGAAAAAATATAATCTAAACACATCCTAACAATTTGTGGACATACTTTCACATGGGAATTGAAGCAAATAGCTAGAAGCTACAGCAATAGTTATTTTCTCATTTAGATAATTTGTTAATGCATTAATGCTTTTAAATCAATGAAACAAAAGGATCAGTGGCAGAGAGTGCAGAGGGTAATGCCCTACTCATCAACTGTAATTCCCTAAGTTAATTGAATGAGACAGCAAACACCTATTTTTACCCTGTTAATGAACAGTACCAACTGATATCAGTTTCACCCCCAAAAATTCAATACATCAATTAGTATTGGTGAGCTGAAAAGCAGTCCATTTGTTTCAGAAAATAGGCACCTTTCAAAGCAGGGTAATTTTCACATAAAAGGGAAACGCTACTGTATAATCACTATAAAAAAGAATAAATGGTTTTTCCGGGCTGAAAACTAAAATCAAAAGATAAACATTTTCTGAGCATTTGCCTAATACATGTAAATGCTTACAGCAGTTAAGAAATAAAATTTGAAAAGAGAGCAAAAAAAGTTAAAATCAAACAGATCTTTGCACAGTGATTTTTAGTTTCCCTAGAACACAGATTAAATTATGTATTGCAAGACAGAATGTTTAATATCCTCACTCTACTAGTATCATATATCCACTAGTCTTTTCCAGTCTATTATCTAATTCTGCTTAAAAAAGCATTCTTTCTAGAGCATTCTATAACTGAATATTCCAAAAAGATTCTACAACTTTGTTGAACATTCTAAATCTGCGACACCTGGATGCTTTCAAAGGCTTATACAGTTATTTCTCATTGTTAGTGAATCAATAACTCAACATTAAATAATCTTTTTGGGTCCCATGCTTAACTCAAAAAGCAAGACTCTTTCTTAATATATCTTAGACTCTGCAAACACATGCCAATGTCCTCACACAGTATACCCCTTCACTGCATTTTATTACTACAGTCTGCTTTCAGTGGTCTTCCTCAAATAAGCCAGACAAACTGTAGCAGGTTTAGGGGTTATCTAGCTGGCAAGATTTGACAGAAAAAAGGATGCTACTGGAGTTGGGGCCAGAAAGGAAACAGCTTTTGCAGATCACTTGTTTAGCTTTATTGTTATCATATAGAGAGGGTACTGCTTCTGCACCATAAGAAGCCCCCAATACTGTTACAGTAATCTTAACTTTTAAACTATAAATACCAATTATCCAATACTGTTACCAGAAAGAACAAAAGTTTTGCCCTTTAAAAGAACTTTTGTTGTGTACATATTTTCATCTGTCCATCATGTAGCAACTAATTAAAACAGATGATCAAGGACAAAACAACAGCTGAGTATTTGTGGGAAAAACTCTTAACTTCATAAAAGAATATGTAATCAGTAACAGCATACTGCACAATAACGTGCAGTGAATACACTTGACTTGAGTATTCATAGTTTTCATCCTTTTTCTCTGTACGTTTAGCATTCATTTGCTCAGAGGTTGATGCACTTGCTGCTTCCTGAGCAGCTCTTCTTTTCTCATCTTTTCGCATTAAAACTGATTAAGTCAGTGTTTTTGTTGCAATTACTTAGTATGTTTTCCTTAATATTTCACTTAAACCGACACTTAAGTCTTCAATCTGCCTCAAGAATGATTTAAGATATAAAAAGGAAATGATGGTGAAGTGGTAGGGAATGCGAACGGCACCCATACACATGCACCGCATGGCCGCCTTGTTGGCTGCTGGTGAAAGTTTGATTCTGCAATAAAATAAAATAAAAATAAAAAGAGGAATAACCTTGGAGGTCAATCATTACCCCGTAAGTGGATAGTAGACATCACGTAGTATATGCGTACCAAATATCAGGTCAATAGTTCAAACGGTTTGCGAGCTACAGGTGATTTAAAATCCTGGACAGACAAGTGGACAGCCACAGTAGCATATTATATAAGAAGACAAGCTATATTTTCATTATGTTAAAATATTTATTCAAATAATTACCAAGACAGCATTTTTATTAGTACATATACAGAATAATTATTACAGGCACAGGGGCACATAACTTAAGTAAATGATGAGTTCTGGAAATTTAATTCTGACATGTATTGCACATTTACTACAGCCTAATAAATAAAGGGATGGTTTCCAACACATAGATCACCCATACAAGTAATGACCCCAAACCAGTAACCCAAAAACATTATGCACAGGTATTGCAGGTATTCAACAAAATTAACTTTTTATTTTTTTTTATTGATTTTATTATAATCATTCCATACAAATAGATCAATTTTTACAAAAAACAGGATTGAAAACAAAACAACCCAACCCCCACCCCTGAGAAAGAGAGCATGGCCAACAGAGCAAAGAGAATTATTTCCTTGCTTTAAGAGCTTATTCTTAAATATTATTGATTAAATCCTGACAAGTTTTGAAAATGTTCTACACAGATCCTCTAACTGAGAATTTATTTTTTTCCAATGTCAAATAGTATAAAACGTCAGTTACCCACTGACTTAAAAGAGGAGACTTAGGATTCTTCCAGTTTAGCAAAATAAGCCTGCGTGCCAATAGTGTAGTAAAGGTAATCACAGTTTTTTTGTCCATCTCCGCTTTAAGTCCATCTGGAAGAACACCAAACACAGCTGTTAATGGGTTAGGAGGGATTGTGTCACCAAGTCTGTCTGAAAGGCACTTAAAAATTTTTGTCCAGAATGGTGTTAATTTGGTGCAGGTTCAAAACATGTGACCCAGTGAGGCTGGGACTTGATTGCAGCGTTCACAGGTTGGATCTTGCCCTGGAAACAGTTTTAAGCGAAACAGATGTGCTCGATATATAATTTTAAGTTAAATAATTGTACGCTTTGCGCATATGGAGCTTGAGTGCATTCTCTGCATTGCTACCTTCCACTCCTTTTCTGATATGTTGAGTGATAGATCTTTTTCCCATTGCCCTCTTGGATCTTTGAAAGGGAGGGACTGTAAAATAATTTTATATATTGCAGAGATGGTGTCTAAGTCCTCGAAATTGAGCAATATTTTTACCAGCATGGAGGAAGGTGCGAGATGATGAGGGAAATCGGGCAGGTTCTGTTTGACAAAGTTTCTAATTTGAAGAAATGTGTTGCTGGAAAGTTAAATTTGCAAATATGTTGTCTATATAAAGATCTCTAAGCAATTTAATCCCAAATGTTTTCCAGATTGTAGCCGCCGTTGTATAAGGCGAAGTCAGGCACGGGTAAGACGCATGTCAAAGAAATCTCTCAGTCCAAAAGTTCGTTTTAAAATATTTAGTGAAAGTTAAAATCAAATAACCCATACAAGAATAAAAAGAAAAATAGTTACACACATAGAATAAAGGCAAAAAAAAGAAAAAAATGTATCTTCTATAAACTTAAAGGTTATTTATTTCTTCTTCTGTATGCCTTAAACATACGGTTCAACTCTTAAATCTTTTATTTTACATGTTACTTCACACTCAAAAGGCCCGTAGGCTGTTGGCACATAGATATGCGCCTAGGCTCGATAACGTGCCCAAGCATGAACGTGAGCACAAACAAGAACACGGTTAAAAAACCGTATGCCTCTATACCTTACACAAGGCGAGCCTAGACACTAACTAACGAACATTGTTTACTCAAAAACTGTTAAGAAATGACAGGAAAATACCAACTCAATTCTATTCACGGGGGTTATAGGAACCTCCCATATTTTATGCATTATCATTTAATAAATATTCATATATTTTATAGAACTAGGAAAATGGCTCTTACACAGATATTAAAAACTGTATATGTTTGCGGGGGTTGAAAAAGGTGGTTCTCATGCAGAGGTGCCACAGATAAAAGATTCTCCATCTTAAAATTCTTTCTGCATTGGTTCCATATTCTGAGTGAGTGAAGCACAATTGAGTTATTAGTATATTGGCGATAACTTGCATCTATTGGGGCACAAAGCAGGGAATAAAAAGAAGTACTGCAGGATTTTATTTCTATTGCTGACCAAGCCTGTCTATGTTCATCTATTTGTGTCCATGTTTTCATAGCTTGTATGTTTGCTGCCCAGTAATAAAACTGAAAGTTCCACCTTCTGCCAAGGTCTTTGTAGGGTCGTCTTTAGATATGTGGATGTTTTGAGTTCCAAATAAATGAGGTTATGGTTGAATCTAATTGCTTAAAAATGATTTATTGATGTATATTGGAATGTTTTGAAATAAAAAGAGAAGCTTAGGAAGGATATTCATCTTAACAACCTTAATTCTTCCAGCTGGAGTGAGATGAATGGTTGACCATCTATGCAAGTGTTGCTTAATTTTTTCCATACAGACAGCGAAATTTTGTTGATAAAGAGCTTTATATTTACTTGTGATATTAACAAAATTAACTTTTAATATTTTCTTTCTATAGGCATAACAGTCTAACTCTGCAGTTCAGTTCTTGTTAGAATATTAAAATTGTCACAAAGTGTGTGTCTTTTGCAGTACTAAAATATTAATATACTTTGTGGCATTAAGGGTGTGTCCAGTGAACAAAAAAATATATGATTAGCTAAGAAACCTCTGAAATTTCAGTATTTACTCTTCAATAGGCTCTGGTTATTTCTGATGTATAGCTCAGTCAGTCAGTCAGTGAATCTTTGCACAGCACATTAATAACATTCTCCATAAACAGATCCTTTACAGGGCTAACAGGATTATGATAAGGCATCAAAAAAAAACTTGAACAATGTAATAAAAAAGACTACAAATGCAGCAAATAGGATGACACCATTAGTAGAAACCACTAAGACCTTGTACTTAAACCTAATATATTTTAAACAGAAAGCATAGTGGAGTAGTTCTTAAAACTTGCCTGCTACACAAAGTGGCATCTCAAAATTGATAATTTAGTGCAATGTGTGTATGAGTTTACCCTGTGATGAAATAACATACTGTCCAGAGTCAGTTCTGCTGGGATAGGCTGGCATCTCCATGACACTAAGGCTGGATTAGGAGAGTTTGGAAAATGGAGATGTACAACACCATAACAGATACAAGATAAAGGTAACAAGCAAGGTATTAATATTGTGTGTTCACACATGAACAGACGTCAAAACCCAGAATGACACTCAGATGCCACAAAATATCCGGTAATAAACTGATGCATTTCAAGTTTGACTCGAAATATACAATATATTTTACTTAACCTTGTGTGGTCAAACAGCAGTAAAACCCAGGTTCAAGGATAATGTTGGAACACTAACAGGGTTGTACCGTTTAATTATTTTTAATTCAATGCTGCCGTAAAATAGAAAATATAGGCAGTGGCCTTCTTTCTTTTTTGTTGTGGCTTGGCTGAGTGCATCCTTTCCTTTTGTGGAGTTCCATCTTTCAGGTCAGCTCAACTCGGAGTGAAATGTCTCACTCCAGAGATGCTAGGCTTTATAAATATTGTCCCAGAAGCAGTGGAGTCAATTGCCTTCAATGGCCATTTTCTGTGGAGGCAGAAACAGGAAACAAGGTTAGCATTACCACCTCTTGCTTTGGGGTGGTACTACATACCTCATCAGAGCCTAGAAGGAGACTCACTGATGCACAAGTGTGACACTTGTGCAGAGGGGGACATTTTTGTACACTGGGTCATTCCATTTCTCTCTTAGGAAAAGAAACATGCAAATATTACATTTAAAGCCCAGCAGATGAATAGGCAATAGGCACCCAAGGCAAATTTCCTGGTTTATCCTGTAACTGATTATTGTGATGGCTGTCTACAGGATATTGGTATTTACTGTCTTGCAAAAGAGTCACCACTTTGAAGTTTTTGGCTGGTTGATATTACAAAAAATACAAAGTTGTGATAACAGAACTGCTCCTTCCTTGGAGGATGTCTGTATTTACCTGACTTGGCAATTAACATGTTTGATAATATTGGTTTCTAAACAGCAGATCTGTACTCATTAATGGTTGGTAACAATACATTTTGTTAACTTGTGTTTTCATTATTTGTTAAACCCAGGAAATTTAGATGTGCCATTGTTTAATCTGATTGTCCAGAACTGATAATTGCAGGGACTGAAGGAGATTTAAGCTCTGGCCAGGAGAGGGCAAAAAAAGGGACAGTCCACTGAGAACACTGCCAAGACCCTCGGACAGAGCACAGGGGCTCGCTGGCTGACAAGGGTACGTGACTGGCACGACGTGAGGCACAAGGACGGCAATACTTCCAGGGAGGAAGAGACAACTCCACAAGGAGACGCTGGTTGTGGGTCCAGCAAGAAAGGGAAGCCGCATGAAAGGACCAAGCAAAGTTGGCAGACGAGAAATAAGGCGTGCCTAGGTCACAACAACACAAGGAGCCCAGAGTGGAAAAAAAGGGAACGACAAAGAGACGCTGACAGGGATTCAACAATTTGACAAAACTTCTGTTGGGAAACGAGTGTCCGGTGAACAGAGTGCATCCGTGGACAGTTGAACAATTAATTGTTGGAGTAACACTGAGAACAAACTGGACTCTGCACCACTAAAGGTTGTATCATCCAATTCTTGTTTTTAATGGACTTTTAGAGTGTGGACTGTATGCTTTCCTTTCTAAAAAAGGAATTTTCTTCCTGATACTGTTAGATTTGGTTTATGTTCATTTATCTTTTTAATGTACTTATTATTGTCTGGTGTAATAGAAGTTACTGTTGCTTTTCCTGAAATTACTGTTGTGTCTTTCATTGTGTGTTTACTCACCGCCCAATTTAAAGAAACCTGTGTGCTATTATTGGTAAATTTCAGGAGTTCCCAGTCTCTTAATAAAACTGGGTGGCGTAGTCGGATATTTTAACGGTGTCTAGGTTATATTACCTGTAAGTGTGACCAGACACCTGTCACACTTGCAACAGATAAAGGATTGAAAAACAGGAATGTATAAGCATACAGGAATACACCCCAAGGGAAACAACATACAATAGGCCACTCAGGGGTCTGACTACACAGTTTTACTTCTTCCTAGCTTCCTCCTCCTCTTACTCATAGCACTGGCATATCCAATTTAACCATCCTGTCAGGTGAGCTCTTGCTTCTACTCTGCTGTTGACTCAATGCTCACTCTGTTGTCAGATCAGAGATCCTATTTATACTGTCAGGAATGGTGAAAACCTGGCAGGCCACAAAGACAAAGGAAAATGGACCAGCATATGAAATCCTAAACCAAAAACTAATGGGCTTGTAACCAGAAAACCAATTGATCTTACAGCAAAATCCAATATGTAATTTGAACTTTAAAATCACTAGTCAAAAAGTCATTAATCAGCATTCAATAGGATGAGTAGTAGCAAAATTCTTTAGAATTGATCTCCTCCAATCTTTGTACAGCCCCTGGCATCCTGTCTGGGACACATTCCAAACCAATTTCTGGGTGGCTCAAATGAATCCCTACTTGGGCACTGACTTATAACAACCCCAAGATGGCTCTTAAATGTCTCCATGGGCAGAGGTCCACACGATTACCTGGACAGTTTTTTGGCAGACTGTCTAAGAAGTGGTCCATTCCATCTCCTGGACATGGGGAAAACACTTGCAGTGCAGCTCACTTCCCTATATAAAGCAACAGCAAGCAACAAATAAGATACACAGATCAAGAACACCTATAGTATAACGCTGTAAAACAGGGTTCAGAGTAACAGAATATATGACACTAGCTGAAGACCCACTGTTGCCCTGATATATTTGTAGAATAATGGTTAAGGAAAGAAAGCAAAGGTTTATGTGTTTTTTAAAAGGTAACCCTGTTGTTATTGCTAGCTGTCCCATCTGTCATCCACCTGGCTTCTCTGACAATGCTCTTGTGAGTCAAAAATTTTGTTCTTTTCATTCCAATTAGATCCCAGAAATGCAGTAACTCCTTGCTGGGTTGTAACTCTGAACACTGCCATGGCTGACTCTTCCTCTTAGTTCTAGGTGGAAAGTTCCTAGTGCTTAAATTGTGAAGAAAAGCTGGCAAAGAAGGAGCAACCCTTTAAATTGTCTGTTGTGTTGCGCTGCACTTCCACTCTCAATCAAGCCTCACCATAAGCAATGGAAAAACATTCAACGCTCCTTTTTATATTACAGTAGACAGATGCAGCACATGATGTTGCCCAGTTAATTAATGTTAAGCTCTGGCCATTTTGTCTGCT
Organism: Polypterus bichir lapradei; assembly: GCA_026402145.1. Lineage (NCBI taxonomy): Eukaryota > Metazoa > Chordata > Cladistia > Polypteriformes > Polypteridae > Polypterus > Polypterus bichir. The sequence continues at coordinate 31,907,384 of JANRMT010062806.1, forward strand.
AGTCTGACTTTAGTCTGTTCCAGCAGGTGGCACTGGTGTACAAACTGTAGCACACAGAAACAAAAGGGATCCAAAGTATTTTATGTTGTCCATATGGTCCTATATATATATATATACTAGCAGAATACCCGCGCTTCGCAGTGGAGAAGTAGTGTGTTAAAGAAGTTATGAAAAAGAAAAGGAAACATTTGAAAAATAACGTAAGATGATTGTTAATGTAATTGTTTTGTCACTGATATGAGTCTTGCTGTCATATATATAGACACAGACACACACACATACACACACATATATATATATACGTATACATATATATGCATATATGTACATATACATATATATATATACATATACACATATACATATACATATAGAGCAAAATACCCGCACTTTGCAGCGGAGAAGTAGTGTGTTAAAGAAGTAATGAAAAAGAAAAGGAAACATTTTAATAATAACGTAACATGATTGACAGTGTAATTGTTTTGTCACTGTTATGAGTGTCGCTGACATATATATATATATATATATATATCTCCTTTGGGGTGCGAGCAGCTGTTGCTGGGGGTGCCAGAGTCCATTGAGGAAGAAAAATGAAAAACATTATTTTTGCAAAATCTTAATTTATCTATCCATTCCTAAATAATTAAATGGGCAGGCTATTTCGTATCAGTGCAATACGCTGCTTGTTAAAACGGATGACTCCTAATCTTACGTGTACTTAGTGCTGCGTGGGTATTATGAACTATCGTATCTGTTCAAGTTCTATTTAAATTTTAAATATAAGTAATTTTTAATTGGTCGACAGAAATATGTTTAGTAGGAATGAAAGTTAAATTTAATCATCATTGCATAAATTTTTCTTCACCATAGAAATTTAAAGACTAAATCCAACTTCCATTCCTACCAAAGATATTTCTGGTGACTAAATAGAACCTACTTATATCCAAAATCGAGCTATTGAGCTGTCGCCTGCCGGCCTGAATAAGTTACCCTCGCTTCGCTCTTACTTTTTTACCGTTCATTTAATCATGGCTAGTCGCAGAAAAATTATAACATGGAAGGAGGATTACACTGAGTATGGCTTTACCAAAACAATTATTGATGGCGAATAAAGTATCTATTATTCATAAAGCTTCAATTGGTGATCTGTTTTTCTGCGTTAACCTCATATTTTTTCATACTTCTTCTCAAACCAAGGGGTTGCGAGGGTAAAATGAATCGGGAAGCGCTGATATATATATATTGAATATATTGAAATATTTTTACTGTCAAATAATGCAAACAGTACGCGGCATGTGCTTCGCCCTAATTCTGGGCTCATCAGGCAGTACACACTCACTGCACTCCTTCTCGGGAATCGAACCTCGGACGTCAGCGCTAGAGGCGAAGCCTCTCATGTTGCGCCAGGGTGTGTGGTTCGTTTATTTGACAGTATGTAGATCGGGGTGTGTATATATTTATATATATATATATATATATATATATACACAGTATATATATATATATATATAGTAAAAATAAGAGAAAGACACAGCATAAAGGTTTGGGGTTTCCGGACCCGTATACTGTAAACAAGTTTCTCAAAATCAGGTCAAAATATACAAACATAAAGTGTTCATACGCGCGACACCGTATATTGGCGTCGGCGGCCATTTTATAAAGGAGGAGCCGGAAGTGGAGGAATGCTGGGAAGGGACCGTGAGGGAAGATTGGATCGATGACGTCAGGAACAATGGCGGAGGAAGGGCGGAAGTAACGTACTGCGGGCTTATGATGGCGGAGCGTCTTTTGTTCTGTAAGAAAACAAAGGAGAAAGGTTAGTACCCCGCCACTCCCTGCCGGCGAATCCCTTCCGAAGCGTGCTAGGGTCCGTTCGCGATCTCCTACTCACGCGTGCGTGACAATATATATATATATATTACTTTTGAGAATGCAACGTATAATTTTGTCCAGGAGGAAAGCAATCTTGCCTGAAATCAATGGCAACCATTTGTAGGGTGTGTCCCTGAGACTTATTAATTGTCATCACGAAGCAGAGCCTTACTGGAAATTTGAGGCATTTCAATTGAAATGGGAGATCAGAGGGTATAACGGTGACACGAGGAATACATTGAGTGTGGAGAAACTCTAGAGACAGCGTGTGTATTAACTTGTGGATTTTTCTGTGAGTATTTGGTGGCAGTGTGACGAAGTTGCTTCGGAAGACGGCGTTAGCCGTGGAGCTCAGCTCAGAGCGAAATGAGGTGAATGGGAGGAGAGATGATGACGTCACTCCCCCACCCGCCTTAACTGTCAATCCCCCCACAAACACAGTCTCCCGGAATTTGCATAAGCACAGCCGTTCACCAGCAATTTGAACTTAGTTACAAAGTGATCAAAACTGTCGTTTATACCCTGCGTCCTCTCATTAAACTTGTATCCCGCATTAGCCGTGGGCATGACAAACGCCAGCGGCAGCCTGTCTATGAACTTAATTTAAACTTTAGGTTTACACCGTGCTTTGTTTCCGAAGTAGCTGCAGTCATGAATATGCTTGTACAGTATGTGTCACTCGCTCGCTTCTTATTGTTTCGCTGTCTTCTCAATTGTATAATGCATGTTTTCTTCAGCGCTTTTTGGAGCTCTTCCTTGTTTTCTACGTAATGCGTTGACAGTCAGTTCACGTGATTACGTGGGAGGCGTGATGATGTCACACGAAACTCCACCCCCACGGCCATCGAGCTCAACTCCATTACATTATATGGAGAAAAATAGGTTCCAGTTATGACCATTACGTGTAGAATTTCGAAATGAAACCTGCCCAACTTTTGTAAGTAAGCTGTAAGGAATGAGCCTGCCAAATTTCAGCCTTCCACCCACACGGGAAGTTGGAGAATTAGTGATGAGTCAGTGAGCCCTTGCGAACGAATTGAATCGTAAGTCAAGGGTCCACTGTATATATATATATATATATATATATATA
>JANRMT010062806.1:31910445-31954330 GCA_026402145.1 Polypterus bichir lapradei
TATATATATATATATATATATATATATATATATATATATATGGATTAATCTGCAAATACTTTGACATTGCTTCCATTTTTCACAATAGGCCTGAGCTCCTACTTTTATTACAATTGCTGCTTTCATATGGGGTAGTTGCCCTCTCAACACACCCTTCCAGATGAAGAAACTGAACTATTAGTATGCTAAGCAAGGAAGCATTCCTTCAAGATCTACTGCATTTAGGAGGATAAGTTTACTAATGTTTGTAATAGAAAGGCATAGCCAAGCAGGGAGATTCAAAATTCACAGGGCAAGTAAAAGCAAAAAAGAAATTAATAAATTAAAATAAATCAAAACATCACATTCAACAAGAATTCACAGAGGCAGAACAAAGATCTTCATCCAGACTCATTCGTTCATTTCCCTTACCCATCTAACTATATAACTACCGCTTCATTTGTTTTGCCCAGCAACAAATACAAAAAAGGGCAGTCCATGAGCAAAAGAGAGCTTTGAGATGGAGCAAAACTGAACACTAACAATCATTAATTTTTATTTTTTACTTTATTATATTCTACATGCTATTTTTACTTTGCACAAGAGTTAATCTACATCAGAGATTTTAAAGAAATGCCTTCTGGTAGCTTTACTTTCTATTGATTCGTGCATTCCTGAATTCACTTCAAAATGTCTGAAAACTTCAGAACTTTCCTGATACATGCACTTGACAGCAGCTGTCTTGAAAAATGTGGTATATTTTGCTCAGCCTTGCAATAGATAAAGGTTTGAAGTAGAGATAAAAAAGAATTCACTTGCTGGACCAGCAGATTATGTGAAGCTTAAAAGAATTAAATATTTTTTAATAAAAAGCACAAGATCAATTTTGCCAAAAGCTGGTTTAATCATTTATGAATTATGAAAGAAGAAATGTTGCTGGATACATTTTGTTTTGAAAAGCCAACTCACAAAATGAATGTGTGACATCTAAAAAAACATGGCCTGGATCTTCACCAATCACTAACTTCAAATCCTTGCACCACAGTAGCCTTTTTGACCTTGCAGCAAGCAATTGTGTGGGCACTAAATCAGTTGGAAACAAACATAATGCAAAAGTCTTTCTTTGCAGGCACCACATATCTATAGTTTGCATGTACAAAAGGTCACAATAATGTGACAGTTTGTATTTTTCCCATTTGAAATAAAGCCTTTTAGACATCTCAAAGCTAACTATGGTGAATGGCAGCCAAGTATGCTCTTTCCCACATGAAGAGAGAAACTCAGCAGAGAGTTTTTTGTTTTTCTTTTTTTTTTAGTTAGGAGTACTTTTTGTGTCACTCTTTCATGAAGAGACTGATACAGGAAGGGAAAAAGGATTCTTAATGTTCTCTTTCGGAACTAGAAAACAGTGGAACACCACCACAAACGTTTTGTTTAACATTTTGGCATTTGTGAATTAAAAGTAAAAAAGTAACAGGCACTGTCCTTGCAATCAAATAATAACACTGTTTCAACAAACATTTGAGTTTGTTTTTTTTTTTTGTTAAATGCAAGGTGATACTGTCAGCGGTTGGCAAAACATCAGGGAGAAGCAGAACAAAAATGTATAAATTTTAAAGAGCTATCTCATCGCCTTGCCAATACTGCTGAAAAACTCATTGTTTAAAGTTTGGCAACATTATGTTGTGATTGTTTTGTCCTGGGTATCACAATATTTAAAAGAGAATAATAATAGTATAACAGTATCTACACTTAATTAATTCAGCTCATGCAAGAATGTAAGGAGGGCCACATTTTTTGCATAACTTAACAACATATATAATTAACAGACACACAACTATGTACAGCAGCCCAATGGAATACGTAAGTCTCTCTCACACACAGAGAACATTTTAAAATAGTAGTTGTATCCACAGGTCATTAAAAAAAATAAAATCTTCTATAACACATCACAACAATTTAAACACCATGCAGTAGGAGTCTCAGGCATTAAAGACTGTCAAAGCACATAGTTCCAAGCACTTCCAATAATGCCCACTAGAGGAGGATATCACCATCAAACCCCAGCTTGTAATAAAGGCAAGCACCAAATCTTTATTTGAAAAAAAAAAGTTGTATTTTTTGTTAACAAAAGGTATTCCAAACACAGTGAAGCCCCATTGAGCACAAAAACAAAACATAATTGTCTGAAACATGAAGGCAATCCAAATCAAACAAGTCTGAATGCATATTCCAAAAGCAAGGTCAAAAAACAGAGCAGAAGTCGAAAAATCCGAAATCCATATAAATCACAATAAACACAAGTACCCTCACTGAATTCTTAACAAATTCAAAATGAACCATTAGGAACTGTGGAAGGCCCTCCAAAACTATAGGCTGGAGAGCAGTTACTGGTGGCTCCTGTCTGGGGACAACCCACAAAACACATGAAACATAACAAAGGACGCTTATATAGAGTGCATAGACAAAACCAAAAATAAAGAATGATGCACATAAACATAAATAAAAAAATCTAAAATTAAGAGACGTAAAACATGAATTTGTATAACCAGCCAGAGAAGGAGCTCTGTCTGAGACAAGGCAAAAGTGTTGTGATTTTTCCAAAGGGATAATCAAAAATACACATTCCCTTTTGTTACTCTCCAGACTTACTATGGAACCATTAGTCCCATCTAGCATGCCAGCTAGGCCATATTGTCTGTGACCATGCTCCTCCCCTTGCTGAGACCTGTAAGGTGAAGCAGGCAGCCCCGTGTGGGGGACTATCTATCAGAAAAAATGCTGTGGGCTAAAATGTCCACACCCCCTGTTTAAAATAGAACAATTGTAGTCAGAGGTTGTCTCACACTGCCTGTACATATTCTAACCTTGGGTATTTATTGGTCTGGAGACAAGGGTGTGAAATTGTAACATATGACACAGCAGACAGGGGCAGTGTTTCCATCTGTGCACTTTTTCTTAACACTCGAAGCATCATACAGTATCTCCTTTGCTATGTGCATCCCTGTGCATTTCCTAAAACATACTGGAAACTTTTGGATAGGATTACTGGTCTCTGTCTTTCTGGCTTTTCTGGGCACATGGTCTGCCTGTTGTAGATCAGGTCAAGTAAAGGCTGAAAGCAGTGGAAACTTGAAATCACATGACTACTATTGCCCTCCCGGACTGGTCACTCCTGTCTTATTGGGTATGGGTTGCTATTTTAGCCCATTGCCCAGGTCTGTTTGCTATGCTGTGATGTTCTGCGATCCTCTATGAACAAAAAAAGGACCCCTCATCGTCTGTAAGCCTTTTGTGATACCTAGAGGCAGCACCTCAACAGAGACATTAAAACATTAGAATATTAAAACAGTCTAGATGAGAATAGGCCATTCTACCCAACAAAGATCACTGTTCCCATCCACTTAATTCTTCTAAAATAACATTGTCTAGTTTTGATAGCTCATTTCATGTGTTTGTGGTTCTCTGTGTAAATAAAAACTTTTTAACTTATGTTCAAAACTTACCCTTAACAAGTTTTCAACTTTGTCCTTGTGTTCTTGATGAACTCATTTTAAAATAAGAGTCTCAATCCACCATATTAATCCCCTTCATAATTTAAAACATTTTAATCATGTCTCCTCCTAATCTTCTTTTCCTTAAACTGAAAAGGCTCATCTCTGTTAAACTTTCCTCATAATCCATCCCCTGTAGCCCTGGAATCAGCCGTCTCTATTCTCTGAACTTTTTCCAGCATTGCTATGTCCTTTTTGTAGCCTGGACACCAAAACTGTACACAGTACTCCAGATGAGGCCTCACCAGTACGTTATAAAGCTTGAGCATAAACTCCTTGGAGTTGTACTCTACCCATCATGCACTGTCTGGCAGTTGATAATGTCACGTCCATTACTATTCCTAAATTCTTCTCATGAGGTGTCCTTTTGAATTTCAGGGCTCCCACTGTGTATTCAAACCTAACATTTTTACCTTGATTTATATTTACTGACATTAAATTTCATCTGCCACACAAGCCTTCGTGCTGTCCAAATCCATCTTTAATGATTCGATGGATCCTAGATTATCTACTAACTTAACGGGTCGTTATCTATATTCTTATCCAAGGCATTTATATATATCAAAATAGCACCGGTCCTAGCACTGAACACTGAGGGACACCACTCTTAACATCAGCCAATTCTGATAGATTCTCTCACACCATAACACTCTGCTTTCTGTGTCTGAGCCAATTCTGCACTCATCTCAAGACCACACCCTGAACTCCCACTTCTTTTAGTTTGTTGCCGAACCCCTTATGGTCACATTTTGCCTTATCTGCTATATTCCCCTCTAACTGCCTTTTAGCCTCCCTAATGTCCTTCTTAATGGTTGTTCTCATACACCCTCCAATTCACATTGGCGTTATTAGTCTTATATGTTTTTTTTTCCTTTGGAGCTTCTTTCTCAACTCTTTATTAACCTAAAGGATTCGTTTTTTATTTCAAATTTTGGTATGTATCTGTCCTGCATTTTGTTTGCAGTTGCTATGCCCATTGCCAGTTACAAAACATGGAGATGTTAAAACCGCTAGCTTCTCCTCTGACCACGTCTTTGTCTGTTCCCTAAACGTGCTGTAAATCTCTTTCAGCCGTAGGCATGTTGTACTGAAGAGAAATAAAAATGTAAATTATATCAGATTTTGTAGGTGCAAGCTCAAAAGATTTTGCTTGAGGAATCAGGAATGTTTAAAAAAATCAAAGAAGGGATTTACATGCTTATTTGTGCACATCCTGGTTCATGCTGACTGGGGGAAGGTCAATGACAGTCCTGGGAAAAATAAATGCAAATATCTTTCCAGGAACAACAGAAACTTGAGGATAATCACCAACACGAACAGAAATAAAATCGTCAAACACAAAAATATAAGGCACACTTTCAGAGACTACTATAAATCCCTATATACTACTGAGTTTAAAGAAGACAATACACAAACTAATGCATTTCTGGATACATTACAGATACCACAAATAGATGCTTTTAGTGTGGAGGAACTTGATAAACCTCTGGTGTTATCAGAACTACTAGATGCTATAAAGTCACTCCAAGGCGGGAAAGCAGCAGGCCCTGATGGCTACCCTGCAGAATTTTACAAGAAATTCTCTGCTCAGCTAGCTCCCCTCCTATTAGCAACATTTACAGAAGCCAGAGATAACCAATATCTTCCTCAAACCTTTCACCAAGCACTAATCACTGTTTTTCCAAAACAAAATAAGGGCTTATTACAATGTGCATCATACAGACCAATTTCACTTCTGAATAACGACGTTAAAATACTCTCTAAAATCATAGCTAGAAGGATGGAGAAAGTGCTCCCCTCGGTAATATCACAAGACCAAACTGGATTTATTAGGGGCCGACACTTATCTTCAAATCTTCGACGCCTGTTTAATATAATATACTCACCAACTAAATCAAACACCCCAGAAATATTATTATCATTGGATGCAGAAAAAGCATTCAACATGATTGAATGGAAATACCTACTACATTGGAGAAGTTTGGGTTTGGCCCGAACATTTGTGCATGGATTAAATTACTGTATACTAACCCAGAAGCTTCAGTTTGCATCAACAACATTTGCTCAGACTACTTTAAACTAGAACGTGGCACTAGACAAGGATGCCCCTTGTCACCGCTGCTGTTTGCGATTGCCATTGAACCACTGGCAATACATTGTCGAAATACCGATCAGATAAAGGGGATTAGCAGAGAAGGACTGGAACAGAAAATCTCATTATATGCAGATGATTTGTTATTGTATATATCGGACCCAGAAAATTCTGTGCCTGCAGTCTTAATAGCACTCACAGAATTTCAAAAGATCTCTGGTCTCAGAATTAATCTGAATAAGAGTGTACTCTTCCCAGTGAATTCTCAAGCATTTAATATTAGATTAGATACCCTACCTTTTATCATTGCAGAACAGTTTAAATACCTAGGGGTAAACATCACAAGTAAACATAAAGCTCTATATCAACAACATTTCACCGTCTGCATGGAAAAAATTAAACAAGACTTGCATAGATGGTCAACCCTTCATCTCACACTAGCTGGAAGAATTAACACTGTTAAGATGAATATTCTTCCTGAGCTCCTTTTTTTATTTCAAAACATTCCAATATACATTAATAAATCATTCTTTAGGCAATTAGATTCAACAATAACCTCATTTATTTGGAATTCAAAACATCCACGCATCAAAAGAGGGACCCTACAAAAACAAAAGGCAGAAGGTGGCATGGCTCTACCTAACTTCCAGTTTTATTATTGGGCAGCAAATATACAGGCGATAAGAACCTGGACACAAATAGAAGAACATACACAGGCTTGGACCGCAATAGAAGTAAAATCCTGCAGTACTTCTTTGTATTCCTTGCTCTGTGCTCCAATAAATACACGTTATCGGCAATATACAAATAACCCAATTGTGCTCCACTCACTTAGAATCTGGAACCAATGTAGAAAGCATTTTAAGACGGAGAAGCTTCTATCCGTGGCACCTCTGCAAGAGAACCACCTCTTTCAACCTTCACAAACATATGCAGTTTTTAATATCTGGAAAAAATTTGGAATTAACTTGCTTAGAGATCTTTATATAGACAACGTCTTTGCATCCTATGAACAATTACATCCTAAATATAACATTCCAGCTACACATTTCTTTCACTATCTTCAAATCAGGAACTTTGTTAAACAGAACCTTCCAGATTTTCCTCATCTTGCACCCTCATCCATGCTGGAAAAAATATTGCTCAATCTCAAGGACTTAGACTCCATCTCTACAATATATAAAATTATTTTACAATCCCTCCCTTTCAAAGATCCAAGAGGACAATGGGAAAAAGATCTCTCAATTAATATATCAGAAAAGGAGTGGAAAGTAGCAATGCAGAGAATTCACTCGAGCTCCATATGCACAAAGCATACAATTATACAACTTAAAATTATATATCGATCACATCTGTCTCGACTAAAACTCTCCAAAATGTTTCCAGGGCATGATCCAACCTGCGAACGTTGCAACCAAGTCCCAGCCTCACTGGGTCACATGTTCTGGGCATGCACCAAATGAACATTATTCTGGACAAAAATTTTTAATTACCTCTCAGACAGCCTTGGACTCACAATTCCTCCTAACCCATTAACAGCTGTGTTTGGGGTTCTTCCAGAGGGGCTTAAAGGTGGAGAAAGACAAACAAATTGTGATTGCATTCACTACACTTTTGGCACGCAGACTTACTCTGATAAACTGGAAGAACCCAAACTCTCCTCTTTTAAGTCAGTGGGAAACCGATGTGTTATATTATTTAAAATTGGAAAAAATCAAATACTCAGTTAGAGGATCCGTACAGACTTTTTTCAAAACATGGCAGGATCTAATCAGTAATATTTTAAAATAAGTTCATGAAGCACAGAGAATTTATTAATTTAGGTATGTTTACAAGCCTTAAATTTTACGCCGTTTGGCTTGCTCTCTCTCTCAGGGGTGGGGATCGATCTGTTCTTAACTCAATTTTTCTTTTTGTAAAAACTTGATTGCTTTGTATGGATTGCAATAAAATTAATAAAAAAAAAAAAAAAAAAAAGAAACTTGAGGATATCAGATTGTCCAATACATGTACTCGCTAATATTGAAAATGAAGGTTATAAAGAGAAGCAAAATAAATACAAAAGATTGGCAGGAAACTCATTGGTGTTACATTTATTTTTAATGCCAAGAGTGCAAACTGTTAACCTTACTGTATTTCTTTGTGCACTGTTCACACAATACACAAATCTGAACCAGAGAAACCTTTTATCTTTTATCCAATAACCATGACAACATATATTTTCTTAACATTTTTTGCCTGTTACCCTTCCCAGCTATAACATATGCAATTATAAATACATAAAACAAAGAAACTTGGTTAATTACTGTGAATTCCGATTATGATCCTGTATAGTCTATAGAGAGATAAACATTCTTCTGATAAAGACTAAAGAGATTTCAATTAGAGAAGAAGTCCTCGATCACGTTCCTGGAGGGCCGCAGTGGTTGCAGGTTTTCCTTCCAACTGACTTCCTAATTAGAAGACAGTCTTTGCTGATAATTGGTATTTAACTATTTGACTTGTTAGTGCTTGCACTCCAATGGAAATTTTAATTGCAGTGTAGAGTTTCCTTCCGTTAGAACATTAATTATTTGAACAGATTTAAACTTAACGGTCCTTCCAACTTCCCTGTCATTTATTTCTAAACATATTTTGACACAGATACTTCATGGTGCATATGGAGAGCTGCTTATTTATTGGTTAGCTGCATTTCATTATTAACTAATGTGTGGTTAAGAAAACAGGCAGCAATTAAAAGTTAAATGCAATGGCTGAAAATTAAAATAGGCAATTAAGTGTTCTGAATTGTAGCAAGCAAGATAACTAAAATTGAGCCCAAAAACATATTACTTTAGTAGTAAATTAATGTGTTATATTCAAGAAACTGCTTGAAGTGAAAACCTGCAGCCACTGTTGACCTCCAGGACTGTAATTAAGGACTCCTAATCTACAATGTAGCTAAAATTTGTCTTTGATAAAGGCATAGAGTTAAATATCAAGTTTCATTATCAGCAAGGACTGAGTTCTAATTAGGAAATTGGCTGGAATGAAAATCTGTAGCCACTGTGGCCCTCCAGGATCATGATTAAAGACCCGTGAATTAGAGGGTCAAGGAAACAAAAATGAGGAAGTCAGACACCTCCAGGCCCTATCTTATTGTTCTGTTTTTCTATATTGGGCAGCTCTTAGGTCCTCATTCACTTTTTACATTTTACTTGGGTTTCATTCAGACAATCCCAGATGATAGTTCGTGAAGCAATCTAGTTAAATACAAAACAGAGGTCAATTTTTTATCATTATTATTTTTTATTATGGTAACTTGTTCTCAGATAATGGATAGACTCTTACCTCTGTGATCACTAGAACATAATTACAGTGAAATAGTTACATGGGATGCAATAAAACAAAAGTCAGATTAGACCAGTAATGGATCTCTTTATTCTCTCCATAGCAACCACACATTGATAATGAAGAAAGACCAATATTACCACAACTTTCCCAAATAGTATACCAAAAAAGAAGTAAAGAGTTCCTACCCACCAACCCAGTCTAAAAACCAAGGAGTTAGTTTGAATGTTCTCTGTTTGAGACAGACAGATGAGAAAGCAGAGAGAAAGAAAAAGATGACTACAAGTTGCTTACATCAGCTCAATCTAGTGCAGCACTCAGATGGCCTTTGAAAGTGCTTTTGTGGGCTTTGCTCAAATGACAAGTACTGAAAATAAAGGGGGGGACCATGTTAATGTTTTTATAAATTTGACTTCATGGAAAAAATAGTAGTGTAGCTATTGTTTTCTTAATCCAAGGTACAGATGTAAAATAACAGTCAATAATGAATGATGACACAATGATCAAACATCAAGACAATTGATTACTGAGTTTCTGTTTATGGAGAACACAAGAGAATGGAGGTAGCGATCAACTGGGGATGAAAATGCCAACATAAACTACTTACAATCAGAAAACAAAGTACAAAACAAAAAGGAAAATTAACAGTCCTGAATGCTATGTCAATACCAAAACGTCTTTTACAAAACATAAAACGTGAGCAAATTTGTCAACTAATTCCAAGAGCTTGGACGTGAGATGCCTTAAATAGGGGCTCTTTCTTATTTGCAATGATGATAGACAGGTTGACAGATGAGATTAGACAGATTAGACAGAGTCCCCATGGACTATGATGTTTGCTGATGACATTGTGATCTGTAGCAATAGTAGGGAGCAGGTTGAGGAGACCCTGGAGAGGTGGAGATATGCTCTAGAGAGGAGAGGAATGAAGGTCAGTAGGAACAAGACAGAATACATGTGTGTAAATGAGAGGGAGGTCAGTGGAATGGTGAGGATGCAGGGAGTAGAGCTGGTGCAGGTGGATGAGTTTAAATACTTGGGATCAACAGTAATGGGGATTGTGGAAGAGAGGTGAAAATGAGAGTGCAGGAAGGGTGGAATGGGTGGAGAAGAGTGTCAGGAGTAATTTGTGACAGACAGGTATCAGCAAGTGTGAAAGGGAAGGTCTACAGGATGGTAGTGAGACCAGCTATGTTTTATGGGTTGGAGACGATGGCACTAACCAGAAAGCAAGAGACAGAGTTGGAGGTGGCAGAGTTAAAGATGCTAAGATTTGCACTGGGCGTGACGAGGATGGATAGGATTAGAAATGAGTACATTAGAGGGTCAGCTCAAGCTGGACAGTTGGGAGACAAAGTCAGAAAGGTGAGGTTGCGTTGGTTTGGTCATGTGCAGAGGAGAGATGCTGGGTATATTGGGAGAAGGATGCTAAGGATAGAGCTGACAGGGAAGAGGAAAATAGGAAGGCCTAATTCTTTTTATTAGTCATTCTTATCATTATTTTAGTAATAGTAATAATAATTATCATAATAGTAATACATTTTATTTCAAACACCGAAGAATACCTTACAAACAATAAAGTCATAAAGCCAACAATAAGCAAAAATGCATGTAAAACATACACATATATATATATCCATGGAACTGAAAAATAAACAAAGCAAATAGGAATACAGCCTAAGGTCATATGGTGTAAGCTAATCTAAATAAGTGACTCTTAAAACAGGATTTGAAAATGGGTAAGGAATCTATGTCTCGAATGTTTTGTGGTAGTGAGTTCCAGAGACAAGGAGCAGTATGTCTAAATGCCCTGAAACCCATGGTGATCAGGTGTGTAGGGGGCTGATGAGGAGACCACATGTAGAGAACCTAATAGTGTGGTTGGGGGTATAAACATGTATGAGGTCAGAAAGGTATAATGGAGGAAGGTTATTAAGTGCTTTGAAGGAAAGTAAAATAATTTTAAAATTAATGAGGAAATGGAATAACCATTAATGTTAAGTGAGAAACTATTGGATTTTGTAGACTTGGAGCCATAGTGGAGAACTTTTTTTTTATGGCTATTGAGATAGAAGAAATTAGAAGAAAACCAAGATTTTATTTCAAATAGACAGTCATTGATCCACAAAGGAGGAAGGATAGAGTTGGGCTTTGTAGCTATATAGAGCTTAGTATTATCTACATATCAATGAAAATTAATTACATTTTTTAATGCCATCTAAAGAAAGCATGTAATGTATATTTAAAACAGTTAGGGGCCAAGCACTGATACCTGAAGAACATTACTTGTGACTGGGGGATTGTGACCGAGAGTTTTATAGCTGTTTACTCAAACTGAGTATTATTAGACAGGGATGAAATAAAACAAATATGGGGTGGGGGATATCAGTAATGCCGATGGTAGCTAACCGATTCAACAAAATACTATGTGATACAGTATCAAAGGCTGCCCTCAGATCAAGTAGGACAAGGATTGTTTAAAGCCCAGCCTCAGCAGCCATTAATAAATCATTAGTAACCTTTACTAAGGTTGTTTCCATACTATGTTTGGGACAAAAGCCAGATTAAAATGTTTCAAACAGGTTGTTATCTGTGAGATGAGCATTAACCTGTGCTGCAACTACTTTTTCAAGAATTTTTAAATGAATGGTAAATTTGATATAGGACAATAATCATTGAAGTTATTGAGGTCAGCAGGTTTCTTTAAAATTGGAGTTATTACAGCCTTTTTAAGGGATAAAGGAACAAAATCAAATCTTAGAGAGGACTGAATGATATCAGTTATAAGTGAAGTGAAGGCAAGCAGGCTTTTACCATTCGAGTAGGCGTGGGATCAAGTTGACAAGTGGCAGATCTAAATTTATGGATAAGAGGAGAAATTTCAGTTTTAGTGGGCAATTCAAAAGTAGAGAAGTAAAAGGAGGCACAGTTGAAATGTTTAAATAAGAATTGTGTGGCATATGTAATGAAGATGCTGTTGATGAATATTATCAATTTTGGTTTTAAAAAAGGTCAAGAATTCATCACATGTAGCAGTGCAGCACATATGAGATAGAATTATATCAGGAGGTGCAAGAATTCTGTTAATAGTGGAACACAATGTTGTTTTGTTACTATCAGACATGATTTGTTTAGAGTAATAAAAAGGTTTAGTCACAGACAATGCATCTTTGTACAGATGAATGTGCTCACGATACATTTCTATGTGCACATTTAGTCCAGTTTTTTTAAAGAGGCGCTATAAGCGGCGGTTATTCGTTTTATACTGCTGAAGCTCGGGAGTGAATCAAGGAGCAGGGTGTGTAAAGAAAACAGTCCAGGTTTTTAGAGGTGCACGTATCTCCAAAAGGTTATGAAGTTTATCATTGTACTAATAAAGCAATTCATCTGGAGTAAGTAAATCTTCATTGTCAGTAAGGTTATCAATTGGTGTTGTCAAAGCAGAGATATTCATATTTTTTATGTTACAATAATACATATAGCGTTGTCATTTAAGTTTGATTAATGGCAGATTAACATTAAATGAAACTAATTTATTGTCTGATATAAAGATATCAGATGCATTAAAATAATTTTTGCAATACCAGAGCATTAAACATGACCAAGAGTGTGGCCTCTGGAGTGAGTTGGGAAATTAACAGATTGTTGTATACTAAAACTATAAAGGCAAGACATAAAATCCTTTGTAAGTGGTACATTATTTTTTTAACATTTTGTGCCTTTATTTCTTCATAGGAAATGCCATTCTGATTATTTGCTTTGATGGGTGCTGCCATTTGAGAATTTTGGGTAACTGAGGTTCTATGTGGCTTCTAAGCACGTGATGCACATTACATTATGGCGGCCATTTTATAAAAGATGAATGTGTGCATGAAGCAGCAATATAAAGAGAAAAAACATCCAAAAAAGTTGTTTGTAGGAGCACTCTTCTTGTCTGGAAAAAAAATATTTTTTTGACGTACTTTTGTTTTTGACTTAATTTGTTTTTGTAATCTCTTTAACCTGATGATCAGTCTCTGGTCTTATCATGTTTTGACTTTGACTACGCTTTACTGCCCTCTTGTAATGTCTTTTAAAATCTCTTATATTCAGTTTAAATATAATGTCTGTTATGATTTGCATGGAATAATCCCAAAGGGCATAAATGGAATGATTATATCAACACAATAGATGATACATTGCCACAAAGGGACACATTTTTATTTTGTGATCTGTTATGTACTGTACAAGGCTCCCTATCATCCATAATAATGGACAAGCACATGATGGGAATACCTGTCTCTTTTTAATAAAGGGATGAGATGCAGGAAATGGCACTACTGGAGAGTTACTCCAGGAAGGTGACTCAAGGAGTTTAGTGGATAAGCTGAGACCCTGGGGGTGATTTTACAGAATTTAGCCACAAACTCACAATCTTAGCTATTTTGATTTTGGCATCATGTGGTTTCTTGCTGGTGAATAGAAGTAATGTCAGTGCAGTTTAAAGAAATGGTTTGTTTGACGGCAGTCAACTACACAAAAGCACCCAACTTATTAGATAGGCCAATTTAGTTAGGCACAGTGGAGCAGCCATGATCTTGATTTATTTTAACATTTTCACTTGTCTCATTCCCTAATCCTCTTGTTCTTTAGTTTTGTTAATAAAACAACTTTTTTGGCTTCTTTGGCTTATTTCTGGGTTCAAGTCTGATCCAAGAGTCTCCAGCAGTAGCCATAAAAAGTAGGCATACACTATTAATCCTTTTATATTTCTGTGTCGCAGTGTGGTGCTGTGCTATAAATTTTAATAAATACATTGCAGATACTTTTTATGTCCATTTCAGAATGTTGCCACCACAATCCTCATCAAAATAAGTGGAGAGAATGTAAAGTTACATTTTCATTTTTCCTTTTCATATTAATTTTTAGACTTTATTTTCATAGACTATTCACTTCAAAATATATAAAACGTATTAGGAGATTTTTTCAAGGTTGTTGTGCGAGCTCTTTAAAAGCCATCTAATTATGCAATACACTATACTGTCTAAATGCGACAACTGAAATGGATATTACACAGTGGAGGAGATTTCATTACAATAAATTCTGTAAAATGTTTTTACTGAGCATCTTATAAACTTTTTTATGTTTCATCAACAGATGACTGCAGCAAACTTGTAAATAACAAACAACATGGCACAGAAGCATTTTGTTTTAAAAACTATTAAGTTTTAGATGAAAGTTAAGAGTGGCATTTTTCTTGCTAGGCATTTTATTCATTTATATAGTCAATACCCAATTAAAGTTTTGCAGCTTTGAAAGCTTATACATCCAAATAAAATTTATTATTGACGAAAAAAAGCAAAAAGTACAACACGAAGACTTGCTTGTTTTTTTATTTTTTGTGGTATTTATGTAAGTTGTTTTGGTAGTACAGGAAGAAGGGCATGTCCATGGCACAGTCTGATATTTGTTGAATATGCTCTGAATGTCCTCCATATCAATAGTTATCAGCAAGTTGGACAGGTGAAGAATAAATAGACCTCTGGTGGATATTACAGCAGCCAGGCTGGTCCATTATGTATACGTGTGGACTTAAGGGTGGAGGGATAAAAGTGAGTTGCTCAAGAGCTCATCTGACAGGAGGCAGAGAATGCAGGATAATGTATGAGATAGACAGACAAAGATAGAGAGAGACAGACAGACAGACATAAGGAAGTAAAGGGAGTACTTAGTTGTAACAGTGGACAAAAGGGCAAGTAACAAAGCTGAGTTCTTGTTTTACTTCCTCAATATATGCAACTTTCATTACAATGAAATAGTGACTCACATACTATCAAGTTCCCCATTGCATCAGTCTTCCTGGCTTCAGCTATGGGACAGTCTTGGATCATGTCACACAGGCAGAAGAAACCGACTCTATTTTTACATTTTCATACTTTGTTAATTCTGTTATATGTTTGAAGTGGGCCATCTTCCAGAATTGTGCTCTTTAAACCATGGGTTGCTTCATCTACTCTCTGCTATCTTCTTCATTGTTGAGTTGGAAATTGATCTTGTTGGTGTATTTTTTGCTCCTAGGTGTACCATTTTAGGAGAGTTTATATATATATATATATATTACCTAACTGAAATAACTGAGGCCCCAATGATTTTTCAGATTTATTTATGATTTTTTTCATGAGTGATTATAAGTGTGATGTTTCCAATAATTATTGTTCAGTTGTCTGCATACGTGAAAAGCAGTTCATGCTTGGACAGCAATGCTCAATGAAGTCAATAAAAGTGGCTACTGAGGATTTCTTAAAGTAAAAGTAGCAGGCAGATATGGTCACCTGGCATCTGGCTACTAGAGTTAAGTAGTAGTGATGAGGGGCCTTTTGTGTATAAACAACAAAGAAAAATTTCAATAGAATTTTAGAGTGACAAAAACGTGGGCATTTGTAGTGCAGCTGTAGTAGAATCCTGGTTATCTATGGTAACATGGACTGTTGCTACCTTGGATAATTGATTAAAATTAAACATATAAGGGATTTTGCTAATTTATATGGTACAGTATTAGTATTAAGTCTCTTTTCATAACTTCTTTGAAGTCAATGATATAAAGAAACAAAGAAAAATACACATTCACACTTAATTTTGTTGTGTATCATTATTTATACAGTTAATATACCATAATTTTAAAGATAAAAATGTGTATAATTGTTGGTACATTTTAATATTAGTCTCACATTGAAGTTAAAAATAAAATGATAAAACATAAATGAAACAGTAGAGCATGTATAAGTTCAACACTGGCAACACACTGACATTAACTGAGGGGGGCAGATGAAGAGGGATGAGCGAGTCACGCCCACATTCCCAGTCACCAGCTCCTCAACCACTCACTCGAATAGTACAGATGAAATTTAAAATGTAGTATTCACATACTCAGTGCAGTATACATGACAAAGCTTTAATGAATTATAAGAAAAGTAGTGTATTACACTTACAGGTTTGTTTTGGATAATGCAGATCCTCAGTTTATTAGGGTGCAGATAATTGGGTTTCTACAATATATGGGAATAGTCAAGGAAGGCCAGATGCATGGCATGCACATTGATGAAATAAATCAAAACAAAGCTTTTCTAGCATTAATTAGCAAACTGTTTTTAAAATATATTTGTATTACTAGGGTGTTGTACTATGTTAGCCATTATGAATGTAGTGAGAAGTCAAGCAAAATGACACCTTTTATTGGCTAATTAAAAAGATTACAATATGTAATCTTGCCTGAAGAAGGGGCCTGGGTTGCCTCAAAAGCTTGCAAATTGTAATCTTTTAAATTTATTTGTAAAGGATTTGACAAGAATAAACTAGTATAAACATTTTCTTTCTTGTGGCATTCATAATAGATAAAAAAATAGAGAAAGCCTGCAAAACTGATCTGAAGAACTGTCTGCTAGGTGTATTGCATTGCATCTTCCAGCTGAAAACCAATGCAGTAGTTCACTGTTCACTGGGAAGCTGCTCGCTCCCACGTGTCAGGACTACTCAGTATTCCAATAACATGACACATTGGGGACATAAAAGGTACAATGAATGGGTAGGTGACATGAGCCAAACAGCAAGCAATAAGAAGAGGAAGACAAATGTCACTGCTTTTATTTCAGATCGAAGATGGGTAAGGTGGAAGGGACGCTTTTCCTGCGGTGGTCTCAGACTGAAGTAAAGAGTGCGAAAGGAAGAGTACAAAGCTAGTTTTCGAACTGAGCAAAGGATGTAAAATTTGCAGCATTTAAACTATTTAAAAAAAGAAATATTTATTACAACAACAACAACAACATTTATTTATATAGCAGATATTCATACAAACAGTAACTCAAAGTGCTTTACATAATAAAGAATAGAAAAATAAAAAAACACAATACGAAAACAAAATAAATCAGCATTAATTAACATCGAATAAGAGTAAGGTCCAATGGCCAGGGGGGACAGAAAAAAAAAAAAAAAAAAAACTCCAGACGGCTGGAGAAAAAAAAAATAAAATCTGTAGGGATTCCAGACCATGAGACCGCCCAGTCCCCTCTGGGCATTCTACCTAACATAAATGAAACAGTCCTCTTTGGATTTAGGGTTCTCACGGAAAGGCTTGATGATGATGGTCACGTAGAAATAGTAGAAGTAGAAGTAGAAGTAGAAATTAATATAAATAGTTAACAAAAAACACCAAAGCAGGAAAAATGAGAAATAAGCACTGTACCAATACAGAAAACTATAAATAATTTAATAGTGAATAGCAAAACATTACTCATACAAGCAAAAAATAAAAGTCTTAAACCTGTATCTTGGAACTAGGGTTGCACTGATCACATATTTTAGGGCTAAAACTGATCTCCGATGGCATGTTGCTAGAATTGTCTGATTCTGATAAACCAGTTTTGTTTTTTTCTTCATCCTTTTAACATTTGTAATAATTACAAGGTGCAATTATAATAAAATGTTCAGAGGATATTTATAAGAAGCTACAAGACTAACATACTTAACAAGTTTACATATAAAATAGTAAAACAAGTTTACATATAAAACAGTAAAACATACAAATTTGGCAATTAAGCTAAAAAGCCTATTGTTTATTAAAAAAACAAGAGTAAATTATTCTTTATGTATTCTTTTATAAACTAAAAATTTGGCTTCTGTACTAAACATAGACAGGTAGTGTCCAGTTTAATTATAGGGAAAAATGAAAAGATCAGAACTTATTAATACTTCCCTTTTAATTTCTGCCAAAGATGCGACTCTGTTTTTTTCCACCCTAAAGTGTTATAATGCAGCAACTCACAAAAAAACAAAATGGTGCCAGCCTTCAAAAAACACTCATTAAACAGGCCAGCAAAAAAGTAGCCTGACCTGCCAGCTCTACAGACAGGCCTCAAGACTATCCAGACATTAAAAAATGGAGAACAGACTTATAAAGTTTAAATAACCTTCCCAAAATCTATTACAATGATTCTCAAGGAAAAGGAAAACCATACAAGACATTTGGCTTTAGAATCAAGTCCACGAGGAATCTTTATAAAATTGTATTTATATTGTGACGCATGAGCCACTGTCTTGCACCCTAAAGAAGAGGCCGAGGCTAAGAGCTTCAGGAAACCCAGCTTTATTTTAATCTCAACAAGAACGCAAGGTTATTTATTCAAACAGGAGCTACCACTTCCCTACACACAGACACCACAAACAGGCAGGGATGGGGCGAGGTCAGAGGCCAAGTTATAATGTTCCTTGTATCACACACCGGGCGACAGACACGTTACATAGGTGGCTGCGAATTTGCAATTGCCTCAGTGGCACTGCAAACCCACGGAGCACTGCAAACCTGCGGTTGTCTCGGTGATGGACAAACAGCCTTCGACAGACGCTTCAGTTACGATTAGTTGTACCACCCCGTTGGGGAGGGTCTTAAAAGAGCTCAGAATCCTCATAATATAAACAAAATAAAGAACAAAAATGGTCAAAAAAGGCAAAAATAAGGCAAAAGGATTTTCCTAAAAGATAATCCAATGCAAACACGTTAAAATGCTTAAAGAGCAAAATAAAACAGGAAAAATCAATAATTCAAGAAGCCAGAAAAATCAATACTCTAAATTAAGCACATTCCAAACAACAATGAGCAACTGAAAGTCCTGCTTCTAAAGATAAGGATGAGGACTGTCCTTCAGCTGTGGTACATCAAAGTATATCTTTCTCTTGAGGCACCACCCACAAAACACAAGGAACCCAAAAATACTTATCATAATATAAAGATGCTAAATAATAAATGAACAGAACAATATTAATTAAAATACATAATTACAATAACCATATAAAAAATAATTTAAGATAAAACAAAAAAGACACAAATAAAGGAAAATAAACATAAGCTAGGGAACAAACCCTGGCTATAACATAACATAACACACTGTACAGCAAGGCAACATAAACATGTCTGAGGTTCCTCATCATGCACTGGACAACTCCTCAGACTCATTTTTCTAAGCTTGTTACTCCATTTTTTTCTAATGCTAAAGACAATCTTTCCGTGTTCCATCTCTTCGAAAATCTCCCTGGCTGCTCTCTATTGAAAGGAATTTCCAGCAGCAAAACTACACATGCACTTCCTCATGTACTGTTATACTTTGTGCAATGGATCTCAGCAACTAAATTACCATGAAGTTTAGAAAAACAGATACTGAAAAACTGCTTTTTGAGATTGCACAATTTACAGATCTCCAATCAATTAACTGTCAATTGATCACAACATTAGAATTAATAATTAAACCTTCACCAGGGCCATTTGTGTGTGTGTGTGTGTGTGTTTAGGACATGTTAATTACACTTTTGCACACATATTTTACTTTTGAATTCATCCTTACTATGTGATACATTTTTATTGTTATTTAATTAATATTTCTGCACCACCATTTTGTATTTTGTCTCCAGCTATGTCTGCCACCATTTTGTGGATTGTGCTGTTGCCAACAAAACCTTGTTGTAATGTTGTATACACAGTCATGCTCATAAGTTTACATACCCAAATATTAAATATTGGTCTTTGTTTGGAAAATATAAAAAATCATGCAGAAAGCTTTCCTTTTAATTAGGAATTGTGCTAAGGGAAGGCAATTTATTATCACATAATTGTATGTGTCCTTTTTTAATCAAAATGATAACTGAAATCATCCAGATGAGCCTTGTCAAAAGTTTACATACCTTTGAATGTTGGGGCTGATGATATACACACAAGTCGACACACACAGGTTCAAATTAATGGTAATTAATGGAAAGTGTCAAAACTTGTATCCTCTTTGATTGTAATCTGTTTGAGTATAAAAAGTCAATTTAAATTCATGCAGAGCTGCACTGACTTTTCTGCATACCACACCATGAGGAAAGCAAAACAACTGTCAAAGGACCTGTGAGAAAAGGTCGTTGATTTGTATAAATGAGTAAAAAGATATAAAAAAGATACCTGGAGATCTGAAAATGCATGTCAGCACTGTTCAGAATCTGATAGAAAAAAGTGGAAAGTTAGGGGTTCTGTTTTTACCAGGCCACAACTGCCAGGATCATTTGTCAAGCTCTCAAGAAAAACCCACAAGCCACTTCTGCTGTGATACAGGCTTCTCTTGAAATAAGTCATGCTACGGTTTCAAGATGCACAATAAGGAGGCACATGAACAAAAATGGGCTGCATGGTTGAGTTGCAAGAACAACACAACAGCCTACTTACAATAAGCCAAACAGCATCTAGACAAGCCTCAAAACATCTGAAGAAAAGTCCTTTGGAGTGATGAGACCAAAATTGAACTTTATTGTCACAACCATAAATACTATGTTTGAAGATGATGCACTGAGGCCCATCCCAAGAAGGACCCAATCCCTACTATGAAGCATGGAGGGTGCCAAGAAGAATGGGCAGCTCTACCACCAGAGAAAATCAAGGGCCTCACCCCCAATATATCACAAAAGACTTTATGCCATCATTAATGCTAAAGGGGGCAATAAACAGTAGTGAGAACTAAGGGTATGCAAACTTTTCAATGGGGGCCGTCTCATCATTTTCCTTATTACTATGTTTTGTTTAATGGCTGGGCTGTTCTGTGATGCCTTATAGTTTAACTTGGATTCCATTAAAAGTAAATGAAATGTCTTTTGTCTGATCAGTCAACTTTTCTTTAAAGTATGGTACACATCTTACAAATTCTGCCAGGGTATGTAAACTTATGAGCACAATTGTAAGATGGCAGTGCACTTACACAGGAGTCAAAGTTTGTGGATAAACATTAAAATAGGTAAATGCAGTAGCAATTTTAGGTTTACCAGGACTTGTGACTTTTATTTATTTTTAGTGAACGTGTGTGGATTCTGAAGATTTGGTTGGAATTGATCAATTGGTAATGAACCCCTGAACTCAGTATCTCTTTAATGTCCTAATCTTGTTATTTTGGCTTACAAGTTTATCTTTATCACCTTTAGTATGACATCATCTACCAGAAAGAAAAAAACACAGCCAGTGTAAACCATATGTGGATGAGGAAAATTACATCTCCATTCCACATCAACACCAATTCCACCTCGATCCTGCCTCTTTCTTCTCCTTCTTTCACTTTCACCTTCAACCTTTTTTTCTTCTTGTTCACTCCCCCATCTACCTGTTCAAGGTGATTTTTTACCCTCAGTGACTTAATTTAACTCTGTGTAGTGTCAGTGTGTAACAGGTGATAAATTAAACAATCGAACACCTCCACACCAAACACACCACGTCAGCCCAGCTCCACAGTTGTGGATGCTCCCGCAGAGCCCGAGTTCCTTAAAAACTTGTGCCATCACAGATTTCATCACAGTTGTTCCTATAATTATCGGTGACAAACAAGGGTGTCTTTCCATTAAAACAGTGCATAGCTGTTGATTTTCTCGTGGTGGCACAAATTAGTATGCAGAAACTATTTTAACCTCTAGACCAAGAATTCTCAAAGTGGTCGATTTGAACTTTCTAGAGGTTGATAGTTTCACTAAAAAAATTTGGGGGTAGACGACAGCAAAAATAGACCCCCTTACTACTGCTATTTGTATGTTACTTCAAAATATCTATGATTCCAATAGGTACCTAATTAAGAAATAAAATAATTTAAAAAACCACTTTTTTGAATAAAACACATTACATACCAAACTTGTGAACGAAAAGGTAAAATGTGTCATTAAAAGAGTCACACGTAAGAATGCTTGAAAATACATGGAGCACAAACATGTCTGTGCATTGTCTTATCGAACGTATCAAAGCAAGTGCGGACATGAAAAACCGTTGCATGTCCGCACTTGCTCACGGTGGAACGAGACAACGGATATTCGATATTAGCAGAATCTATCAGTTTTGTACGGTCATGCTTTCATAAAACACTATAAATTGGTTCGTTTGATGTGAAATGTACTTATTTGTGATTTGAACTTTGTATATAATTATTTATTGAGGAGCAGTACTACGAAAAAGAAAATCAGAGGACACAGTTTATTTATCCACAAATTTTGAACAAAAATCTTCTGTTTCAAGTAAATACATAACTTTATTTTATTTTTTTTTATCACAGGGACTGTCGAAATTGTTTGTTACTAAAAGTTTTTATTTCTTCAGATAATAATATGACTGATCCAAAAAAGAAATGCAGACAGTACAGCTTGGACTATTTGTACTTATTTTGAATTTACATATTTATTTCATAAATGTCAAAAATGTAAAAAAACTCTGCTCGGATTTTTTTGCTTTAATTTTCGTTAGTGCAGGTTTCGATATTAAATATTGCACAAGATAATGCCATATTCTGTAGTCCTTTTATCTTTTTCAGTCATTAATTACAAGTGATTAAAATGAAAAGTTTAATGAAAATCTAAACGTTGAAAAATGATGTGAAGAAAATCAAGACAGGTTTAAACCACAAAAGAACCTGACATTATCCTCCTATTGCTTTTGGTTGTTTGATAAAATCTTGATCTGTTTTCCATTTTCCATTATGCCAGAGTTGGCTTTCTCTTTTTTATCATCTCTGCATATATATATTAATGGACCGCACACATGGGCTGGCATCCTGGCCAAGACAGAACATGGATCTTTACCAACCTGGGAGGCCAGTGCAATGGAAGAACCGGGGGAAATGAGGACTGGTAAAAATTTTCTCCCCTGACACACTAGATGGCAGTATCCCTGGGTGAGGATTCCCATACAGACACCCGCAGGGCATGCTGGAACCTGTAGTCCCGGGGGGAGTCCTTTTGGGTTCCTTTAGGGTCGCCAGGGTGAGCTGCCAGAATTCACAATCACCACTTTCAGGGACTTCCATTTGATCCGGAAGTGCTTCCTATGGGTTATTCCCTATGAAAGGGAGTGCTCCCAGGTCATAGATAAAAGAAGCTGCTCAACCTCATCTAGGTGAGTCAGAGTTGGGAGAGGAGCTGAACAACACTCGCCTGGGAGGAGTCGAGGAGAGAGAAGAAAAAGAATTTGTTTTGCTTTTCTGTGCTGTGCTACAAAAGAAAAAGCCAGTTAAAAGCATGTCGTTAAAAAATACATATTTGAATCAAGGTTTGGAGGGCACTGTTAACGCCCCTGATTCGTCACAGTATATAAATCTAAATTTTCTTTTTATTAACAAGAATAGCTTGATTAATTTCAATGTAATTTATCAAATTTAATAACCTGATCGAAACTAGACAGGAACACTAACATTAAACACTCCCAATCTGATAATCTGGACAGAAATCGAAATCTTACTCAAATTAAAGTATTATTTAGGTAAGTTTAATACCTTACTTTTAAATATAGAGGCTCTATATTTTCTGTAGGGATGTGCTGGTTTTGATCTTTTTACATGTTTTACCATTTGCTGATTTTTCTATTGTGCAAGTAGAGTACAGGATACAGTTGTGTAATGAAAGTTTCTGGTTAAGGCCCTGGTATTGCAGTCGGAGCTGTCACATTAAACTTATTCAAGCAAGTTACACCTTTCATGTAAGAGAACATAAGATATGTTACCAGTCAGTTTGCATAGCTGTGCAATACAACAGTTATTTATTTATTTATTTTTAAGAATCAGAAATATGCTTTGTGTCACTGCAAAACAACCATGAAAAAACTTCAACAGACCTTGTTTTCTTAGGTTATTCAAATGCTACTTTCTTTTGGTATAGCTGAAATGTAATAAGGACAATGGCTTATCTCTCAAAGGTTAGACTTGTCATTCACCACCATATTCAATGTATTAGGAGTAAGGGATTCATTTTTGATTTGCGGGACTGTTCAGTGCATTTCATTATATTGCTCACCCTCTTGGAAATAAAAAGCACTGAAATGCAATTAATGGATGTGCTTTATGCTATAAGTTACTGTATAGCATATAAAAGTAATTATTTCCATTTAGTTTTTTTTCTATTATATTCTGTATGTATTCACAGTAATATCATAGTTTCAATCAGTTTGTGCCAAGTGACACAAATTAAGGGTAATATGAAGGATCACAACTGGTTAGTACTTTTTTGGAGTAGACATTCAATTTTATTTAATTAATTTCCATCACATTTGATATTTTTTTGTAGTGTCTGTTCTATGAATGTCCTTTAAGGAAATTAGTATGATTATGACTAGACAATTAACATCTGAATACATCTAAAATCCTTTCTTAATAGAAATTAATAGAAATTAAAAGTTAATTTACTCATTTATATTTAATTTTAATTTCATCTAATTGAGGTTGCTTAACATATATGACATAGCTTTGTGTTAACAGTGTGGCGAATGACCAGAATCATTACCTGGCCAGGACGTCCAAAGTGTGGAAGGATTCGGGGAAAGTGGATTATCGGGACAGTTTCTCCCCCGGACCAACAGAGGGCAGCGCTCTTGGTTTCCAGTGAGGCCACAGGTTATGAGCATGAGGGCTTAACCCGTGTTTGGGCCCGTGGCCACCACCAGGGGGCAGGTGGACCTTTCCAGGGCCTTATTTGGCCACACTTCCTCCACACCCGGAGGTGTGGCCGGAAGAGGCTCATTAGGCACCTGGAGTCCTTCCAGGTGCCCTATAAAAAGGGGCTAATCCCACCATTTGGTGGCCAGAGTTGGGAGGAAGGTGATAGAAAGCCTGAGGAAGAGGGGAGGCAGATGGCGTTGGTAATTGGTGCACTTAGACTGTAAATAAACGTGGGTGTTGAATTGAACCTGTGTTCTGCCTGTCTGTGTCGGGGATTAGGGTGGCGGTATGTCCCCTAATGACTCACAACATATATTACATTTTATTGATAATTTAGAGATGCATTATCACTTCCTATTTATGTTTTATAAAGTAACATTCTCAAAAGTTTATTTTTACAACTTTTTAGTTTTACATTTATTTATTCCTTACTTGCATAAATTATTCTTTCAGATTATGATTTTTTTGTTAATTCCTTCTTTTATTTATTTTATTGCATTTATTTTTTATTATTACAGTATGAGTAGATTGAAGTATTTCACAAGCAAATGTTTCTGTCCGTAGAATTTTAAAAGTAATATGTTCTATAGTATTTATAATAAGGCCATTTGTTGAATAGGGGCTAGTTTTATTCTATAGTACAATGCCTTAATATTTAATGCTTACTTATGTGCAGCTTTCTGCAGGAAAAACTCCTGTTTTAATTATTATGATTAATTTTACCATTTCTTAACTATCCTGTAAATATTTCTAATTTATACATTTCAGTACTTAAAATTGGTTTCATTATAAGGCACATCAAAATATATCTGTATTAAATAAATGTCTATGCATCTACATTTCTAGCTCATTCAGTTCAGTGGAGTGTAATGGAGGGCACAACCTATACCATCAAAATCACACACAAAGTAAGTTGCCACCCTTAAAGTATAAAACAGCAGATCAAAACATAAATAAGAAATGTATGTGGTTTTGCAAAAAAATTATAATTAGTAATGGTTAGAAGGTTAGTAACAATTAAATAAGAGAAACTATCTTGAATTTATAACTTCACAAAGCAGTAAATTCAGCATTGAGACAGTCTTTTCCTTCACTGAAAGGATGGAGTGTCAGTAACACCGCAGTTATAAACTTTCAGCTACAGTACTGAGTAGATGATAATCACAAAATGGCAATATGGTAAAAACCACACTTGCCAGTTCATTTAATTTATGACTTGTATCATCTACAGGGACTATAACGACGAAAAAGAACAAAAATCAATTTTCTTCAGAGGTCTGTTTCAGTGTATTGATTAAACCAAGTCTGACATTCTCAAAATCTAAAGCTGAACATAAAATGGATTTAGGAGTTCAAAGGTGACATTTTTAGCACTACATATTCAAGAAGCAAGTAATTTTATTAGAATTCAAATCTTGGCTGATGCTTTCTCTTTGCAAGGGCTATCTAAAGCCTCACATAAGCCTTAGGCACATTTCTGCTTTTATTAAACAGTTCCATCTATATATATATATTTTTCTTTTTTTTAAACCAAGCAGCAGGAGGTTGAGGGGTGCCTGCAGACAGTCTCAGAAATATTCAGAATGGACAAAAGGCACTATGGGACAGAGACATTGTGGTTATTACTAGCCACGTTTCTTCTTCTTCTTCTTCTTCTTCTTTCGGCTGCTCCCATTAGGGGTTGCCACAGTGGATCATCTTCTTCCATATCTTTCTATTACGATTAAATATGCTTCTACATTCCTATATATATTTATTATGTTTCTTAATATAGTTAATGAAACTAAAGGGGTTGGGTATTTTTATTACATTTACACTATACATTGGGAAAGGCGCTATATAAATAAAATGTATTATTATTATTATTATTATTATTATTATTATTATACATAGGCTCTGAAAACATCTCAGTCCATTGATATTACAGTGAAGCCAATGGCTAAAGTTATCTCTGAATCTGTACAGTTAAATTTTAGAATCACTGGGAGCCAAAACAAACCCTAGAAGGAAATTCATCATTTTACAGAATCTCAAGAAATCTCAAGGTCACTTAGAGTTTCTAAAACGTATGCGGTAAGACACATTTTCTTGGGATGTAGAAAGAAAGCCACAGTCCCCAGGAAAAAAAAAAACCTTCAAGAGATACATTAGAATCCAAGGTTGATGGAACTGGAAGGCAGAGGTAATTCTTCTTTTTAATTTCTTTGAACTTCTGTGTTGGGTTAAAGTGCCTGATCAACTATCTCCACACAGCTTAGTCCTGCACCTCCTCTCTAGTCAGACTCTTTTCCTTCTAATGTTATTTTACTTTATCCATCCACCTCTACTTTGACCTTCTTCGCTTCCTCTTCCCTTTTAATTTCATTTCCATCTTTCCTACTCAGACTCTTTTCCTTCAAATGTTATTTTACTTTATCCATCCACCTCCACTTTGGCCTCCTTTGCTTCCTCTTCCCTTGTAATTCCATTTCCATCTTTCCTGTGATCATGTATTCATTACCTGTCCTCATCATATGTCCATAGCACTCCTATTTATGACTATTTCTTTTCTTAGGTATCTTTCTTATATATGTACCTGTGATTACCTCATTTCTTATTCTGTGTTTGTTTCTGTCTCCACACATCCATCTCAACAATGTCATTTATGCCACATCCAAATTCATCCCCTGCACTTCCTCTACTGCCCATGCCTCAACTCCATACATTGCTAGTCTTACCATTGGCTTAAAAATCTTACATTTAAACTTTACCTTAACTTTTCAATCACACAACACTCCTGATACTTTCTTTTGTGTCAAGGTAGGGTTCTAGGGTGATCCTATTCTCCCTGTTATACTCTGTATTATGGAGACCATAAAAGAATGCCATACTTTTACTACTCTGTCAGCACTTCCCCCCTCCTTTTACATCTGTAATCCCAGGCTAATAGACAGCACAAGAACAAAGGAGAAATACGTTACACACACATACATACAGATATATATATATATATACTGTACATATACAGTATTTTTTTATAGATCAAATAGATAGTGCCACATTAAACAAGTGTGAACACCATACAATCTGTATTGCTTGAAGTGTCAGCAGTATGTCAAAGGATTCTTGCCACAATTTTTCCCTCCTCCTTTCTTCACTCTTTTCAGCTTTTTTACTGATCTTATAAAGCCATTCTGTCTCCAAGTCAACTTTGTCTTTTATTAAATTACATTTCTTCTCCCCGAAATGTGCTTTCAGAGCTCATACACTTCTGCAATTACACTCAAGAGGCAATAATGAGTTGTACTTGTGTAATTTACAAGAAGCACTCTTGTGTCATCATCCAAAGTTCATAAAACTTAAATGATGTTTCCAAAGTTGTATACAGGAGCTAACAGCACAGCACATTTGTGTAACTCATAAACATCTTTTGAAACCAAATGTGCATTATAGTAGAAGTTATCAACAAAAACATGCATAGCCAAGTAATGCCTTATGGACTCCCAATATAGCACAGCTAATTACAGTTTCTACTTAAACTAATTATCAAAACATTCAGGTAATTCTTAAGGAAACAACCAAAGCATTAATGGAAAAGGTACATTTTCAGTAGCCAAGTAACGTAACAAGCTGCTTAAAACTAATAGAGCTTTTTAGCATAGAAAAGAATAAAGCATTTTTGTAAAGGTCTACTTTTTAAACATTACAAGAAAAGCACTTTTTTCTCAGAAAAATTATGCTTATTTCTTCAACGCTGTATCCCATTTGTTCCCTTCACACTGCACTAGTCATTAAATTTTAGGGAAGTAAAAAGGGGTGTATTATTCTGCCAGCTGGAAAAGGTAACAAAAAAATGGAGGTATTCATCCTTCCCTTGTGCTTATTGATGCTAACTTTTACTATACTTTGTCTCATTGGTTGTATTCTGGATTGGAAAGTGACTATAACAGTGTCCCTGTATGCTAATAACACAATATTAATAACACACTTTCTCCACAGCAATTACTTTTCATTTATAATTTAAATATGTAACACTAATAATTGTCTTCTAACATACAAGGCAGTATATGGGTCTCTGTATTTTAGATTCACTAAGACTTACTTAATCACCATTGATAACTCTGCCTCTTCTAATATATTTGACATGGTATGGTGTTGCATGATTTAAAATGCTTGCTTTATCAGTTTTTTTAACCAAAATTGTTTTTTGTGGTCACACTATTTGATAAATTAATACATTTAAAAATTCCTCTATTGTACATGTAAATGTACATGTCATACCTGCAAAACACTGTGAAACATAATTTCTGTGTTCATTTGTTCTTCATTCAATAGTGAACAAAAAACCTCTGCATTATATAAATGTAAATCACTAAACAGTCAATACTACTATAAAACTGAAAATTGCAAAAAGTTTTCTTGCAAGTTTCAAGGCAATATTCTGTAAATAAAATACTTAATGTAACTGACTGATATGTCTAATGTAAGAAATGTAAATAGGGCCTCTGTTCGGCTTCATTCTGTGAATGTGAATTTGCAAATTAAATCACCAGGAAAGAATATTCTAATAAACCTTACTTCAGCTGCTCACAAAATCTTTTTCTCCAAGCTACTAGTATCTTCAGCTCATAACGTGTTAGATTAGGTAATATACTTTTTTATTGTAGGGGCATATGAAGTAGGAAGAATCCAATCGAAGCACAGCAGTGAGCTTTCACGTCTCTTCACTGATAAGGAACTGCTGAAGATTGATTCTGGTAATTCTTTGCTGTTTAGTGCAATTGTAATATTAGAAGTTTATCTGTTTTTTTCCACAAGTCAAGACCAAGGATTGGACTCATTTGTAGTCAGTAAGAGCATTGCAAGTGTATACAATGAGACGGCACCCCCAAAAAATCTTCATTTCCAAAATTAAAAAGAAAAAAAAAAATTATGGAATGAGAAAAATTTCATAAAAATTCTAAATGAAATTCAGTGGACTATAAACAAAGTATAAACCAGCAACCGAAAAAATGCCTGTCAGTTAACACATTTTCCTAGCATTTTGCCTTTTTTCCGCATAATAGCTTTAATCTGTTTTAGACTGTGTCACACACGTGCGCTTAGGAGACAACCAACAAACCCACAGGTGAGCGATTTATCGACAGATGGGGGATTGTTTTATGGTACTGATGCCTCTCTTTCTAATATTATAGATCTAAAGAAGACCAATAAACCAAACATACCTGCAATAACTCACAACTTAGAAAATGGCAACTTCACTTCCTCAATTCAGACGTCATGTCCGGCTTCGGGTGATGACGTCACTTCCGGTCCAGCTCTGATGACATCACTTCTGGCCTTCGATGATGACGCCACTTTCCGGTCCCCTGTTGATGACATCACTTCCACCTTAATTCTATCTAGCAGCCATTTTCTTATAAATACTGATCTAACATCCTCTACAGTTGTCGAATGTTTTGAATTTTTCAACGGTTGACCAATCTTTTGCTGCAAGCAATATACGGGGCAATTCCCCAAATCTTTAATTTGTTTGTGTACTTTAATTTCGTCACAATTGGCGTAGTCGCACAGGATCAACAGTTCCAGAATGAGCGAGGGACAGGACCTAAACACCGTGCTGAACACTTTGGTCGCAGAGCTTCAACAGGTGAAGATCCAACTGGGTGATACCAGGACCCGTTTGGCTGAGTCGGAGGCCCGAGCAGCGGCAGCAGTAAGGGTAGAGATGTCATGGTCAGTACCATCTTTATTAACGTATTTAACCGAAGGAGATGACATTGAAACCTATTTCTTGGTGTTCGAGCGTAGCGCTAAACGTAATGCCTGGCCACAGTCGGAGTGGGCCTACATTCTGGCGCCTTACTTGAAGGGGGAAGCGCAGAGGGCTTATTATGATCTAACGGAGGAGCAGGCTGCCGATTATGATACTCTCAAAATAGAGATATTTAAGCGCTACGGCGTTTCAGCGGATCAGCAGGTGACAGAATGGAGAGAGTAGAAGTTCGATCCGAAGAGATCGATCCGTACCCAAGTGTACGAAGTACCGGGCAAAGTGGGACGCTGGCTGCGGCCAGATATAAATAGTCCCCAACGTATGGCCGAACTTCTTACAATCGAGACGTTCATTAACGCTCTCCCAGACAAAGTCGCCTAGCAAGTCCGCAAACAGGAGGTCACATCTATGGATGACCTAGTTAAAATAGTAGAGCGTCATTGGGCGGTCTGCAAATCCGAAGGGTCAGAACGGTACTCTCGCCAACCCCAACAGGTTCGTGTACCTCTTAATGAGCCTAACCAATCTCCTCCTGACGTCTCTACCCGGAAGAAAGAAAGATCGAGCTATCCCCCGCGCTGTTTCAAGTGTGGGGGGGGTAGGACATCTATTTACTGCATGCCCATCCTCGGAGCCGATGGACTGTTCGTTTCTAAAGAAGGAGAGGTACTGTGCTGTAGGCAATCCTTTATCTATACTAATAAAAGGCAAAGCCCTCACTCACTCACTCACTCACTCACTGACTCATCACTAATTCTCCAACTTCCCGTGTGGGTGGAAGGCTGAAATTTGGCAGGTTCATTCCTTACAGCTTCCTTACAAAAGTTGGGCAGGTTTCATTTCGAAATTCTACGCGTAATGGTCATAACTGGAAGCTGTTTTTCTCCATTTACTGTAATGGAGATGAGCTTGAAAGCCGTGGGGGCGGAGTTTAGTGTGACATCATCACGCCTCCCACATAATCACGCAGTACGTAGAAAACCAGGAAGAGCCCCAAAAAGCGCTGAAGAAAACATGCATTATATAATTGAGAAGGCAGCGAAACAATAAGAAGCGAGCGAGTGACATATACAATCATATTCATGAGTGATGCTACTTTGGAAACAAAGCATGATGTAAACCTAAACTTTAAATTAAGTTCATAGACAGGCTGCCGCTGGCGTTTGTAATTTAGTGCCTGCCCATATAAGGCCGTCCGTCAGTGGCAATCCAATAGAAACACTGCCACTAAATATTCACGGGTGAAGGACTGTGCTTATGCAGAGGAAGATGAGATGGTCAGGGTGGTGTTTGGCACAAACTCAGCGAA
This sequence comes from Polypterus bichir lapradei, assembly GCA_026402145.1. NCBI lineage: Eukaryota > Metazoa > Chordata > Cladistia > Polypteriformes > Polypteridae > Polypterus > Polypterus bichir. The sequence continues at coordinate 31,941,917 of JANRMT010062806.1, forward strand.
ACTGCGAGAGAAAGTTTTAAGTGCCGGGACTTTGGTAACATTAGATACAGACATGGACATAGCACGACATGGCACCAGCACAGCTGGGAAACTTCGATGCGGCTCACGTGAACTGACGCAGTGCACAGACAAAAAGCAACAGTTCCAAAAAGCGCTGAACAAAAACCGAATTACACAATTAAAAAGGCAGCAAAAAAATATGCAGCGTCTGATACATACAAGCGTATTCATAAGTGCAGCTACTGCGGAAACAAAGCACACGGTGCAAAAAGTGAATGTCCCGCTAAAGGAAGACAGTGTAAAAAAAAACCCGTGCATGCAGTGTGTCAGGTCTCAGATAAAGAAGAAGACGAGCTGTTTATTGATGCAGTAAGAAACGATGAGTGACATATAATACCATATTCATGAGTGTTGCTACTTCGGAAACAAAGCAAGGTGTAAACTTAAACTTTAAATTAAGTTAATAGACAGGCTGCCGCTGGCGTTTTTCATGCCCACAGGTAATGCGGGATACAAGTTTAATGAGAGGACGCAGGATATAAACGAGAGTTTTGATCACTTTGTAACTAAGTTAAAATTGCAGGTGAAGGGGTTGCTTATGCAAATTCCGAGACTGTGTTTGTAGGGGATTGACTGTTAAGGCGGGTGGGGGAGTCACGTCAACATATCCCCTCCCATTTACCTCATTTCGCTCTGAGCTGAGCTCCGCGGCTAACGCCGTCTTCCGAATCAACTTCGTCACACTGCCACCAAATACAGAAAAATCCACAAGTTAATACACACATTGTCTCTAGAGTTTCTCCACACTGAATCCTCCAGGCACTACTTACAAAAGGTTACATTGACAATTGCACAGCTGAGAAGCTTTGATGCATGTGCTCCATAACGCGTTAAAAATATAAAGTCACTGTCGGAATAAATAAAGTCAAAACTTAAAGTCAAAACTTGTTTCTGAATATATAAAGTCAAAACTTTAATATATAAACTCAGCGCTGGAATATATGAAGTCAAATCTTGAATATATAAAGTCAGCATCGGAATATATTGTCACGCTTGGGTCACAGATTTGCACTGAGACACAGGAGGTCGTAGAAACAAGAAGGGCTTTTATTCAAACACTGCAAACACATGAGCTTAAACGTGCTCCATGACAAGTCAGAGATGACAGTTCCGCTAGGAGCAGAGAGAGAGAGCGATAAAAGCAAGCAAACAATCAATTTTCAACTGACAGGCGCTGCACAAGGCTTTTAAGTTAGCGGAGTATCGCGCGAGGTTTGCATTACGCGTTATAGCGCAAGTGAGAAAGTAAGGAGCAATGTGAGGGTAGTCTGTGTTTCAGGGGTTGTGGTTTTCCCAGAGGCGTCTGTATCTTCTTGGGGTGCGATCAGCCCTCCAGCTCACACCCTCCCCCTCAGCTTTATTCACATTTCCGTGAATCAAGCAACTCTCTGTACCAGGTTCATTTAGTCTTGATAATACATCTGCGTTGACGTGTTCAGAACCTGGTCGATGTTTTACTGTGAAACGGTAAGGTTGTAAGCCCAGAAACCATCTCATGAGGCGAGAGTTTGTATCTTTCTGTCGGTATGACCATTGAAGTGGAGCATGATCAGTTACCAAAGTGAAGTTTCGTCCCCACACGTAATAGCGAAGCCCTCCAGCTCACAATATAAAGTAAGCACTGGAATATATAAAGTCAAAACTTCAATATATAAAGTCATCGTCGGAATATACAAAGTCAGTGCTGCAATATCCATCCATTTCCCAACGCATTGAATCCGACCACAGGGTCACGGGGGTCTGCTGGAGCCAATCCCAGCCAACACTGGGTGCAAGGCAGGAACCAATCCTGGGCAGGGCAAATGCATCAATTTCAAAACATTAACCGAACAGTGTTTTTTTAATTTATTTTTCTGAATACGTTTTTGTTAACTTACTTCAGTTCAGAGTCGTTTCAATCAATATATTTTGACTTTGACTTTATATAATCAGGAATGACTTTATAAATTCCGACGATGACTTTATATATTCAGGTTTTCACTTTATATATTCCAGCGCTGACTTTATATATTCTGACGCTGACTTTATATATTCAAGTTTTGACTTTATATATTCCAGCGGTGACTTTATTTATTCAAGTTTTGACTTTATATATTTAGAAAAAAGTTTTGACTTTATATATACCGACGCTGACTTTATGTATTCAAGTTTTGACTTTATATATTCCGAGAGTGACTTTATATATTCGGGAATGACTTTATATATTCAAGTTTTGACTTTATATATTCTGACGCCGACTTTATATATTCAGAAAATCAATGTATTTGCCTGTTTCGCACCCCATAGTATATGTGTGTGTGTATATATGTACACATGTATGTATATATATATATATGCCAGCAGCACTCATGACAATGACAAAACAATTACGTTGTCAATCATGTTACGTTATTATTAAAATGTTTCCTTTTCTTTTTACTTCTCCGCTGCCAAGCGTGGGTATTTTACTATATATATATATATATATATATATAGATATAGATATAGATATAGATATATAGATATATATAAATATGACAACAACACTCATATCAATGACAAAACAATTACATTAACAATCATGTTACGTGTTTTTTAAAATTTTTCCTTTTCTTTTTCATTACTTCTTTTATACACTACTTCTCCGCTGCGAAGCGCGGGTATTCTGCTAGTCTTTTCCATATACGGGAGCAGTAGTAATTAATGGCTTTAAAGTTAACGCTATGTTCGATTCTGGGAGTAACATTTCTATTGTTGCTCGCCGTTATGTTTTACCACGACAATGGCTAAACTATAAGATCAGTTTGAGATGCATTCACGGGGACACATGATTTTACAATGCAGCGTCCAGTATCATCTCCGTGGAAAACGTCATGAAAACTACAACCGTAGCGGTAATGACAAATCCACCATACCCGGTGATACTAGGGCGCGACTGGTCCTATACTAAAAGTGGTAATAACATTTCTGTTCCTGTAATCAATGAGGGTTTGGTAATGGAAAGTAAAAATAATAATCCGGCTTTCTCCACGCCGTGTAATAGTTCCCCTATCCCTGATAATGTTAGTATAAATGATGGAGATGAAGGGATGTGAGGCTCTACGGGAGGCACATCAACTGCCGTAGGACCTGCTTCGTCTGAAACTCAGCCTTTTAAGGTAGACCAGGATCCCCTGAATGATTTGGGTTCACAGTTTAAATTTACTCCTTCGTCATTTAAAAGGGAACAGTGGAATGATGATTCCTTAAAATTTGCTAGAAATGCGGTAGGTTCAGTAAATGGACAAATGTCTACAGATCCCATTCCACGAATGCCCTGCTTTGTATTGAATAATGATTTATTATATAGAGTCGCTGAACATGAAGGTGAAGTTAGGAATTTGCTGCTAGTGCCACACACGTATCGTCATCAAGTGTGTGAATTAGCACATGCACATTTACTCGGAGCCCATTTGGGGACCGAAAAAACTTTGGAACGGATTAAGTTCCGCTTTTATTTGTCTAGAATAAACGAGGAGGTCAGACGTTTCTGTACATCATGTCCAGATTGTCAGATTCGTCAGATTCCTAGGAGGGACCGTGCTCCTCTTATTCCTTTACCCCTTATTGATGTTCCATTTGAAAGAGTAGGAATTGACCTCGTTGGACCCCTTGAACCTTCCATACGTGGTCACAAATACATATTAGTATTAGTTGATTATGCCACTCGTTTTCCAGAAGCAGTTCCTTTGCGCTCTGCAAATTCTAAAAATATTGCACGGGAATTAGTAGGGATATTCGCACGTGTTGGGATTCCCAAAGAGGTTTTAACTGACCAAGGAACTCCTTTCACTTTGGAGACGTTCAGGGAAGTTGCTAGATTACTGCAAATTTCTCATCTGAAAACATCAGTCTATCACCCTCAAACAGATGGGTTGGTAGAACGATTCAACCAAACACTCAAGCAGATGTTACGCAAGGTAGTTAGCGAGGATGGCAGGAACTGGGATCAGTTACTTCCCCTCGTACTTTTTGCTTATCGGGAAGTGCCTCAAGCCTCCACGGGGTTTTCTCCTTTTGAACTCCTATATGGAAGACAACCCCGAGGTCTATTGGATATACTAAAAGAAGGATGGGAAGAGGAGGCACTTCCATCCTCCAACATTTTGGAATATATCGCATAGTTACGCAATAGATGAAATAAAATTAAACCGGCCCTAAAAGAACATATGGAAAAGGCTCAAGCAGTGCAGGCTCGACATTATAATCGCAACACCACCCTCTGGGAATTTTTTCCGGGGGATCGTGTGATGGTACTCATTCTAAATTACTGGCTCATTAGCAAGGGCCGTACGAAATTATAGAACGAAAAGGTCTCGTCAATTATTTGGTTAAACAACCTAATCGTCAACCGAGTGAACGGGTGTACCATATTAACTTGCTGAAACCGTGGAAGGATTGACAGCTGGTATCTCCCTCCGGCCAGCCCCGTTCCCTTTTTGTAGACTACCAACCCCTTAATTTCGGTTCTAATTTTTCATGGCGTCAAAGACAAGAATTAGAGAATACTATCTTGTCCATTCCGGGAGTAATTAGCGAACAACCAGGTCGCACTACACTGATTGAGCATGACATTGTTACTGACCCGGGTGTGATTATTCGAGAACGCCCCTATAGGCTTCCTGAAGCAAAGAAAACTGAAGCTGAACTGAAAGTAAGGTGGATGCTAGACATGGATATTATTGAAGAAAGCTATAGTCCATGGTCTAGTCCAATCGTCTTGGTTCCTAAACCTGATGGTTCGTGGAGGTTTTGTAATGACTTCTGATGACTCAATCAAGTTTCCAAATTTGGTGCTTATCCCATGCCTCGTGTGGATGACCTACTGGAGAGGTTGGGTAATGCTCAGTTTCTAACTACACTTGATATGACGAAAGGGTATTGGCAAATTCCCTTAACGGCCTCCGCTAAAGAAAAAAACCGCCTTTAGTATTCCTAGTGGACACTGGCAATACAAGGTCTTCCTTTTGCACGGGGCACCAGCGACCTTTCAACATCTGGTGGATACACTGTTAGGGCCTCACAATTCCTATAGTGCCGCCTACCTGGATGACGTTGTTATCTATTCTGGTACCTGGGAGGAACATGTAAAGCATGTGTTGAATGTGCTTACCGCTGTAGTTCAAGCAGGTCTCCGGATCAATCCAAAGAAATGTTTCTTTGGCCTGACCGAAGCTAAATATTTAGGCTACCTAGTTGGTGGGGGTACAGTTCAACCACAGTGTTCCAAGATTGATGCCATTGTCAACTGGCCCCATCCGATTACAAAGAAGCAGGTCCAGGCTTTTTTGGGTTTAGCAGGTTACTACCGTCGTTTTGTTCCTCGTTTTTCCAAGAGGGCTGTGCCTCTTACTGATTTAACAAAGAAAAGGGCTCCTCTTAAAGTGGTACAGGATGACTAAGTTGAAGCCGCATTCTGTGACTTGAAACTGGCCCTTACGTCAGCACCTGTTTTAAGATCCCCTAATTTTTCTTATCCTTTTATTCTCCAGACCGATGCATCGGACACAGGCTTGGGTGCTGTGTTGAGTCAATGCATCGATGGTGCTGAACACCCCGTATTATACCTCAGCCGAAAACTGTTGGACAGAGAGACGAGATATGCAGCGGTGGAACGAGAGGCTCTGGCGATCAAGTGGGCTGTGACACAACTTCGGTACTACCTGTTGGGCCGTGCAGTGGATGGCACTATATCGTGAGTCTAATCCACGGGTCACAAGGTGGTTTCTGGAATTACAATCTTACAGGTTCAAAGTCATTTATCGTCGGGGTTCTCTTCAGGCCAACGCTGATGCTCTCTCTCGAACCTTCGACCTCTTGGTTCAGGCCACCCGACCCGATGGGTCTGAGCTGAGGAGGGGGGCCATGTCACACACGTGCGCTTAGGAGACAACCAACAAACCCACAGGTGAGCGATTTATCGACAGATGGGGGGTTGTTTTATGGTACTGATGCCTCTCTTTCTAATATTATAGATCCAAAGAAGACCAATAAACCAAACATACCTGCAATAACTCACTCAGAAAATGGCAACTTCACTTCCTCAATTCAGACGTCACTTCTGGCTTCGGGTGATGACGTCACTTCCAGCCCAACTCTGATGACATCACTTCCGGCCTCCGATGATGATGCCACTTCCGATCCAGCCTTGATGACATCACTTCCACCTTAATTCTATCAAGCAGCCATTTTCTTATAAATACTGATCTAACATCCTCTACAGTTGTCAAATGTTTTGAAATTTTCAACGGTTGACCAATCTTTTGCTGCAAGCAATATACGGGGCAATTCCCCAACTCTTTATATTTGTTTGTGTACGTTCATTTCGTCATAACTGTTATTCTAATTTTTAATATAGTGGGTATCAGTGGAAGAAGTCCATATTCAATAAAACAGTGGAAAATGTTAAACTAACCCTAAACCCACACAGACCTTTTTAATGTTGAAAAAGAAGCATATTTAAGAAAAAGCAGTTTTAGTATGCAAACAAAAATCAATGGATTTTATTTGTTTGATTTCATTTGAAAAAACAATGACACTAAATTAACAGCTAAGCATTAAATAAATTGCTCATCAGGATATGAACATTACAACGATTTTGATGTTAATTGCCATAAATTGCGGCCATTATGAATTTTCCTATTTGCCTGTCAGCCTTTTCCAGTGGTTTTGGACTATGCAGATTTCAATTCCACTTTCGTTTTTTTTTTTTTTTTGACTTATTGTTTTCATGTGTCATATTTTGAATTTACTGTAGTGCCATTTTGTTTTGTAGAGTGTATGTTGCCAGTTTTGGTATTTATTGCCATGATGCTGCTCAGTGTCAGGGGGTGAGGCTATAGAAGTTACTCCAAATTTTGTAATCGGCGCAATGCTTTTTGAACTGATGCTGCAAGCAGATGTGTGTCCATGTTTTCAAGTGTTTTTTCTTCAGAGGTTTCCATATTTAAACCACTTTAGTAGGATTCTTGAACTTGACTTTTTCTTCATGTACTGTATTTTGGATTTGACACATGTTTGATTTTTTTCTAGGTTTGACCCTTACTTGTTCTTTCAGTATGGTAGCTTATTTGCATACCTAAGATGTTTCTTTCTATATTTTCTTCACAAATGCACTTACATTTAATTGGCTATGTACAGTATGTTAGACAGAGGTCTGATCATGTGTAACTTGAAATATAGTTTATCATTAACAAAGTTTTTCTGATTCTTTAACAGGTACCCTGTGTAACAAAATTATGCTTATTGCTGTTGATGTCTAAGTTGGTGGCATGTTATGAATTAAAGTTTTCTGACATTCAGATGCTATTTTAATGCCATGCATTTTGTGTTTTTTATTTATTTTGCCAAACATGTATTTTTTGGATCTTTTGTTTCCACTAGGCATTGTTTTTTTACTTGAATGGTGCCATCATCTTGTAGTTAGTAAAGTTCCTGCCATTTTATGCTGGAAATAGCAGTGAGTGACTTGACTTACCTGGCAATACAAAACATGATGATGTGTTTATCTGCACATTTGTACATAAAGTGCTAAGAGAACAATCTTAAGTCACAGCTGTTTTGTTTGCTTTCTGGGAGTTTCTACTTTTTTCAAGTACTCTTAACCTTGATTTTTGCCTCTTGATTTGGCATTGGTGTTTTGATATTTTGTCTGTCCAGTTTTGACCTTTTCCATTTGCTTTGACTTTCCAATTTTCTCTATTATCTCCTGATCCAATGTCACAATTTTGGCTGCAGTTCTGTGTTTTTTATGCTGGCAGCACAATGGAAAATTTAATTTTCTGTATGTTCTTATGTGTTATTTAAATTTTATGAATTTAATGTTTTTGTCAAGCTTTAATGTTCTCTTTATTATTTCTGTCTTATTTCTTGATATTTTTAATCTTTTTATTTACTTATTGTAGAAACCACTGGCAAGTAATTAGCATGTTACTCAATCATTATGTTCCAGACTCAAAATACAGTATATCTTTGATTTTTCTATTTTCTTAAATATCAGTACACTGATAACACAGTTGTGTGTCTTTTTACATAATGTATGCAATATAGTTATAAGTAGCATTATAAAACATGTCACTATCTTTAAAAAATACTTTGTGTTTCAAATAGGCAGAACAGGGTATTTACCTTTGCTTATAGTACGCTTTCACTCTACCGCAAAACAACACATTGGACGACAAATCTTAAACTACATGCTTTACCTTGACTGAGTATATGGCTTTATTTGTAGAGATAAGAAATTACTTGTGGCATTGTAATATCAAGGAAGGCTATTAAAAATGTTACACAAGAGAAATGGAAAGATCTGTGAAACTCATAGTAACATGCGAGTAAAAGAAGTAGACATTGGCATAGTTAAGTCAGCAAATTGTTTTAGCATGGTTAAGGAAAGGGATAAGGAAATTTTAAAAACATAGACAAAGATCAGAAATCAGAAGTATACCAGAGTAAAAGAACTGAATTAATAAAAACAAATTCAAAGAGCATGGTAAAATGAACTGTGCTAGCCACTAAACAGGCTCAGGTTATCACAGGGAAACTGACACTGCCTGGCAGCATCACGCATGGTTAGTAGTGAGAGACGTGGTAAAGTGCATATCCAAGTATGAGATATAACAACTAATTTGCTATTAACAAAGTACTGTCTTTTGTGTTTTAAATAACTGAACCTTTCTCTGACAAAAAATTAAATAGGTCATATACAAGGCTGTAGGCATGTTTCAGTGTGTGTGTTTGTTAGGTATACAAATCTAGACTATGGCACTGATCTTTGACAAATTTTTCACATATTCCTCTCTTGTAAGTGGGAATGCTGTAGGGTATTTTTCATTCTAAAATTTAGTCAAGAGTTCGCAACCCGGTCAGAACTGTGTACCCCTGCTAGTGTCAAACTTGTGCATCATAATGCAAAAAGATATATTAGATATAACATTTTCTGGTAAATAGTAATAAAAATAATGTCCAGGTACAATTTGAACACATACTTATGTTTTAAATATAAAATGCCTTTAAAACCATTCTTTGCTGTGACCCAAATCCAGAGTCTGTTAAGGTTTCTGATTTCTCCAAAGTTTCAGAAAATCTTGTCTACTCTCGTGGCCTTTTTCCCATGCCTTCTCTGATTCTGACTTCGGGTTCTTCTACTGTAAAGTATTTTTTATTATTTGTACAGTTCTTTGGTTATATTTTTTGTTTTGATTTTATTATCTTTTTCACTATGTAACATCAATGAACCACCGGACATAAAGTAAATATTTTTTACTTTAAACAAATGAAACATCATATCTAAACATAACGGCACATGGATCAACTGGACAACTTTCACTGTCAACCACTCTGATTGTGGTTCAGTTACTTTTTTTTTTCAATAATTCTTTATATGATCTGGAAATGACACTAGCCAAGTTGCCTGCAACTTCTGGTTTGAGCATGTGATGGAAGCCCATTTCCTAGATAGTTTGTTTTTTTAAAAAAAGGACGGTATATTTTCCATCTCTCTCTGTCTCTCTCTCTCTCTCCCCACCTCTTTTTCTTTTCTCATTCTTCATTCACATTTATACTGTGTGATAGTGTCTTCATGAGATTGTAGCTTTTTATAATGGTTTTAGACAGATTTACATCTAGTTTACATATATAAAAATGAAGAATAGTCTTCCAAGAGATGATGGATTCTACATATATGTGGCAGTTAACTAAGAACACTCAAAAACACACCTGTTGCATTAAACCATTCATAGCAGAGTCCACAGTTTAGAGTCAACGTAATGAGCAACTCTTTCACCTGTGAGGAACACAGGGAGAAGGTCATTTTTCACACTCCACATTAATAGTGAACAGAAAGGAAATAAAACCCAGTATGGTCCCTATGGGGTGCTGCAGCTCCCGAAACTCCCGACACAAAAGGTTTGGACACAAGTCCAGCAAAGACTGCCTTGTCCACCTCCCCCCCCCATTCTGGCTCCCAGATTGAAATGAGGCTGCTACATTTCTCCTATCCCAGGAGTACTTCAGGAGGTTTGAAGTTGTGGCTTTGAAGCACTTCTAGATGAGGCTGAAGCCCTGTATAGCAGCAACTCCCAATCCCCCCAGCTCCCCTTGGCAGACCCCACGGAACACTGCAAGGCTGTTATCTGGGACTACAATGGCCAGTATGCCATGTGGGTATCCATGCAGGTATCCCAGCCTGGCTTGGCTGCCGTCTAGTGTGTTGGGGTAGGAACCAACATGAATAAGCTGCCTTCCCCTGTCCTTCTATTAGAATGGCCCCCTGACTGGGTAAGGATTCCTGTTCAGCCCTGGCCACTTTTACTGAATCTGCATGGTAGAGCACTACTATGTAAATGTACCACTCAAAACGAATTCTTAAAATGGACAATGATTTATTAAGGTTGGACACAGTAAGATAACAAAAAGATTGCAGGATTGAACATTTAAAAGGAAATCTAATAGCCATCATTTATACAAACTCAAGACATTAACAGTTACAAACATTAACACTTACAAATGCTAAACAGAAAATTATGCAAATGTTGTAAATGATGCAAAAATTAAAACTGGAAAGTTTTTTTAATAATTTAGAGATTATGCAGTGATTTGTTGCAAGGTTTAAAGAACTTCAAACTGGATTCAGACAAAGCAACAGTCACCCCAACTTTAAGAATTTAGAGATGATGCTTTCCTATCCATCCATTATCCAACCCGCTGAATCCATTCCCAGCCAACATAGGGCACAAGGCAGGAAATAATCCAAGGCAGGGTGCCAACCCACCACAGGACACACACAAACACACCAAGCACACACTAGGGCCAATTTAGAATCGCCAATCCACCTAACCTGCATGTCTTTGGACTGCGGGAGGAAACCCACGCAGACAACATGCAAACTCCACACAGGGAGGACCCGGGAAGCGAACCTGGGTCTCCTAACTGCAAGGCAGCAGCGCTACCACTGCGCCACCGTGCCACCCTGCTTTCCTATCCTTATCATCAATTTAAAAAACTATCTTTATATAAATCAATGTACTGTACATGTTTAAAAATATAGGTTGTTGTGATGTGAAATTTTGCATACAAGTTGATAAATATTTTGTATGTCTTTGTTTGTAACTTAGGCAAAGCAATGTAATATAAGTGTTACATTAGTGAGAAGCATTCAGGTCCCCACCCCAATCCCCAGGATTAAGTCAGGAAAGTGAATTTTAGGACAGTTGGGGAAGTGCCTCAAACAAGTTTGGTAAATGTTTCTCTGAAGTCTCTCAAGCCCCATAGGAAGGTCAGGCTGCCTAACTGCCAAGCTTTACCTTAACACATGGTTTAGAAGGCAGGTGTGAAGATGTTCTATTACAACCATTGGTCTGAAGTATGACTGTTTGGAACTGTGTTGTATCAAAACCCTTTAAGTACCGTGACGCCCTATTGGCTCTAGGGGTTGGACAGAAAGCCTATAAATTTGCTTGCTTTTTCCATCTTTCTCTCTCTTACCAAACTGATGAATGACCATCTCACACCATGAACTGAAAAGGACAACACAATGAAGAGCACAGCTTGGCAGCCATACTGAGACAGGCAATGAGGCCTGTTTTGAAGAAAGCTGACCACAAATGATGTCTTAACTAGAGACATTTAAAGTAACTAACAAGTCTGTGTGCCGCCTGAAATTACACATCACCATTTATCAGGTTGTATGGTTGCCAATATTCAAATGTACTTTGCATATTGGTATTATTTATGAATATTATCAATAATACATTATTTTATGTGTAACTTAACTTCTGCTTGTCTTTTACTACACCTAATTGCCTGAAGTTATAGATGTAGAAGGGAAGGTGGGGAGAAGTTATATGGTACAATACCTTATAAACAGTGATACATCTGTGAGATTTGAGGCATTCTGACAAAGGCTACATATTAATAATACAAAAGGGGAAAGTAGAGTAATATATTTCTCTACCAAGACAAAACATAGGTATTTACAGTATAATAAAGGTAGCATTGAATATTATACATTTATACAGTTCAGAAAAGTGGGTTTTTAAATACTGTATGGGTTTTTATGGAGCAAATTATACCTCTGTTGATTTAAATTTGGGATAAATCTGCATAAAAATCTAATCGTTTTAAATCTTATTACTGTATTGTTTCAGACTTATATTATTGTCTGTTTGAAGGTTTTAGAGGTACCAAATTAACAATTAACTATTACAGCTTGAGGAGCAAGAGGTGTTGTGCAAAATCATAAGTAATTGGTTGAAGTAAAGAAAACAACAGATTAAATGAGAATTATATGCTATACTAGCAGAATACCCGCGCTTCGCAGCGGAGAAGTAGTGTGTTAAA
>JANRMT010062806.1:31959330-31974548 GCA_026402145.1 Polypterus bichir lapradei
AGTCATGAAAATAAAGAAAACACATTGAATGAGGAGGTGTGTCCAAATTTTTGGCCTGTACTGTATAGGTTAATGAAATGCACATCCAATCTAACCATTTCACAAGCCATCTTTTCCACTCTAGGATTATAAAAAAGGCAGAAACAAACCTTGGGCAGGAGCCTCAAAGGCTTAAAATAAAAATTTTAAACTTTTCCTATAACCTAAAATACTGGAAAAATAGTGCTCACATACAAAGTAAGTTTAAGAATTTTCTTTTCCCTGCAATTAAGGAATGATAAAATACTGTACTATATATTGTGACAGGCGGCCATGGCCATTACCTGGCTGGGACGCCAATGGAATGGGAAGACCGGGGGAGAGAGGATCAGTGAGGCAATACTTCCCCGGGACGTTAGAGGGCAGCCCTCCTCAGCTGATGTGGCACCACGGATTCCTGCAGGGCACGCTGGGAGCTGGAGTTTGGTGCAGCTGTGTTGGGTTCCGTGGGTGCCACCAGGAGGAACTGCTTAGCCCTATAAAGGACTTTCACCACACCTGGGAGTAATTCCAGGTAATACTAATGAGCCACCTGGAGCACTCCCAGGAGTAGAATAAAAGGACCCGCCTCACTCCATTTGAGGAGCCATAGTCAGGAGGAGGTGACTGAAGAGGAGTGGAGGCAGAAGGACTAGCAAAGAGAAGGGACTGTGTTTACTTTGTAATACTGCTGTGGCTATGTACTGTGCTGTGGGGAGCAGAGAAAATGTTCCTACCTGTAAATAAAAGTGTGTGTTGTAAGGCAAATGTGTTTGTGCCTGTCTGTGTTGGGTTAGGGGGGTTGCATGCGCCCCAGTGGTCCACAATATAGAGTATACATGTATGTGTGTATGTGTATGTGTGTATGCAACTCTCTCAGTTTTTGATTCTTTCTCCTAGGATAGGGCTATTCTGGCTCAGAAATGTAATTAGAATGCTAATTGTGTATATAAATAAGGAATAAAGTGAGAAAACAATGATGCCTGTTAACCATATACTTTAATTTACTTAATTATAAAAACTTTTTTGATCTTTCCAGTGGTAAGCAGGCATGTTCCTGATGCATTATTCTTGTTTTCAGCATGTTTTTTTCCCATAAACCACTCCATAAATTTGCTTAAATGCTAATAAGCTCCACCTATGTTACAAAATTTTTTAATTCATTTTCAAGTTCAAAGTTTATTGTCATATGCACAGTAAGGAAACACGTTTCCCTGTACAATGAAATTCTTTCTTTGCTGTCCACACCAAATGACAAAACCAACGTATAAAGATAAACATAAATAATAAGTAGCAGAGAGATAATAAGTAACAAAGGCAACATAAAGTATAAAAACAATAGAAGTATAAAGTGTAATGTGCAGGTAGGTGTGTGATGGACAAGTCAAATACAGTTGTGTGAGGTAGATAGAATGAGGTGAACCATGGTTATAAACTCCAGTGAGTCTAATGGCCTTGTGAAAGAAAGTGTTATTTAGCCTGAAAGTCCTGCATTTCATGCTTCTATACCTCCTGCCTGAGGGTAGAAGTGTGAACAGTTCATGTTGGTGGTGGGTGGGGTCCCTGAGGATCGAGGCAGTTCTCCTGCGGACTCTGCAGTTGTAGATGCTCTGCAGAGAGGGCACTGGGGTCCTGGTGATCTTCTCAGCAGTCTTTACCACTCTCTGCAGGCGTAGTGTAGCAGTAGTGTTGCCGTACCACACGGTGATAGAGCTGGTCAAGATGCTGTCACCAATGCAGCTGAAAAAGTTGCCGAGGATCATAGTCGACATGCCAACCTTCCTCAGCCTCCTCAGAAAGTACAGCCGCTGCTGAGCCCTCTTGACCAGCTGTGTGGTGTTGTGTCCAAGTGAGGTCCTTGCTGATGTAGACGCCCAGGTTTTTAATGCTGCTCACCCTCTCCAGTTCAAGCCCTCAGATGAACAGTGGTCTGTGAGGTCTCCTCTCCTTCTTCATGTCCACCATCATCTCCTTCATCTTGTCTGTGTTGAGGATGAGGTTGTTGTCCTCACACCATGAAGCCAGACTGTCCACCACCCTCCTGTAGGCTGTCTCATCCCCACCAGTGATGCGTTCTATCACTGCGGTGTCGTCTGCAAACTTTAGGGTGATGTTATCTTTGTGGGAGGCAGCACAGTTGTGGGTGAACAGGGTGTAGAGGATGGGACTGAGGACACATCCCTGTGGGGTGCCTGTGTTTGTGATAATAGTGGCTGAAATCCTATTACCAACCCTGACAGACTGGGGCCTGTCAGTCAGAAAGTCTAGGAACTAGTCACAGAGAGTGGGGTGCAAGTGAAGTGCAGACAGTTTATGGGTGAGTTTATGGGGGATAACCGTGTTAAAGGTGGAGCTGTAGTCAACAAAAAAGCATCCTGATGCAGGAGTCTTTGTTCTCCAGATGGGAGAGGGAATAATGTAGTGCAGCTGCGATGGCATCTGAGGTGGATCTGTTGGGGAGGTAAGCATACTGCAGGGGGTCCAGAGTGTCCAGTATGCTGCTCTGAATGTGGGCCAGCACCACTCTCTCAAATCACTTCATGATGATTGGAGTGATGCAGAGTCAATTTAATCATTGAAAACGGCTGCACCTTTGTAAAAAAAAAAAAGTTTATCATATGTATCTATCGCTCTTCTGCCGTCCAAAATGATGTTCTCTTTTGAGTTGCATGAGGGATTTCCTCTCAGTAAATTTATCACTAACGTTCTTAAATACTGCTAGGCTTAACCCTTATTGACAAAACCTTTGAGCTTATAGGGTAAAAGGGGAGCACTAAACCATATGTAAATTACAAAAAAACTCATACCTTTGTAGCATAAAAATATTTACATTAACTATGAAATAATAACTTTAGATGCCTAAACAATTTGAAAAGAAAATAATAAACCCATACTGAGAAATTAATTGTACATTGTGGACATCTGAGCTCATCTAGAGTTACTATAAACTAATTATTATATATGAATCACTTAAAAGACAAGAAAAGATGTGCATGAACCATATATTCAATGAGCATATTGAATCTGTATCACTTTTGGCCTCCAAAGAAAAAGAAGTAAGTTTCAGCTTTATATAAAGTTCAAAGAATGGATACGGAAAAATTACTTACTTTTTTTAACCTAAGCAAATGGAAACTATATATGGACTTTATAAAAGAACTAGCAAAATACCCGCGCTTCGTAATTTGTAAAAGCAGTGTTCATTTTTGTGATGTGCCTGTGATCTGTTGATTTGAAAAATATAATGCATTTATTACTACATGCATTACAAAATGCATTCCAGTTGATATGGCACTGCAAACACTGACACAGAATTCGCCCAACAAAGAGTAACTACTGGACGGACAGAAATCATCTTACCCTTCGCAATAAAAGCAAATTTATCTATGTGTGTATCTGTGGGTCTGTCCAGTTGCTATGCCATTTGGTGCCATCACTTTGAATGAAAAATGGAATGCATTTTATTACTACATTAGGGGACTTAGCCCCCTGCTTGATAGACACCTGCTATCTCGTGGCTGAGCTACTCGAAGGGCATCGGGGGCTCCTCCGTTAAGAATATTGTATTTAAAGAGATGGTACATTGAAGAGTATGCGAGGTGGGGAAGGAAGACGGTTTGGTGTTTTGAATTGTTGAATAACAACATTTGCTTTACTACCTTGCCATGATAACCCGATATCCAATTGCACTGGAGGGTGAGTTAGCATTGAGAGTGTCACCGGGTAATGCAGAGAGAGGATGTGCACACTAGGAGTAATGACTGGGCAAGCAGTGTGGAGGGGAGTGGTCAAGACTGAATATCACAACGGAAAAAACTTTTTTAATATAAAAGACAGATGAATTACAAAATATATTCCAATGAATGGTTCACTGCACACATTAATGCTGAATATGCCAAGGTTTACATTGAATACATAGATTTCAACCTGTCTTAGACAGGTAGCAGAGGTAATTTTCTTATATTCTTAAGGATTATTTAACAGGAATTTTCTTCTTGTCTATTATCAATATGTTTCAATTATCTGATCAAACTTTCAGAAGGGCATTCAGGAAACTTTTGAGGGGTATGTACTCAAAATATAATAATTAGCAGTTATGCTTCTAACTGAAAAATAATGAAATTCAAAACAATATAACTTTAGCAAAATGATGTTAAACTTCAGTGCTTTATTGGTCTATATCCTTTCTTTTTGAATTCAGTAACCGTATGTATTTACTATACTGTATTTGAAATCATTGAGACTGTTGAAATATTGTATAATTAAAACGCAATTTTGACTTACTGCAAATTCGAAGGAGAAATAAGGTTCTGACTCCTCTGATACATTTAAATTTGCATTAATCTTTGTCAGTTTAGCACATATATATAGTTTTGTGTTGATGACTTAGTTTGGTTGTCCTGGTGGTACCTTATGTTATTCGGAGAGGGAATGTGCCAGGACATTGTGACCATTCTTCGCCTTCAGATGCTACCATTATGCGATGCAAAAATTGTACAGTAGTTTTGGAATCCATAAAATTTAGTAGACTAGGGGGCATTGCCCCAACCCACCTGCGCTATGCACCAACCACTTCACGTCTCTGTTGCTCGTGTTGTGAAGAGGGGGGCTGAATGCACCCCAAGGAGACGCGATCGCTCCTCTGACATCCTTCTTAAACAGTGAAACAATGGGAAACAAATACATTTTTTTTACCTCCTCTTTGCTCAGTCAGCTGATGGCTTGCTTCTGCTGCAATGCCGCATGATCTGCATTTCACGCAGCACACTTCTGTCATATCACCTATGTCCATATATTCAATCTCTTTTTGCTTTTACCTTTTCATCAATATCACATTGAATTTTGATTTCGTGTTTGGAATTACATTGTGACAATGCAACGTATAACTGCCCATGAGTGAATATAGTTTCTTTCTCTCTACAAGAAATGTGTCTGAAATAACCGCGCAAGACTTTTCCAAATATCTTTGCATAAGATCTTGTCTCGCGGGGCTTCTGGCCCTGGGTGTGGTTACATCGCTTGGCACGAAGACTCATCTCATGAGACGTGAAAGTGTCTCTGAGACATCACATCTCGTCTCCTTCCAAGATTTTTTTTTTATAATAGAGAGATAATTAATAATTGTAACATGCTATTACCTCACATCTCCAGAACACTGGTTTTAAATTCCAATGTTGTCCATGTCT
The DNA here is from genome assembly GCA_026402145.1 of Polypterus bichir lapradei. NCBI lineage: Eukaryota > Metazoa > Chordata > Cladistia > Polypteriformes > Polypteridae > Polypterus > Polypterus bichir. The sequence goes on from JANRMT010062806.1 coordinate 31,964,535, forward strand.
GTGGTGTATGCAGCCTCTGGTGTTAGGGGACTGAAGGGTGCAGTATGATTAGGAGGTGCAACAAAGCAGTACAGACAATAATCAAAATTAAGGAGGCAGAGAGGAGCCTGTACCAATGGACATGACAACTGACAATCCAGAAACACAAACCAAAGTCGCAGTGAATGAAACAGGTAAGAATCCTAGCAGTATAGGAAACACCTTTTAGATTCCTCTCGCTCTAAGGGAGGAGGTAAAAGGCAGTGCAGATCAGAAACAGAAAACCAGAGAGAAGTCAAATGTGTCAATCACAAACAGCCCAATAGATGTGAGACTAAATTTAAGCATAAACAATCCATAAATCCAAAGAGACAGCAAAAATAGAAATCGGGCATCCCAAAACTCTTTTTACAGGATGGTAGATTTTTTGCTAATTTGATGTAGGCTTTACTCTTGGAGTTAAGATTTTCTCCCTCATCCCTAAGAGGATACAGTTCAGTGCAGTTTTGTAGTTTGAATGTGAGCTATAACTATTTATAATCAACCTTAAAAACTATTAAGAAAGTCTCACTGCCAAATGGTTTTATCACAAGAGTAATGAGCATTTTGTATCTAAAGCAGTGTTGAGCTTCCTATTCAACTCACACACTTTTAAATATGCAGATATCTAGCAGATTATCTTGGGAATTAATTTACAGTGAGACCTTAATTTTTGTAAGAGTGTTCTGATAATTCTAACTTAAAAAAATGAAGAGCTAATCATAGACTTTAACAAACACTGCTACTGTGAATGCTGTGCTGAGTGAAGGCAGAACCTCTGCGTTTTTCCCAGTTGATTCTGGGGTTCGTCAGGGGTGGGTTCTTGCTCCTGTTCTGTTCAATGCTTGCATGGACTGGGTGTTGGGCAAGGTCGTGGGGTCCAGCAGCTGTGGGACATCTGTTGATGAAGAAAGATTCACTGATCTTTGACTTTACCAACAATGCTGTGATCTTCACAGAGTCAATGGAGGCTCTGATCGGGGCTCTCAAGAGACTGAGCGAGGAATCTAAGTGTCTGGGTTTGTGAGTGTCCTGGATAAAAACCAAGATCCAGACCTTTAATTATCTCTTAGGCACAGCCATCAGCCTTGTGTCTGTCTGAGGAGAGAGTGTCGACTTTGCCGAAAGGTTTAATTACCTCGGCAGTGACATTCATCTCTGGTGACTGTTTCTATGGAGTCAGTAGACGGATTGGGAGAGCATGGGGGATCAAGAGGTCACTGGAAAGGGGTCTGTGACACTCCTGATATCTCTGCCCAGTATGTATCAATTTATCCTGTATTGTACCTTCTTTCACTTTTGCCATGTATATACTTCTATGTATTTGAATGTATTTTATATATTGTTACTATATTTAATATGCAGATCTTCTTTTGATGGAACTTTCTCTTTACCCTTAAATACTCTTCATATTTCATGCCTTCTCAGTATGGTCTTGAGAATTTTCCTTCATAAGTGTCTGTACTGAATTTTTAACGACAGATCTGTTTAGAATGTATCATTAATCTATCTGACATTAATAAATGAATGACTAATCCTTATGTAATGTTTCAGAGAATAAGGAGAGTGTATTTTTTAGGTTTTACAACACTCATTTTTGAAGAAAAACATCTATCACACAATATCATGTCCTGTTTTAACTAAGACATGAAAACATAACAGCAATAATGATTTAAATATTGTACATTTTATTGAAAGTGAAAATGGTAAGAACATTCTGTGACTGGTGGGATTTATTGTTTTGGAATTTTTGGGGGAGTATTTGTTACATTATATAACCATGTTTAACTGTTACAAACTGTTAAAAACTGTTCGCACTGCTATATCATAAAAAATTTTAATAACTGCCATCTATAATTATCAATATTAATTCAATATTAACACTTAGAACACAAAACATAAAAATTGCTTATTGAAAACCAGTCTGTGATTTCAAAGCAGTGGTAGGAAACCTTCCGTGTGTGGGACTTTTGTGTATTTCCACTTCTGCAGAAGGTTGTCCCTGTTTTGTACTCCTTTTTTGCAGAGCAGAAGTTGCATCCCCTTTTGTTCTGTCCCCTTGTGTTGGCTTCTTGTGTGACTTGCTGATGATGGCCAGGCTCAGGGTTGTAAATGTGAGACAGCCGTTCCACCCACTTTCCCCAGACATCCCTGATTGCTGGTAGTTTGCCAGCGATACGTTGCACAGTTCTTTCCAGGGACATGGTGGCATAAAACATTAGTCTTCCTATCTCAGCATTCCACAGACTAGAAGCAGCCACACCTTTGGATCTGTGCACACCAGCCATTACTAGAAGCCCCATGTAGGTCTGTCACATCCATGGTCTTAGATTCCTGACAATGCCGCTTAATCCCCTTCATGTTTATCATTTCAATGACAATTTCTTCAATGGCTGGAGGGAGGAAGAGCTGGAATGCTGACAAAATGTCAGATGCATTACAAGTAGCCAGTCTTGTAGGTTCTGGAGTTGTTTGAATGACATTTTCCACTGCCATCCTACCTGCAACTTGATGTGGAAATGAGGACAAACTTATAGCATTGTTTTTCAACATAACTGTCTCCCTTGCTGCCTTAGAGTCATCTTCATCCTCTCCCTCAGAGTCATCTTCATCAGAGGCGCTGTAATGGAGTTTTCCTCCATGTTTTCTTGTTGCTGTGAAACATAGTCCTCCAAATCACCTATCTGCTTTATCATCTTGGAACATCAGGTCAAGGCCTCTCGCACGGTAAGCCTTGCTAACATAACCTCAGTCACTGAAATGGCAGCTTAGGTACCTTTATTATCTTATGATTCTCACAAACCCTCTTTTCATCTTTGTTTTAATCTCAGTTATCTCAGAATAAATGCATCCTTGTTTGTTTATTTTTCAATTATTTTGTTACATTACAGATGTTTGTGTTTCCAGGTACAGACCTCGTGTGTGTGTCAAAGCATCCTCTGATCTCTGTATGTTCCTTATGTGTACCAGAGATGCTGTTCCTATGCTATTACTATTTAAGTGTTTCAAGAGCAGGCACCTATCTCTGTTGGAACCTGGGCATATGTGGTGGGAACAGAGACAGTTCTTGTGATAATGTTAAGGTCCCCCTTGAACTCTGTCACCACTGTCCCATAAAAAAATACACACATATGTGACATATGCAGTTTCACAGTTTTAAGATTACTTAAAACCACCATTTTCCTTGATTTGGATCTAAAATCTCAATACATACAGGTCAAATTTGACCAGGAACAAAAATTGTAGCACCTGTACAACAGTAAAAAAAATGTTAAATATTTTAACTTTTGTGCATTTTGGGTCACATTAGGAAAAGTCATTAAATTTTAGGCTAAAAGAATAATATATAGGGTATTTTTACTGATGTTAAATGTCAAAATGGGTCAAATTTGACCCAAACAGTATGTATTAAAATTTACCAGTTATACATTTTATGTGTTCCTGATCTTTTAGTGCTGTATTTTCTAGGCTTTTATTCCATTTTCTATTTTTGGTCTTACTGTACTGATTAGGTTGTATGTTTTATACTTTATATAATATGTGTATTTCCTCGGTAAAATACCTTTTGTTGGTGTGTGTTGTTATTGTAGTTATATCAAGTAATTAAAAATAATAACTTTTATTTTACTGTAAAGTCATTCTGATCAAAATTGCACTTCCAGGTTTGATATTCTTATAAAGTCAGGACTGAAACTGTACTTTCCAAAAGCCAATCAAATATTTTCAGCAAAGATTTTTTCATGACTTTTAGGGAAAACAGTTCCATCACCTCCTGCTATAACATGAAGAAAACAGGCCAAAATGTACATATGGTTGTTTTCTCATGTTTTTTCTCTTATTTTAGTTTTTTTTTTTTATTGAAACCAATCTTAAGTGCATCCCTTTTTCTATTGTGTTTTTCTTTGTTTTGAAATGTGTCAAGAAGAAAGGGATTTTGTTTCTTAAATTTCTCGACTTCTTTCTTAAAAGAATACATTCCCAGACAGCATATTACTGTCATGTGAAAGAAAGGCCCTAGACTGTATTTTGTATATTTATTTTTCATATGACTGTTCCTGAATATATTGCCTACTTCTGTGTATTAGAGAATTGTTCTTTTATACATATATTTAGAGGAAGTCTAACTTGTCTTTGTTTGGCTTAATTTAAAATATAGATTAATATAACATTTATTTTATTAATACACAGTAGCAAATGTAGGATCATACCCTCCTCCAAATAGTCTGCGTGAGCAGCTTTTCCGAAAGAGAGCTTTATGTAATTTATTTACAGTATGGGGTGATCTGTATAATTAAAACCGATATACTGAATAGCTGTTCGGTTAAGGCCAATAGTGTTAGTTTTCAATAGGCACACTAGTTTTAATGTGAAATATGAATTTGACTTAGAAAGATGCAAACACACATACTGTAATGCTTTTCTGACCAAACTTCTACGCATACCAACTAGGAAAATACATTGTCTTAAAGGGGACAACAGCAATAATTTAGTTTGAGCATGTTTACCATATTAATGATCTTATCAATCACCCTTTATTTTTGCAAGAGAATATAAACAGGTAAATCTTTTATTTTAAATGCTATATCATGTCACTTAAAGAACCCAGCCACAGGGGATGCAAAAACCAGTGTGTTTCTTTGTGCCGGTCCCAAGCCCAGACAAATGGGGAGGGTTACGTCAGAAAGGGCATCCAGTGTAAAATTTTGCTAAATCAATATGCGGACAACAATAGAAATTTCCAAACAAGCCCTGGGTTAACAACGAAAACCACCAGTACTGTTAGCCAACAGGGTGCTGGCGGAAATTGGGCTACTGTTGGCTGAAGAAAAAGAAGGAGAAGAAGAGGGGAGAGATGTGTCTGGAGGCAGGAGGAGAGGAGGAAAGTAAAGAGAGTGGAACTGAGGGTAGGAACTTTGAATGTTGGCAGTATGACTGGTAAGGGGAGAGAGTTAGCCGATATGATGGAGAAAAGGAAGGTTGATATATTGTGTGTGCAAGAGACTAAATGGAAGGGGAGTAAGGCCAGGTGGATTGGAGGTGGAATCAAATTGTTCTGTCATGGTCTGGATAGGAGGAGAAATGGGGTAGGGGTTATTCTGAAGGAACAGTATGTCAAGAGTGTTTTGGAGGTGAAAAGAGTATTCAGACAGAGTAATGATCATGAAGCTGGAAATTGGAGGTGTGATGATGAATGTTGTTAGTGCATATGCCCTGCAAGTTGGGTGTGCAATGGATGAAAGAGGTTGGATGATGTGCAGATAGTGAATCAGGAAGTGCAATGGATTAGCAAGGAGAATGATATACCTGTGGAAGCATGGAGGTGTTTAGGAGAGATGACAGTGGAGTTTTAAACCAGATTGTTTAATGGAATCTTGGAAAGTGAGAGGATGCCTGAGGAGTGGGGAAGAAGTGTACTGGTGCCAATTTTTTAAGAATAAGGGGGATGTGCAGGACTGTAGTACCTACAGGGGGATAAAATTGATGAGCCAAGGCATGAAGTTATGGGAAAGAGTAGTGGAAGCTAGGTTAAGAAATGAGGTGATGATTAGTGAGCAGCAGTATAGTTTCATGCCAAGAAAGAACGCCACAGATGTGATGTTTGCTCTGAGGGTGTTGATGGAGAAGTATAGAGAAGGCCAGAAGGAGTTGCATTGCATCTTTGTGTACCTGGAGAAAGCATATTGCAGGGTGCTTCGAGAGGATCTTTGGTATTGTATGAGGAAGTCGGGAGTGGCAGATTAGTATGTAAGAGTTGTACAGGATATGTACGAGGGAAGTGTGACTGTGGTGAGGTCTGCGGTAGGAGTGACAGATGCATTCAAGGTGGAGGTGAGTTTACAGCAAGGTTGGCTCTGAGCCCTTTCTTATTTGCAATGGTGATGGACAGGTTGACAGAAGATATTAGACAGGAGTCCCCGTGGACTTTGATGTTTGCTGATGACATTGTGATATGTAGCGATAGTAGGGAACAGGTTGAGGAGAACATGGAGAGGTGGAGATATGCTCTAGAGAGGAGAGGAATATAGGTCAGTAGGAACAAGACAGAATACATGTGTGTAAATGTGAGTGAGGTCAGTGGAATGGTGAGGATGCAAAGAGTAGAGTTGGTGAAGGAGGATGAGTTTAAATACTTGGGATCAATAGTACAGAGTAATGGGAATTGTGGAAGAAAGGTGAAAAGGAGAGTGCAGGCATGATGGAATGGGTGGAGAAGAGTGTCAGGAGTAATCTGTGACAGACTGGTATCAGCAAAAGTGAAAGGGAAGGTCTACAGGACGGTAGTGAGACCAGCTATGTTATATGGGCTGGAGACGATGGCATGACCAGAAAGCAGGAGACAGAGCTGGAGGTAGCAGAGTTAAAGCTGCTAAGATTTGCACTGGGTGTGACGAGGATGGATATGATTAGAAATTAGTACATTAGAGGGTCAGCTCAAGTTGGACTGTTGGGAAACAAAGTCAATTAGGCGAGATTGCATTGGTTTGGACATGTGTAGAGCAGAGATGCTGGATATATTGGGAAAAGGATGTTAAGGATAGAGCTGCCAGGGAAGAGAAAAAAAGGAAGGCCTAAGAGAAGGTTTATGGATGTGGTGAGAGAGAACATGCAGGTGATGGGTGTAACAGAATAAGATGCAAAGGACAGAAAGATATGATCTGATAAGAGAGTATTAGTGACACATGTAATAGGCAGAATGTATCTGTCTCCACCACTTTTATATAATTCTGAGAACAGTTGCAAGAAAACATTGTATTGTCAATTTCATCTGTCAGGAAAAAGTGCTTCTCCTGCAAGAGTGCTCCAAACAACCCTTCTTATCTTTTTAAATTGCAAGCAGACAAGTAAGAATTTACATCCTTCCTCCATTAATACTAAGAAGTGTCCACTTTGGGTATCACCATCAACCAAATTCCCAAGAGAATCATCACTAAACTCATCATGCCCCAAATGTTGAAATTTTGATGTGATATGTTCAAATTTCAATTTCCTCACTATTTTGTTTGTTTCATAGATGCTTTGTATTGTAGCATTCTTCGTGCTGGATGCGAGGCTGTAGACATCAAATATCACATCTGGTCTGCTTTACCAATGCAACCCATAGAACCAGACCTATTTTTGATTTCAGCTGATCAGTTTCTGTGACTGTAAATGGTGTTCCATTTTGTAAGGCCCTTGATGAATCTATAGAAATAGGACCAATGTTTTTTACGTAGGTTTTCTTCTGTAATTGTAAATATAAGTACATCAGAAGAATTCACCAGTATGCCAAAATAAAAAAAATTATTATGTTCCTCACGTCCAATCTGAAACACAGATTTCTAAATATGAAATTAGAGTTTATGCAAAGTCTTTGGAACAAACCCTCCCAAATAAATTCATCAACATCAGAAGCAAAATGTCCACTTACATTGTCATATTTGTCTAACTAGTAGAAAACAGTAGGATTTACTAGTGACATTACTCCTCTTGTGCTTTTTATGGTTTATTTCAATCTGTTGTAAAATAGACTGACACATCTGCAAGTCCATAAACAAACTTTTTCAATTTCTATTGTATTCCCTTACATTTAGCTTCAGTTGGAGGAAAATATAATTATCTCAAGACAGTTCTTTTCCTTGCCAGTATACATATTTGATATCTATGGAGTGTACATTCCATTGCTTCTGACTAATGACAGTCAGAACCAATTTCACAGATTTAAAAGAACATGTTGGCGAATCTTTTTGAAATTCATCCCTACCAAACTCCAAACCTCTAGCCATTAGACGATGTTTATACACTATACCAGCTGGTGTCTCTTTCAAGGTGCATACCCATCTTGTGGAAATACATTCTGGCCCTATATCTGGAATTTCTTCAAAAACTCTGCTGTATTTCCAGTTGTAGAGTTCCTCTTGTTTAGGTCTATCAAAAGACATGTTCTTGATTTCAAGCAAATCTTTATTAGGAAGAAAACTGCTCTGCATATTACCCTTTTCTTCAATATTAATGCTATCAACAACCAGCAGAGCCTGTGGTCCCAGAAAGCGCATCAGGCTCAGTGTAGCACACATGGTACCAATTTCCATATTTTCTTCTGGCTTTTCCTGCTTGTCCAAGAATTTCCACTTTATGCTTGACTCCACTGTCTCTGTCAGTGTATTTGATAGCTTAACCTGTGTGATGGACGGCCGGCCGTTTATCCCGGCCAATACCCCCAAGCCGCCAGGTGGACCCCTCCTTGCAGTATGGAGGTCCCCAGAAGACCAGCAGGGCATCATGGACAATGGAGTTTTTATACACAGCCCTGCTGGATGCCATAGGGGACACAAGGAGACGCTGCAGAGAGGAATAACGGGTATTTTCCCTACGCCCCGGAAGCACACGTGGACAAGGGGAATGACGTGCTTCCGGGGTGAAGAAAAGGACTTGTACCTGACCCGGAAGTGATTGAGAGTCACATGGACTGGGAATTGGGAACACTTCTGGGTCAGGGAATATAAAAAGACTGTGAGAGCTTCCAGACGGCGAGCTGAGCTGGGTAGAAGGGTGGCAACGCGTCTGGGAGCTGGAGGATTGTTTATTAGTGATTATTGTGATTTATATGAGTATTGTGGTGGAGAGTGTGCTTTGTGCACTGTGGCGATTAAATAAAGTCGAATCTTGGACTTTTACCTGGTGTCTGGAGTCGTGGACAGGGGTTCAAGGGAGCGAGAGTGCCCCCTATCTACCACACCTAGTTTCAGTGCAATATTTCCTCATTAACATTCTCTATGTTACAATTGATATTCTTTGCTTGACTGTTTCTGTGCCACTTTCAATGTCTTTGTTAACCAAATAATTTTTTGTGTTTTCTTTGTAATTTTATATGGAATTCTACCCTGTATAGAAATGATCTATTTCTTGAACTTCCACCTTCCTTAATTTTGATTGATGTCCCTATACATATACAGAGATACCACCATATCTTAAAAAAGATTACCATACAAGCTTGTTCCTATATCTTTACTTTCTGGACAATCAGCTCATTTATAGCATACTTTGTCACCAGTTTTGGACTTTTCATTTATAGGGTGCAGTTGTTTTCGAGAGCTCTGTGTATCCTGTCTGAACATTCTGCTTCTGCAAATGCTTTACAAGCTGCATTCAAAGCTGTAATATGCTGTTCAACCCAAACACTCATGGTTCTTTCAAGGGCTGCCTTGTCAATTAGTAAGGAAAACAAAGTTGGGTTTTGCCCAAACACAAGTTGATATGGGCTATAGCCATGTACATTGTGCATAGTATTGAGTACCCAGTCTAATGTAATTTGCCAGTTTCATGCATTACCATTCTTAGCCTTCAAAAGGATTTCTGTTAATATTTGGTTGTTACTTTCTAAAAGCCTATTACTCCATGAGCTATAAGCTGCTGTTGTCTTTACATCTCTTTATTATAAAAAAAAAATCCTGTGGAATGAATGAGTAGGAGACGATACGTGATCTTCACATTAAGATCACCAAAGACAAATTAAAGAACCGCGAGACAAAAGAGAATGGGCAAAAAAAAAAATCAGTAGTGTAAAGGGAAGCAGCACACACAGATACAGGTTTTTCAGTGCATATAAAGCGTATAAAGGACAATACGTTATAAATGAAACGTCGACGAATAAAAGATCACATTAGTGCAAAATAAAGGAAATTAATCATCAGGACCAGGTGTAATTGAAAAAATAGCAGAATAGCAGATCTCAGAAATAAAAGGAAAAGAGCAGAAAACAAAGTCTGTTGCATTCGCATCATTCAATGCACAAAACGTAGATTTACACAATAATGGAACATACGCTATGACAATCTGTGGACCCGCAACAGTTAAAGCAACTACAAGTTTAATTTCAAAGAAAACACAATTCGGTCAGGTGTATATTTATGATCACGGAGAAGCGATCACAACGCGAGCAGCAGAGACACAAAGTAGCAAAAAGGACAGCGGCTGTACAGGCTTTAAAAAGATCGAAGGGCAGCGCAACAGCAGCCC
>JANRMT010062806.1:31974648-31986854 GCA_026402145.1 Polypterus bichir lapradei
AAAACAAGTCCACAGACATCTAACATACCAGTTGTAGGATTGCATTTGGCAGACAAGCATCATGTGCTCCCAGCTCTTAAAACAACAACATGCGACAAGCGGAAGAGGCAGCTCGCAAGCAGCAAAAAGACAGCAAATGATCCAAAGGCATATTCTTAGCATGCGTTCAGCCGCCACCCCCCTCACAACACAAGCAGCATTATACGTCTGGCAAGAAAGAGATGTAACCACGCAATGGGCCGGAAAAAAAGGACAAGTGTTGTTTATACAAAAGTTTTTAAAGTAAAAGTGAAAATAATGCATATGTAACAATTCCCAAGAAAATGACAATCTCTTTAAATTGTATATTGCCTGCCTAAGGTAAAGTCATCCCTGATGGAGGATCGCAGAGATCATGGGAAAGAGGGGTCCTTTCATCGGATTAGCACTATATCATATGTGGAATGGCAAAATGGGGGAAGCAGCTTGATGAATGAGGTCTCCAGGGCTTAAAACAAATCCAAATCATATTATGTGATATCATCTAATGTGAAATTCTACTCTGTATTTCTCTAATTTTTTATACCGTATTGAGGATTTATTCTGTTCTGTGTTTTGTATTGTATTGTATTGACACCCTCCTTTTTGACACCCACTGCACGCCCAACCTACCTGGAAAGGGGTCTCTCTTTGACCTGCCTTTCCCAAGGTTTCTTCGATTTTTTCCCTACAAGGTTTTGTTTGGGAGTTTTTTCTGCTATTCTTAGAGGGTCAAGGCTGGGCGGCTGTCAGGAGGCAGGGCCTGTTAAAGCCCATTGCGGCACTTCTTGTGTGATTTTGGGCTATACAAAAAATAAATTGTATTGTATTGTATATCCGGTAAACCAAACACGGTGGTGAGAGAGCAAAGCGAGCATGGGGCAGAGCCCCCTAGTCTATATTAAAGTTTTCAGTCACATCTCTAATCTCTTTATTCTCACATTCCCCTCCATTATCATTCTGTATTTCCAGTGATGGTCCATGAATGCTTATCCATGAGTGGATAAAATAAAATGCTTTACAATTTCAGGAAGTTTCTTTGAAGTCACAATGCTTCATGGACTAAAACGTGTGAAATGATCAATTATGTGGAGATTCCACACATTTGGTTCAAGTTCATGTGACAACCAATTTAGGCTTAGACTTGTACTTCAAGCATGTTCCAGAAGTGTTCAAATAGATATGAATTAAGCATCATTATTATCAAAACTGCCCAACAGTTTTTGTAGTTTAACAACTGAGGCACTCAAACTGCTTGTGAAGCTTTAGCATCATTTTTTGTTTCTGCTCTTTTGTCATATACTCCGCGACTGTCAGTTTAATTTTCAGAAACTTTTTGCATGCCCATATCAAGGATGTTTATACAGTAATGTCCAGAAGTGGTCAGTTCAAGATTAAATGATTGTGTAAACATTACTGCTCTGTGATTTTCAGTGTCAAGTACAGCTCCAGCTCTCTTTAAAGGTGTTTTGTTTAAGCAAAGGGTTATTTTCATGGATCTCTTTTGTTTCGGTGTTGTACCTGGTGTTTCCAGCTTTAGCTGGAACTCTTTTAGTTAATCTTTCCATCACAAAATCTAAAAGCTCTACAACTTAGAACTTCAATCAGCTTGTCCACTTCATTCTGGCTGACCTCACTCACAGAAATTTTCAGCCACCTTTACCCACAAACACTTTGAATGCACACAGTGTCAATTACTGCAGATCCTAGAAATTTAACAACACAAATCTCCAAATCAGACGCAGATTCATTTGAATATAGTGTAACATTACACTGTTCTATGTCATCCATATTTACTGTACATTACCCCCAGTTAATTTCATTTGTTCACTTCTATGTGTACAGTCTTTAGCCCTAGGAAATGTACTCTGACATATGGCACACTTCGATTTCTGCCCCAGATAGCAAGCTGGTATTGACTCAGTATTAAAGTATAGTCAGATGCATTGATTTATGGTCAGTGTTGAAGACTCAATATTGAACTTAAATTTCAACATTGAAAATCTTACTGTAAAACAACATTAATTCACCATTGATATATGGTGAGTTTTTCCAACATTAGAAATTATATATTGAACCAATATTGATATTAGGAGAAATTTCAACATGGAAGTCATGCAGGTTCACAGATGATAAACCAACCTTGATATGCTGTATATTGTGAATTTTCAACATTGAAAAAGAGATGTTGACACAACATTGATATTGGTAGAAATTTCAGCATTGGAGTGATACATGTTCAGGGATGATAAATAAAAATTGAAAATAAGATGTTGACATAACATATTGGGACAAATTTTGATAAGGGGGAAAAATGCAACAACAATGGCTATCCAGTCTCATTAAGATGAGGTGGTGGATATTCAATTAACCCTTTACTGCCATTGCATTATGATCACATATAACTAGAGCTACTTGAAAATACTCTACAAGTTACTTTTACCATTAGTAATACATCTCAGTCTCTTAAAAAACCTTTCTGCTTTTTAAAGAGTTAGCATGGAATACTGGTTCTTTTTCCACAGCAGCGTTTCAAGGTAGTACTGTTAAAGTATTTTAATTTATGTAAAGTATGGGTTCCCAACTCCAGTCCATAACCTACCAACCTGTGTGAAGATGTGAAGGTACTGTGTAGTGTGATATGGCATTGAAATTGACACAGTCTTTAAGTAGGTATTTTTTAACTGACATGAAATGGAGTCTAATGGCTCAATCTAAAGTATTAATGTAATTTGCTTTATTATTATTATTATTTCTCATGCTGTCGCAGAATGAGGAAAATATTCATTTCTAAATGTTTAAGTAATTGTTAAAAACATGAGATATGCTGATATACACAACTGGCAATAGATTGCAGTTTTATAAATGATACAAAAAAGGTATTAAGTGTAGCTGATGTTTGTGAAGCATAAAAATTTACTGATTAACATATTGTCACCTCTTGTAATTTTTAAGTGTTTTTGCAAATAAGATATTTGAGTGTGAGCAACTGTGCATACTTGATTTTTGTTGCTTTTTTGATTTTTTTTTTAAGATTCACCTACTGACCAGATGTACCATAAAATGCAGACATCTCATCAAGCAAGTAGTAACAAAATGGCTTTTTTCCATGCTTATAATTCCAATCTAATTGCAAAATCAAATAATGTTTTACGTATGGCATGTTAAAACATCATGTATATTAAATGTTATGGTAATCCTTTAGACCACTTTAAGGCTGTTATCTAAAATTTCGGGTGCATAGGTAGTTAAAGATGGATAAAGTTTTAAACCTTTGTTTAAATATTTATGAAATGTCTCCTGTTTCAACTTTTTTTTGAGAGAAGAACCTCTCTAAGCCATAAAGTGTTTACAAAATGCTAAGCAGGTTTAATGGAAAGGAAGATCATTTTTGTATTTCTTTGTTCATTTCAGTTTATGAGTAGCCTAACCCAGCCCCATCTCTTCAGCTAATGAAAGGTAATCACATCAGTTCAGTGAATCAGAGGTAGGCATGATGGACTGGTATGTGTATACTGTACAGGTTATGGAGGTAACTTACTAGTTTAGTTCACAGATGAGCACCTGTAAAACACTTATACAGTACATGTATTTTCTTTCTTCACTTTAGTTACTGAGCCTGGTAACTAAAGCACAAGTTGGTTTTGTCACCAGAATTTTGAGTATGGTATGACGCCTTAAATCAAGAAACTATTAGTATTATAATTCCACTTTAATAGTATTAACTGAAGCATGTGACTAAAGTGCTGCACTAATGCACAATCTTTTATAAGTAGCAGGCTTGAGAGGTCAACATCCTGCATAGTGGAATGTTCTCCTTACCTGTTATAGGAGAATTTGCCACAGATATGCTCAGGAGAGACCATGTCACCATATTTTTCAAAAGTACTGAATGCTCTAATAAAGACTTTCTTGCAACTATTAAATATCAAAAAAGACAGAACGTTTGGTATATTGTGACAACCCTAGTGAAAATGGTTGTTATTAATGTTTCATTCTTCTGCAGACATTACTGACTGGAGGGTGATGCAAATGCTTGTTCAAGTTCTTGACGAGGTAAGGAAGTCAAACATGCTGCTCATGGGCTACAGCATGACGTAGAAGAACTCCAAGCAAATCTGGGAGAACAGTGCTGTGAATCATCTGCTGCTTCCTCCCAGTTTCCTATAAGTCTACCTCTTGATAGTAAAGAGGATTTAATGAATACTCCTGTTCATGAATGTTCCTACATTGATGGATTAAAGACCAGAAGTCCATATGACCATCATAATCAAGTCCTTCCATGAGAACCCTAAATACAATGAGTACTGATCATTTATGTCATGTAGAATGCCCAGAGTGGGCTGGGCGGTCTCATGGTCTGAAACACTTGCAGATTTTATTTTTTCTCCAGCCGTCTGGAGTTTTTTTTTGTTTTTTCTGCCCTCCCTGGCCATTGGACCTTATTTTTATTCTATTTATTTTGTCTTTTTTCTCTTTCTTCATCTTGTAAATTACTTTGAGCTACATTATTTATATGAAAATGTGTTATATAAATAAATGTTGTTGTTGATGAAGGTAGAGGATGCAGTATAAAAATGAGGATATACATCGAAGAATAGTAAATTATTATAGCACAACTAATACCTAAATTGTAAATGTATTTCATTTATTCTCTTTACATTTTTAAATGACACAAGCTACTAATGAAAATGTTTATATTAAATTAATTTGATACTGGTGTGCCTTTCTTGATGTGAAGTGGGTATCTGGCCTAACTAAAAATCTTTGTTTTTGTTAGAGCTTCCATAGTGTCGAAAACAGGATTTCTGTTCACGATTTCACAATAAATGAGTGACATGTCAAATGAAATAGTAGTTTAATGCCTTCAGCACATTCAGTAAGGCTTGAACTTGAATTGTTATTGGACTTGATTCCAAGTCGAAAATATTACCACTATCCAATTATAATTCAATTATAGGAACTCATTTTAATTTATGTTGGTCACAGATACAGATTTTGTTTAAAAATTTGTTTAGCATGGTCAACTCACACATTGAGGATTTGAGTCAGTGCTCGGCCTAGGTGTTTGTTTGGGTTTGGCTATGAGTTAATTTGACTGGAATTTGTACTAGATTGACATTGTGAGTGGATGTGTTCGATTGTTATGGACTGTACAGAAGCATTATCATCTGTTTTTAGTTCTCCTGTCTTGCAATAATTGGTGGTGGAAATGCTGATGGAACTGTTATTAGGATGCTTGAAGATGTGATGCCCAACAGGCTGTCCTGCCCCGTTAATTGGGCAGGCAAAGGAGATAAGCAATCCTTCGAAGAAACTAAAATCCAAAACAGTTTATTTGGTAAGGTTCTGTTAAATAAGATAATAAGAATATTGTCCTCATAGAAACATATAACAAATATAATGGCCTTAAAATACTAATCATGTGCTCAACTAACTAATTTTTATTTTCACCATTTAAATATTTGAACTTTTCCAATTTCCAATTCTTCATCACAGCTTCAGTGACGCATTGAAAAAGTGGCTCTGATATGCACGAGAGTGCAATGGAGGTTCAAATAGGAAATGATGGTGTGTGTTTTTTATTTTTAAGATTGCATGTAGTACTGGTTAAAAGATGATGTGTGATTCTTCAGCATATCAGACTTATATTAAAAATGTTTTCAGCGTTTGAATTTTGTGCATTTATAAATATGTGTTTGTTTAATTACTTGTGTTTGATTTTACATGATTTCAATATTAAATCACTTGCAAAACAACCTAAATTAGATCAATGGTTGCTACATAGTTAATTAATAATTGAATCAATATTGCATCAATGTAATACAGCCTCAACTCCAATATGGTTTCAACTTACAATTTTCCAATAGTAGAGGAATTATTGATACATGGTTACATTAATAGTTTAATCAATGTTGCATCACTGTATTTAATCAATGTTGATTAGATAGCCTTTACAACGAGGAAGATCAATATGAATTTAACGCTGAAGATCAACAATAGATAAACAACATTGTTTCATTGGGACTTTGCTACTTGTGGCTGAACCTGTTGAGTGCATTTGAACCAGGTAATTGCAATTTTGATTGCCATTTTCTCACCATACATGTCCTTTAACACTGACTTCATTGTGGCAAACATTAGGCCTGAGCATGCAGTTAGACCCAACCGTTTGTCTTTAATTTCTAGACTAGCATTATCAGGCAGTGAAAGCTAATACTGCATCTGGAAGAGTCATGTCATACGATTATAGCGTTTTTCGAACTCAGTGATGTAATTCAACATCAAAACTGTATGTTCTGTGTTACATTATCAATTTATGAGTATACTTCATAAGTGTGGTCGTTTTTCTTTCAAAAACTCCCCATTGAGTAATTGGATTATGTTATCCATACCAGTGTCCTTGTTTAAATCTTGCACCGGTTTTTCTAGCACCATATCGCTTGCTCTGTCTGTAAGCAATAAAGTCACAGCAAGCACTTGCTTATTTTTTCCAAATCAGTCACTCGTCTCCAGATTTCAAGTTAATTCTTCCAGCTTTCATGCAATCATTTTTAGTCGAGATGAGGAGGTATTTTGTAATTCCCAGCCATCCTCAGATACCAATGTTTGTTTTCAATAAGCACACCAGTTTGAATGTGACATATGAATTTTTTTTACAATCATGCAAACACACAAACTGTAAAAGAACTGCAAAGGTTTTCCAACCAAGCCTTTGCACATGCCAACTAGAAAGATACATTGTCTTAAAGGGGACAACAATAATAATTTAGTTTCAGTGTGTTAACCACAATAATGAACTTAACACATAGCTCTACAGTTAATGCTAAATAACTGAGTAAATTTCACAAGGGTCATTAAAACAAGATTTTGAAGATTATCAACATAATTTTGGAAAAGGTTACCCTAACCAAAGTAACAGGTTTCGTGTCTTATAAATGGTCATAAATGTATTACTTACACAAGTGTGCATTGTGTATTTGATAGAACAACAATAATAATGACAGTTTTTTTCTGTATTTTCTTTCATAATGTAAGTGTAACTCATACAGAGAAAGAAAAAAAACAGCTAAAGTAAACCACCATGAAATTGTATGTCTAGGATTATTACTAACGCATGAAAGAGTTACTGCGTTTTTAAATTTATAAGAAAGAATTTTTTTTTTGTCTCACTAAATGTAACTTGGGTAAAGACATTATCTTTGTGAAATAATACATTTGGATAATAAACAAAAGTAGCAAATAGACTGCATGCCACTTTTATTTGTTAAAGATTTCACCTCTTATTAATTGATGATGCCAATTAAGGAGGAAAAGCATTTTCACTGTGTCCTTGGGTCTAATTACAGTGTTGTTCTTTAAAATTTCAGATACTGTTTCCTTATATTTTAAATCTGCCACAAGATCATCACAATGGACCTCTTAAAGTGTTGTCAGTAGGAAGCACATTAATATAAGTATTTGTGATTAAGGGCTTTTCTGACATTGGCTGCAAAAATACCCCTCAGGTTAAGTTCATTCTAACTTTAACTGCAATCAGCATCTCTAAGGTAATTAGAATATGTGGCTGCAATTGCTTCCATTGTTACTGTGTTTTTACTGATTTTCACATTCTCTTCTTAGGCTGTTTTTTAAAGAACATCAACTATTTTCATAACCAGGGCAATTTTCAAGTAGTTCTTCCTTACATTAAAAATGTTATTATATTTTTGGAAATACAAATTGACTTTTAAATCAATAATTCTACACAAATGAGTAATAACATGTTGACCAACTCTTTTCAGCATAAAATCCTATGTTGTTTGAAGTCGACAGAAACAAAAATAAAGATATTGGTAGCTTAAATACTCTATCATCATGTGCAGTGTTGCCAATGTCGTTTAATAAAAATGATAAAACCACAAATCAGTGGAACCATTTCTTCAGCTATGAAAGTGCTATTCAATGCACAAGACCTCAAAAAATGTCTAGCGTCTTTTTACTTTTTATTAAATTATCATTCTGAATCACAGAATAACTTGAAATAAGCTGTAAAACAGATATACATTATACTAAGATAAAAAAATACTAGTGCATTAGATTTCATTTATATAGCTATTTTATACTGCTAGATCAAAAGTATCAGATTGTGTATTGAAGGTATTATAATGTCTATTGTTATTTAAGACAAACATGTATTTTTAGTTAGATACCAGTGTCCTGTATGTAACCTTCAATAAAGATGTCTAGAGCATAAATAAATAATATAAATAACCCTATAAAATTGAACAAATGAAGCTTGTCTAGGATCTTACTGCGTTTAACCTGGAAGTCCTTGATATTGCTCTTCTAAAGAATACTTTGTAAGAATTTCGGCTGTAGTAGTAGTGTCATTGTGTTACTTCAAAGATGTGAAAATTTTAATTTTATAATTATGAAATCAAAACCAGCAACATGGCTATATGGAAAAAGATAATTCTGAAAAAATAAACAATCAAATAATGAAATATGAAAAGCATGATAAAAAATGGATAGACAGCAAACCTTTGTTTATGTCTCCTTGTCACCTAACGTAGCTAATATTTATGCCAAATCCACAACAGTCCTCACCATACACACACTTGCCTCTGTCATTATCAGGACCATTACTTAAAGTAAGAATGGCACTCAATAAGGATATACATTACTAGAAATGTATGAATGACTGAGGAGTCCAATACTTGAGCCATAGACCTTAGGACATTTGTGGCCTGGGGTTCTGATTTGGAGCTGTTTCCACAAATCTGATTCTTCTTGAATTGCTGTTTTTTCTCTCCTTTTTTATAAAAATGATAAATCCCAAATTAAAGTGTTTTAGGGAGACAAACGTCAGCCATTCTGATACAATGACAAAGCCAACTAGTTCTTTAGGTTATTATGGCTTCAGAGAGCACACTGTAATTAGTGCAGCAATAGATGGCAAAGAATCTTCTAGAGAAATTGCTGTTAAAATATTTCAAGAATTTTAAGGTGTCAACAATAGGTAAATTATCTCACAGAAAAATAGTTACACCAATGGCCCTACTGATTATTAACCTGTGTAGAATAAAGTGGGCATTGCCAGTTTTACTTGGCTTTAGTGGCACACATGGCCTGCTAAGACAGCAGAGTTAACAGGGATGCCAAAAGCCTTTTCCACCCTCTCCTGAATTCCAAGATGGAATGGCTAAGCTGCAGTTTGCTTTGGTCAGCTGTGTACTTCATCTGATAACAAAGGTGTAAATTATGACACTTTTGCAGAGGGTTCTTCAAACAAAAATGACTTTCATCTTAGGCTTGTCATTGCAAACTAAACCTGCCTGTATGTGATGGACAAAATAATACTCCTATAAGAATCACCCGAGGTTATACCTTTCTTCAAAACCAGCTGCATTAGTCTTTTCTTGCTCTGAAACCTGAAAGTTGACAATCCTCTTCTCTATAGGGAACCAAACAGCAGACCATGCTCTCTTTTGTTTAGTAACCTGACAAGCCGCTGTCATTGGGATGAGGAGCCACCCACTGCCTATGGAGTAAATATCTTACCAGTGTTTTTTTAGCCATTACAACAACAACATTTTATTTTTTGTATGGCCCCAAATCACACAAGGAGTGCCACAATGTGCTTTAACAGACACAATTTTTTGACAGCCCCCAAGCCTTGACTCCTTAAGAAGATAAGAAAAAAAAATCCCCCAAAAAAACTCTTATAGTGAAAAAAATGGAACAAATCTTGGGAAAGGCAATTCAGAAAGAGACCCTTTTCCAGGTAGGTTGGGCATGCAGTGGGTGTCAAAAAATGAGGTAAATACAATACACAAAACAGAACACAAGAGTCCTCTTCACAGATCTAGACGGCCAATCTGTCATTGGCACCTCAGGAATGCAATACAATAAATAGTACAAACTACAAAGCAAAATGCACAATATAGATTATATCACATATGAGGATTCAGATTTGTCCAAAGTCCTGGAGACCTGATCTAACAAGCTGCATCCTCCCTATTGGCCATTCCACAACTGAATCAGTGCTGGTCCAGCCACTCTGATGAAATGACTCTTCTACCTGGTGATTCCAGTGCTGCTTTATCAGAGATGACTTTTCCTTAGGCAGACAAACAACTTGGCTGTTGAGCATGGGCACCAAGTGCCATATGTGAGAACCGAGATGAGAAACAGAGAGGTGAGTGTAAGTAACAAATTATAAATATATTACTTTAAGCTTTTTTACTAATGACTAACAACAGAGATTCAGTATGCACAGTTAATCAGCAGCTCTAGTCTAGGTATGTTAAACTGAAGTAGTGAGTCTTCAGCCAGGATTTAAAAGCTGAGACTGAAGAGGCACCTTGTAGCAGTCAGACCGTTTCACGGCTTTGGAGCTCTTTAACTAAAAGCTCAGCCTCCCACTGTTATTTGGAATCATAAGAAGACTGGCATCTTGGGATCTTAATTCGTACTCTGGTTTGTAAGTAATAATAAGTTTGGATAATTAAGCAAGACCTTGGCCATTTAAAACTTTATATATTATAAGGAGGATTTTGAAATCTGCCCTAAACGTAACCAGGAGCTAAAATAAATATAAATAAAAAAATATATATATATATATATATATACTAGCAAAATACCCGCGCTTCGCAGCGGCGAAGTACTGCCTTAAAATTTTTATTAAGAAGAAAATTAAACCTTTTTAAAACTGAGGGAAAATATACCAATAATTATTTGTTAAGGATCTCTTTGTATGCCACGTTGTCAGTTCGGCCCTCCAGTTGTAATATGACCAAACTGTAGCTGTGTGCTGAGCTTACTCTTGAGCTTGCAACGTACAGTTGGCCATGTGAACAGTAATCTTGTTTCAAATCTCACAGCTTGGATTGCTGCTGTCATAATCGGTTTGAGTTTCATGGTTTGTTTCAATTACGACAGTATTTGTAGGACTTGTGTTGAAGAGACATTCGGCATCTGTCAAGCGTTGTAAGTATACAACCAGTTTCATTGATAACTTCACATCCAGCTTTTGAGAGTTTAAACATTTCTAAACATCAAAGTGTCCACTACTGAAATCATCACCTGTGAATCTAAGATGTTTAAGAGGCATTGGTGGTTGTCCAAAGGTGTAAAATATTTGGCCATTTTGGCACACTTAAACATTTCACTCTTCTAGTGCTCCTGTGTAGTATAATTATCTCCTGTACCGTCATCAGTCCACACCTTGAATCTGTCCCAGTCATTAAATACATAAGACACAATGTTCCTCCGGATATCAAGAGTGAGCCTGATATGGCCGTGCAATATGTAACAAAGAGAATGGAAAAGGCAGGTGCCATCTCCAGGCATGGAAACCACTTGGTAAGTGACAGTTCTTTGATCGATGGTGATCACCTCGATAGACATGTTAATGGGAGTACGGTTGGAATGATAAAGGAAATGGGTACCTGAACAATGTAAAGTAAGTCTAAAATACCTACATAATAACTATAATCATAATAAATGAACAATAAAACAGCGGAGAAGCCGTGGATTAAATAAAAAGGCTGTAGTTATCAGCAGGGAGACGTGAATACCGTGGCGAAGAAAGGAAGGGAATGTAGAGACCGGAGCAACGGACGGCCTTATATAGGTAGGCAGCCAACAACGTGGGAGGCGTTGAGATGGGGGACCCAACGCCGCCTCACACGGTGACCGAGCTGCAGGCTAAGGACGTATATATGTACGTAAGTATGATTCAGTTAGCGTTGGGAACCCGTGTACCAAATTTCTTGAAGATGAGCCCATAAGTAAGAAAGACCGTTGAAAAGTTCAATATGACGGCCGACAGTGGCATCATATCACTGAAATAAGTACCAAATTTCAGCCTTCTACCTACACGGGAAGTTGGAAAATTAGTGACGTTGGAAAGTTCAATATGGCGGCCGACAGTGGCGTCATACCATCGAAATAAGTACGTACATCGGTTTCGTTTAGCGCAGGGAATCTGCC
Organism: Polypterus bichir lapradei; assembly: GCA_026402145.1. Taxonomy (NCBI): domain Eukaryota; kingdom Metazoa; phylum Chordata; class Cladistia; order Polypteriformes; family Polypteridae; genus Polypterus; species Polypterus bichir. The sequence continues at coordinate 31,986,643 of JANRMT010062806.1, forward strand.
TACCAAATTTCGTGAAGATGGGGCCATAAATAAGAAAGTTCAACATGGCGGACGTTGTCGACCGTTATGACCGTTACGTGTAGAATTTCGAAATGAAACCTGCTTAACTTTTGTAAGTAAGCTGTAAGGAATGAGCCTGCCAAATTTCAGCCTTCTACCTAGACAGGAAGTTGGAGAATTAGTGACATTGGAAAGTTCAATATGGCGGCTGA
>JANRMT010062806.1:31992563-32005054 GCA_026402145.1 Polypterus bichir lapradei
ATATATATATATATATATATATATATATATATATATATACAGGTATATATATATATATATATATATATTATAAAAGATTTACTATAAATATAAAATATATATAAAAATATAAGGATGTAAGAACTGGAGGTATGTGCTCATATTTTCTTATTCTTGTAATAATTATTGCAGTAACATTTTTAATTAACTGAAAGCTGTAAAAAAGAACAGTTTGAACATCCAGTGAACACCACATTGCATTAGTCAATCCTACTAGAAATACATGCATGAATTATTTTCTTAGAATCCCACATAGTATATAATTATTAAGTATATGTGGGTCTAAGTCGGACTTTTTAAGTAATGGTTTGATGACTGACACTTTTAATTCATCAGGTACTGTGCCATACAATAGTGAGCTATTGATAATGCTAAGAATAGGTGCTGCAAGAACATCTATTGCACATTTTACTAGTTTTATTGGCACTGGATCTTGCGAACAAGTAATAGGTTTCACTTTAGATGCTGAGATCTGGGATCTTATATTTTTAATTTTCTCATTGAAAAAGTTCATAAAGTCTCTACTGCTAATGTCTGTTGGTATTGTGCACTGTAGTTATGAATTACCATTTGTTAAATTAGCCACTGTTCTAAACCGTACACAAGGATTGTTATTGTTGTTGTCTATTATTTTAGTATAGTAGTCTGAGCAGGTTGTAAAAAGAGCTTTTTTATATTTTTTAATCAGTCTCTGTCCATGGAATTTGAAAGACCTGCATTTTTGTTGTTCTCCATCTTTTATCACTCTAATTTAAGAGCTTGAGTGCTCTCATCAACCCATGGTTTCTATGTACTTTCAATTACTTTTGTTTTAAGGGGAACCACTCCACCCAGAGCATCTATCAAGGTGCACAGCTCACAGGAGCTCCGGCTTAGCAGACACATTCTCTTAATTTTCATTAAATTTCTACACTGTACATCAATTTCTCCTTCTTAAAGGCAGATATGATTCATAGGTAGAGGAGTCTGTTGTAGTAGTGAATGCACATAAGTGAAAATATCAGTAGCAAACAAAAATAAGAACACATTGGGTGATTGCTGTTACAGAGTAATGTCATTTTCTTTAATCCCCCTATATAAAAGATAGAGTGATCTTAGTAGTAAGAGATCATCTCTGTTGTAATTTTGCCATGATGGTGCATTACAGTATAATTCAAAATATACTGCCTACAAATTTTTACTAATTTAACTGTCTTTTGGAAATTAATGGGAAGTTAGATGAAGCCATAGTTCAAATAATAAGAAATAATCAAATTTCTGTCTGAAAATGGCTGCTTCCCAAAATTAAACTTTTAATTTTTATAATAATTTATTAAAACAAGGTAAGACATGACTTTAGGGTTAATGTTGAAACACTAATAATGTGATTTATTGTTCATTAATCACTCATTAACCCACCTTTTTATATCTGACTCTGTGGAAAAGTTGCTATATCCTGATATTTTCATTCTTTTGCTTCTGTTGAATCTTTTCATAAAACCAGATCATATAGTACAGTGCCTTATGAAGGGCAATATGTGGGAATATTTCAGGCTTTCATGAAACAAACAGCAAACAAGAAGTTCAGGTTTAGTGGATTTTGGGTGTTTGCCATCCCTATACATACTCCTGTATATTTAGGAATCTCCCACTTTAGGCCTTGACAAAACAAAATTGCCATACAAGTAAAAAACACAAATTGAAACTGACAAATTTTATTGGTATAGCTGAAAACAAACTGTAGATACCCCTTATTTTTAGATATTACACAGCTAGATCATATAGGCTATGATGGCAATATACAGTGTCCAGGTTTTACACCCCTGAACTCTTAAAACAAAAGTCTGAGCTAAGGCAAGGGTTTCAGCTGTTAATCAAAAAATAAGCAAACAAAAGAAATTATTGTATTTTTAAGTGTATCATTAGTAACAACAGTGTTACGAACATCCTGGACAGAGCTAGTGTTCGTAATTTTTAAAGTAAAAAAATATAACCAGTTTTCATGAATTTCAACTTTGATTTTTTGTAAATTTTGCATACTTTTATTTCGTACTTAAATACAGTACAGGCCAAAAGTTTGGACACACCTCCTCATTCAATGTGTTTTCTTTATTTTCATGACCATTTACAGCACTCCATCACTCTCCTTCTTGGTCAAATAGCCCTTACACAGCCTGGAGGTGTGTTTGGGGTCATTGTCCTGTTGAAAAATAAATGATCGTCCAACTAACCTGACTTCTGCACAACACAACTGCTGGTCCCAACCCCATTGATAAAGCAAGAAATTCCACTAAATAACCCTGATAAGGCACACCTGTGAAGTGAAAACCATTTCAGGTGACTACCTGTTGAAGCTCATCGAGAGAATGCCAAGAGTGGGCAAAGCAGTAATCAGAGCAAAGGGTGGCTATTTTGAAGAAACTACAATATAAAACATGTTTTCAGTTATTTCACCTTTTTTTGTTAAGTACATAACTCCACATGTGTTCATTCATAGTTTTGATGCCTTCAGTCATGAAAATAAAGAAAACACATTGAATGAGGAGGTGTGTCCAAACTTTTGGACTGTACTGTACTTGTTTCTTTTATCATTATCCTGACAATGCTTTTTTTTTGTTTATCAACACTTTTTTTCTTTGCATCTGGTTTCAGAATTGGTCACTTTCAGTTTTTGAGAACTGCAGGTTTAAAATGGAAATAAAACACTATTTTATAGAAAAAAGCAATATATTTTAAAAATTGATTATTCAGATTTGGAAAAAATTATAAACCACACATATAATTGTTTTAAAAATATTTTTTACTTTCAAAAAACCAAGTCATTTGAAAGATTATTTCCTCTTATAATCCTCTGAAGGTGTTTCATGGTGGAATGACCAACAGAGGTCTGCTAACATGGACTCGCTCCACTTTCCCCTGTATTTTATTTTAGGCAAAAATCCAAATGAGAGTGTAGGAAATTGATTTTTAAAGACATGCCTTACTCATGTGCTAGGGTTTTCCACCTTTGTATTCCCAAAAAACTTGTGGCACACACTTTTTTTTTGTAGAAAGGAAGAGTGTGCATTCTTTTACTATTGGCTTACCGCACGTTCCCTGGTCAAGACAATGGGCGGATCAACCCAATCTTGCATGTTTCTGTAAAAACCATTTAAACCACACATTGATCTCTTCTGGACAATAAAAAGGCATCATTCTAACCTTCTAAGCATAACTTCCTGACTACTCTGGAGGAATAAGAACAGAAAGAACTACTGACTGAGAGCAAAACATGTAGCAGAAAACTTAATTTTGGGCTGTTTCAATCTCGTTTAAAGTTAAGAACAAGGAAAACTGACAATTTTTAGCTCAAGATATACTTCAAAGTATATATTCGGCATGACAAATACTTCTGCCATGAAACAAAACATGACTTTTTTCAAAACTTTTTTTTAACTAAATTAAGTATATAGTGAAAATGGTTTCTGGTAAACAAAATTCAGTTTCAGAAATGGATACAGCACACCTAAATCTATAAAGTACACTGATTTTTTTTTTTTTAAGTGAAACACATTTCTTATTACAAACGAGCTCCATTTGCCCCAGTCCCCTTAGATGACATCCTGTGCAGTACATGTCCAGGTATCCCAAAGCCATTCCCACAAAACAGGCTAACAGTGAAAACATCACTCAGGAACTAGTAGGGGCCTTTGTGCAGGTAGGCATATCCAAAGAAGTTTTCACGGACCAATAGAACACCCTTCACCTCAGATATGTTCAGGGAAGTGGCCAAACTGCAAACTTCGCATTAAACACCTGAAGACTTTGGTTTATTACTCCCATAGAGACAGGTCAGTGGAATGTTTGAACCACACACTTAAACAGATGTTGAGGATGGTGGCACGCGATGATAAGAGGGACTGGTACCTGCTACTGTCTCTTGATTTATTTGCATATCAGGGCAAGTAATTCAGAGTAGGATGTGTAAATGAGGACCATCACACAATCCCCCTGGTGTTTATACAACTGGGCCTGCACGTGCTACTGTACACCCACTCTAGGTGTTCCTTTATTAGAGGTTTCAACTTTGAAAACCTTTTGTGTACTTGTGCAATGTATTCCAGTATATTGGTGGAAGGCAAGGTTTTGGACTACCACCATTCTTTTATGTTATCCATGCATTCACAGGCTTTAGTCTATCCGAACTTCTGTACAGGGGACAGCCTGGAGGTAAATGTGTGTATGTATGTATATATGTAAAACTTGCAACATGATACCCTAGCACAATTTTCTCCCCATGAGTCATATTGTTTCTGCGTTTTTCATAGCTCTGTAAGTTAGTTATTATCTTTTAGAAAATCTGAAATTATGATTTTTCATATATTGGAACATTAAGTACACCTACATTATTACCAGGCCGTGTTTATATCAGGAAAAACAAATATTCTTTTTATAAACTAGTACATCTTAGTAATTCATCATAGGTGCAAAGTCTGCATCATCCATGAACTATTTATAAAAGACATACTCTCAGTAATGAGGCAACCATTCCAGCAACATTGCATTCAGCTTAAACTAATAAAAATGACACAATAAGCTTTCTTTAAAAGCAGTCTTAGTGGTTGAATTTATATATTAATTTCCTAGAATGTGCAGAAATATGAGTATTTTATTCAATAATAAAATTTGAACTGTTTCATCTCTCCATCTATATATATTAAAACTGCCATTGTTTCCGTCAAAAAGCACACTTAAGTGAGGCTTTTTATTGAAGTATATTTTATATTACTCACTCTGAGATGTAAAAGAATCATTTTTTTACCACTGGAAAATTATTCCCATGACTACGTATCAGTACAACAGACTAACCTTTATCTTGAATTATGGAGTAGTGATTGACATTTTAAGTAGAAATTAAAAAAAAAAAAAAACACCAAACTGGATCATTTAAATATTTTGCCATTTTTCTCTGTGTTTTTTGCAGTGCTTATTCTATCTAGTAAAATTTTGACTTCATTTCCTCTTGAATCCAAAAATGGTAAGCAGTGTAGCAGTAAGAGGATGAAACTTTATCCACAAATTTAATTAAGTTTAAAATATGGGTACAAGGAAAATTTATTACAAAATAAGAAATTCAAGTCATATGTTTAAGCAATGTAACTAATAAAACTAGTGTGCCCTAGTGAAATAGGGATAAGTGAGGTTAACCTGCTTAAAGTTGAGCATTTTCCCTTGGCTCAGCTGTCGAAGAGGGTTATTTTTCACTTTCTACATGGAGGGCTGCATCCATATTTGTGTTCAAGAGTAGCTGTTTCATGGCAAATGCATCACCATCCAAAATAAGTCTTAAGGCATTGGGGCCATGTCTCAGATTCATTATATCAGGAAAGTAACAGAGCATTTCACCAAAGAAGGCGATGCTTAGCGAAGTATAGCAGTGTCAAGTGAACAATTACCAGGATAAAATCTGAGTGGTCACTCGTTTTTTGGATTTCTGTGACGAGGAAAGAGGGTGGCAGCTTTATGAAATTTCTATCTTTAAACTACCAGTGTAAATTCGAAGATTTTACAAACCTCACCAGATTAAATTAATTCAGATAATGGATTGAATTAGTTTTCTGGATTTTGTTTTGGCTATTACTTCTGTTTTGTTATTCTTTATTTTTACATTTTAATTTTGTACTTTGGTTTTATATTTTTTTTTTTGGATTTAGTTATTGAAAACTAAATTTAATAAAAAAATTTTAAAGTTAAGTTTTATATGGGCAAGATATTTTTGGCAGTTTCTCACTCCCAATTGCATATATTTTCAAATAAGTAACTGCTTTCTATCACCATAACTATTAATTCTTTTTTCCTTAACCTCTACTTCAATTTCTGAAATATTTTTATTGCAGTTTGAGCTACAATTCTGAATGAAAATTCTCTATAAAAATAATGCTGTTGTCGTTATAAACTGTAAGTATAACATAAAGTGATCCAGTGATCGCAGTTGCTCTTATGCCATACATCATGAAGACCTTTAAAAGGCTTGTCCTAAAAAAGCTACGACACCTGGTTTCAGAACATGCGGATCCTCTGCAGTTTGACTATCAAGCATATATAAGTGTTGAGGATGCTTTCATCTACATGCTCCACAGAGCCTACTCCCACTTGCACAATGCTGGTACCACAGTCAGGATCATGTTCTTTGACTTTTCAAGTGCTTTTAACATTATCCATCCTCAAATGGGGTAAATCCTCACAGTTTTGATCTTTATGATCCCACAATCTCCAGGCCAACAGATAGCAGTTTGTGAGGCTGAGGGACTGTGTGTGAGATATGGTGGTGTGTGATATTGGAGCACCTTGTTTACCCTCTACACAACAGACTTCCAGCACAATACCAGCATTTGCCATCTATAGAAATTTTCAGTTGACTCAGATAAGGCATATCTGTCGATTTACCATTTGAGCTACGTCCCTACCCTCACCTATGGTCATGAGCTTTGGGTAATTATCAAAAGAATAATATCACGGGTGCAAGTGGCCAAAATGAACTTTCTTTGCAGGGTGGCTGAGCTCTCCCTTAGAAGGACCCCCCCCCCCCCCCCCTCCCTTAGACATCCAGGAGTAGCTCATAGCAGAGCCGCTGACCCTGTGCATCGAGAGGAGCAAGTTGAGGTGGTTCGAGTATCTGATATGGTTGCTTCCTGAATGCCTCCCTGTGGAGGTTTTACTGGCAGAATTATATCTTCCAGAAGTCCTCAGAATGCCTTGGCATCACACAAGTATGAACTGGCAAGTGTGGCTGGGAAAAAGAACATTTGGGCTTCACTGCTAAGATTGTTGACCCTGTGACCCAGCTTTGAATAAGCAGTGGAAAATGAATGATTGAATGAATGAATCACCTGTCATAGGCTGCATTAATAATGGAGATGAGTCAGAGTACAGGAAATTAATGGTGGATTTTGTCTTGTGGTACAGGGAAATGTGAAAGTGGTTCAGAGCTAGAAGTACCTGGGGATTCATATTAACAACAAACTGGACTGGTCTGACAAGATAGTGGTGCTGTACAAGAAGGGTCAGAGCAGACTGTACTTGCTAAGGAGACTCATATCTTTTGATGTGTGCAGCAGCCAGTATGGTGTGCTACGCTGCAGTCTCCTGGGAAAGCAACCTGAGAGCAAAAGAAGTACAATGCCTGAACAAACTTATCAAGAAAGGCTGCTCCATTACTGGGTGAACCCTGCACACACTGGAAGCTGTTGTGGAAAAGAGGATGATGGCAAAATTGGATACCATAATGAAAAATCCCCTTGGAGCACTTTCAACCACTGGCTTATTCCACCATGGTGTGCTAAGAAGCTTCTCTGGGGTTTTTTTCTGCCCACTGATATCAGGTAATGTTTGATTGGATGTACAGTATTATCAGTCCTATCAGTCTTTATTCTTATTTTTTACACTTCTACAGCTGTATGCATTTGAATTTAATAATGGTATTATTAAAGTTTATCTAATCTAATCTCCTCTGTAGTCAGTAAATATTCTGAACCAAGATCACTATTTTGTCTATAGAGTGGATCCATGATTACAGTCAGACCAGGGTCTGAGAAGTCAAAGGTAGGATCAACAGCACAAAGAACAGTTAGAAAGTACTAATCAGCATGTTTCTGAGTCCAAAAAACATGTTCCTCTTTCTTGATTCTGCAGTCCAGAATGTCAGACGTATTAGCAAAAATATAGTATTGCCAACAAAAGGTATCATAGAGCATTAGCTGATTTTTTTTATTTTACTCTACATACTTTACTAAATCTTGTTCAGATCTAAAAGCATCTCCTTTACTTTAAAATCTAAACACTTTTACTGTGATAAAGCCCTCATTGGACTATGCTTGTTGGCACTAATGATATATTAGACTTATTTCAGAAAACAATACAGGGTCAAGAGAAGAGGAAAAGATTAGTATACCATCTTGGATGACTGAAATGTCAGCAAAGTATTTGCCAGGCTCACGACATGACCATATGTTCATTGTGTTTGGCAGCATTACTGAGAGAAGTTTTTTGCAAATACAAATCATATTGCATAGTCCACATAGGTTTAGTTGTTGTCAAATGGTGAACTTGGTTCAATAACGGAGCAATCTGGGGAATTCAATAGCATTTCTTGACAGCTGTTTTTTTAAATCTCTAAAACAATACATCTTTCTTCTGACAAAAACAACCTGAAAATGAGCAAACTACAGAATGGGATAAAGCTATTAGCAATTCTCTCTTTTCAAAAATCTTTCATGGCCTTGCGTTCTACCCTTATCAAGGCATAAGGTCTGCTGTTGTGCAAGGAGGCACTAGGCTATAACTCAAGAGGTTCCATAAATAGGTAAAGTAAAGTCTTCAACTTACTAAATACAATGAATCATGACAAAGTATGGTATGTTCTTTACGTTTTGCAGACACGTAGACTGACAATTTTAACTACATGCTACAATTTCACCAACATTACAACTCCACCATGGCTTATTTTATGAATGAGTCTGCTATTTATGATACAGATGTTGTAAGATAACTATATGGATAAGGGTTTTCACTGCTAAAAAACAATTTCTGCTCAGCATGCAGCGCACCCACAAAGAATGTATTGATTTTGATGTTGCTGAAAGTACCAATAGCAAGTTCTTTACAAAAAATGATTTATTAATACAAAAGTCACACTAGATAGAAATAATCAAGGGATTGACAGAATGTAACAAAAGAACAGACAGAAAAATGATTCCGGCTGGCCCTTCGGGTCTGAATGATTTCATTCTGTCCAATAGAATGCCTCATCTACTTATCCACAAATAAAACTACTGCCATGAGCATCAAATTCTCCCTCCAAATTTCTCTTGATTCTTTCTCTGCCTCAATACCACTTGGCAAGGTTAATCACTTGTGCAACTCACCTTGTGGCTCTACGTTTAAATGGAGTATGGAAATTCTACTTCAGTTTTCAAAGTTACCTTCAGAAATCTTGTTGACACCTCCCCAGTGCTCCCGTTGGTGTCCCCACATACAGTATATTGTGGACGTTAGAGAGCACTGTTGGCCCGTGAAACCCAACAGACAGATGCTCAGGACACAAGTTTAAAAGCGCCAAGCAGATTTTTAATTCCTTCTTTGCAATAGTGCCTCCAAAACACCACATCTACCAAACGTACAATTAATCTCTATAATACACACAGTAATTCTCCTCCTCTCCTCCCAGCAGCTCTGTCCCACTCCTACCAATTCCGGCTCCCTGCTGGGTTCCTATCAGTCCTTTATATATATCTTGACCCGGAAGTGCTTTCGATCCTTCTGTCCACGTGATTTGTCAGCACTTACAGGTCAGATGGAGAGTTGCATTTTTCTTCAGCCTGGAAGCATGTCCCCATGACTTGGAAGCACTTCCGGGCTATAAGGAAAGTAGAAATCCCCATGTCTTCCTGCAGCGTCACCCGGTGGCATCCATGGTATCCAGCAGGGCTGGGAAGCTGAACTCCATCTCCCACAGTACCCTGCGGGGATCCAAGGCACCGGTATACTGCGGGGAGGTCTCCAGCGTCCTGGATATGTCAGCCGGCCAACCATCACAATATATATATATATATATATATATAGTGAAGGAATTAACACATAGAAACTCAGGTTAAGAGTTGGGGATCCTCCCCGTATACTGGGTGTAGCATCCAGTACAAAATAAAGGTCAAGTTCAAAGCAAAACATTTGACAAATTAAAGGTCTCTCTCTGGTTCTTTTATACAAAAAACAAAGGAAGTGCAATTAATGGGGAGGAGGTGCAGGGAAGGCAGAAGCTGATGTCAAACAAAGTGGCTGGAAGTATATATACAGTAATCCCTCGCTATATCGCGCTTCGACTTTCGTGGCTTCACTCTATCTATTTTATATGTAAGCATATCTAAATATGTTTAGATTTTTTGCTGCTTTGCGGGTTCTGCGGACAATGGGTCTTTTTACTTCCGATATTTGCTTCCTTAGTTGGTTTGCCCAGTTGATTTTATACAAGGGACGCTATTGGCGGATGGCTGAGAAGCTAACCAATCAGAGCACGAAGTTAAGTTCCTGTGTGCTGACTGGCTCAGCGATGGAGCGCCGAATTCGATTCCACGGCGTTAACCAGGAAGTCTTGTCTTGCTCATTCAGTATCAACGTGTTTCGCTGTGTAAAGAGTTAACTATTGTGCTCTTTTGTGTTTATCTTTGTGCGTAGTCAAGCCCTTTGTTATGGCTCCAAAACGATCTGCTCCTGCTTCAGGGGCTGTGCCCAAGCGCCAATGGAAGATGCTAACGATTGCTGAAAAGGTAAAAAAGCTACACCACTGTAGGACGCCATTATGGCATCAATGAGTCCACGATTCTTTTTATTTAAAAAGGAGGAAAAGAATATAAGATCTACGGCCGCAGTGTACTTTAAACCAGGGCGCAAAACGAGTTGTAAGTGGACGTAATAAGGCAGTAGTACGGATGGAATCTGCTTTAGGGATTTGGATTGAAGACTGCCAGTAGAAGAACAATGGCGGTGCTACACAGTCACCTGAAGAAGCTCCTTTAGAAGGGCTGTAACGCTCTCCTTTGTTGTGCAGTAAAATTAAACTCATCGTTATTGGACAAGTCGTCGTGTCATTGTTGGTGAGTAACCATAATTAATTTTCTACTTACAGTACTTAGTACATGTACGTACGTTTCGTGTCACTGTACACACAGTTACTGTATACAATTTTTCTTGCATTGTACGTATTTATTGCTTATGGCCTGTCTATCGTAATGTCTGTAACACATGTGATATCGGAGATGATCGATATCTTTACAATAATATTTAGGTTTTACTGTTGTGGACTGGGACCCGGACACAGGCAGACGGACAACATAGTTCCACCACATACTGTTTATTTACAATATATTTACAATTGTTTTGTGCACTCACACACCCCAGTGCCTCCAGCACCGATTCCCCCAATGTCCAGGCCTCACAGTCTCTGTGCCTCTCTCTTGGCCGCCTTCCGTCCTCTCTCCACCTCTGTCCTCTTCCACCCGACATCCACTATCGACTGAAGGGAGGCGGCCCCTTATATGGGAACCCGGATGGGCTCCAGCTGCTTCCCGGCAATCAGTCCTGGCCACACCCCAGTGTGGCGGAAGTGCCGGCTGCGCACCCGGAAGCCGTCCAGTTGTCCCCTGTCGTCTTCCCCCCAACACTTCCTGGTGTGGCGGAAGTGCTGGGCTCCAGGGTTCCTCAGGCACCAGGGCGCCGTCTGGCGGTGGCCACGGGCCCCTACAGGGTTGGGCTTCCAAGCCCTCTACCCGTGGCCCCCAATACAACCAGGGCGATCACCCCCTTGCGGTCTGGAGGAGGCACAAGCCCTCCTCTGGTCCTCCTGGGCGTCCCGGCCGGGCTCCAGCCCCGACCGGGTCCCACACGGGATACTCCGGCATCGGGGCGCCGCCTGGCGGTGGCCACGGGTCCCTACAGGGCTGGGCTTCCAAGCCCTGTACCCGAGGCCCCCAACATAACCAGGATGGACGCCCCCTCGCGGTCTGGAGGAGGCACAAGCCCTCCTCTGGTCCTCCTGGGCGTCCCGGCCGGGCTGGGACCACACTCTATATAAACAGTGTGTTTACATACATAATTTCAATGAATCTTACCTAATATCTAAGAGAATACAAAGGGTTTATGCTGTATAACTGTGTGGGGAATATTTATAAACAGTGTGGTAGAGTTTATAAGGGCTTGAAATATATAAAAATAACCATACAAACATATGGTTTATACTTTGCGGATTTTCACCTATCGCGGGGGTTCTGGAACGCAACCCCCACGATCGAGTAGGGATTACTGTATATATCTATACTAATAAACGGCAAAGCCCTCACTCACTCACTCACTCACTGACTGACTGACTGACTGACTGACTCATCACTAATTCTCCAACTTCCCGTGTAGGTAGAAGGCTGAAATTTGGCAGGCTTATTCCTTACAGCTTCCTTACAAAAGTTGAGCAGGTTTTATTTCGAAATTATACGCATAATGGTCATAACTGGAAGCTGTTTTTCTCCATTTACTGTAATGGAGATGAGCTTGAAACCCGTGGGGGCGGAGTTTCGTGTGACATTATCACGCCTCCCACGTAATCACGCAGTACGTAGAAAACCAGGAAGAGGCCCAAAAAGCGCTGAAGAAAACATGCATTATATAATTGAGAAGGCAGCGAAACAATAAGAAGCGAGCGAGTGACATCTACAACCATATTCATGAGTTCTGCTACTTCGGAAACAAAGCACGATGTAAACCTAAACTTTAAATTAAGTTCATAGACAGGCTGCCGCTGGCGTTTGTAATTTAGTGCCTGCCCATATAAGGCCGTCCGTCAGCGGCAATCCAATAGCAAACTGCCACGGGTAAATATTCACGGGTGAAGGACTGTGCTTATGCAGAGGAAGATGAGATGGTCAGGGTGGTGTTTGGCACAAACTCAG
>JANRMT010062806.1:32005454-32065398 GCA_026402145.1 Polypterus bichir lapradei
TTTAACACACTACTTCTCCGCTGCGAAGCGCGGGTATTCTGCTAGTAATTATATATATACAGGCAGTCCCCGGATTACGTACGAGATAGGGACTGTAGGTTTGTACTTAAGTTGAATTTGTATGTAAGTCGGAACAGGTACATTAATTTAGACTGTAACCAAGTGCTCTGCCAATGAATTATGGCGTTTCACCTCTCTCTGACATTTTTATTATTTCTACTTTATTTTCAATGGTGATGATTTTTCTCTTCTTTACTGTATCACCAGCACTTGCGTCAGATTTGTGTTTCAGAGACATTGCTGAAAGGTGAAGACAAAAGATTAAGATGAGCTCTTCTGCACAGCACTGTACACGCTATCAAAGCAGGAAGGCACCAGTCGTCAGGATGTCTGATGTACTGACAAGAGACAACTTCCTGCTATGTACGTAACAGTACAAGCAGGCTTGCTATTAAGAATGAATGAAGGTGGCGAGGGGTGGTTCATCACCAGCCCACCTCACAGTCACCTCAACTATAGTATGCTGCCTGCAGCGTCCGCCTACTGAAAACGAACACGGTGCAGCCAAAGGCGGGTAGTGAATCACCCTCATTCAATAGGCAGCCATCCAATGCACACTACAATGCTACCCCCCCGCCGCCCCGTTCACCCTTAATGGCCTCCATTCAGCCACAACAGGGTCACCGCTTGCAGCATTACCAGCCACCCTCCGAGAACAAAAGGGCCAGCCATGTGTGGTGGGCAGGCAGTGAAACCGCTTTCCACTGGGAGGCCCCCGAGGGACACTACACTGCGCAAGCATTGAAATCACCCCCCTCCAGCCTCTGTCCAGCCACCGCTTGCAGCATCCCCATGCTGAAGATGACAGAGCGGCAGTTACTGAGGCGCATGTGTTGCAACTGCAGCCCATTAGTAAGTTGTAGGTCGGATGTCCGTAACCTGGGGACTACCTGTATATATAATTCCAATACGGTTGAATAATACAAAGAAAGAGTTATTTAAAGAAAACTTTACTGATTCATTTATAAAGTGCTTCACTTACAGGTCAGCCATATATTCATTCCAGTTTCTTACTTCTCTAGGGAGCATGTCACAATTAACAATAAGTAAACATAAACTGTAACATATAGGAGTGTTTGAAGATTACTTATCCAGACAACTTGTTAGTATGCTGCCTATTTTTGTTGATCACACAATCAGCCTTGCAAAGTTTCAAAGTTATCAATGTGTTTTGGGACTTTTACTTCATACTATCTTTAAGGCTAGTTTAATCTGTGGGCCCAGCAACAGTTGAACAGGATCTTCTTTTGCCATTTTCTTATCATGCCCCATCTCTCCCCGTCAGTCACTGCAATGCTGCATATACAGGGCACTACTTCTTCGAACAGAGTTTCACTTGTGACATACCTGGCTTCAGGTAGGGAATGAAACTTTAGAATTCAATGATTTCAAATACAAAGATTTCGTGACATGAACTTGAATATAAGAAGTGTTAAGGTCTGTGTGTAATTTGACTACTTCTTAAAATTTACAAGAGGAGCATTTAAAAAGTCATTAAAATTTCTCTTCTTCATATAGCATATCCCAGTATTGTTATCGTTAATGAAAGCTGAAACAAAAACGTCTGCAAACTATAACAAAAACAAAAAAATAGAAATGAAAACAAAATTAGTTTTTGTGCTTTAATTTAAACATTTCACCACACTAGCTTTGTCGTAATGTACATATGAGCATGCAGTTTCCAGCATGTTTATTAAATAAAATTTAAAAATATGCATTCGTAATATTAGTTTAGAGAAGAGCATTGCTTTGTGCGCATATGCAAACTAACCCTTGCTGGTAATGCCAGAATGTGTGGATTTCATTGGTCAGCATTCCCTTTTGGAGCTGAGAGCAAATACCAAAGCCTCATCATTTATCAATGACATATTCTGTGGATTTTATTGGCCATATTCGACCTTCAGTCATAGATCCCCCGCAGACAGCGAGTTGCAGGTAGCATTCACCAAACTTGAAGGTAAAGGAACTTAAGTTAAAACATGTTACCTGTTACTTTGCAAGATACAGCTAAGTACTGTAGTTTGAAAATTAGAGACATGGAGGATTTGTCAAGTTCGAATAGCTACTTCCATGCTTCAAATTCAGTCAGTATTTACAATGGAAATAAATGTTATCTTTATACTCCAAGGAAGGTAGGAATTTAAGCAATTTCACCCATATTTCGACGTTGCTTGTTTGTTGGCAGTATAATCACAATGATATATTAAGTTGACAGACATGTAGCATGCAATTAATGTTATCAATGTAGCTGATGTTACACGCAGACATTGACTTTTTAATCGTGTTATTATTATTGATGTTTCAACGAGGGCAGTGCAGTGTCACAGAGCAAGTTCATGTAACACTTTTGTGATTAATTTCTCTATACTAAATGATCTATCAATAGCAAATGGTCAGATTGTAAAAATCTTGATTTATTTAGAAAGTTGCAGTATTGCAAACTTTTTTTTTAGAGGATCATGATGACACCAGAATGTGCCTGGCAGCTCATCAGCACTACTTTGAAATATACCATTCTGCTCAGGATTTATTTTAACAAGAGTAATATACCAAATCTGCTCTATAGGCGATGTACCTATGCTTAACACATAGCTCATAAGTTGTAAAGCACTACAGATATCTGATTCATTGCATACTGCAATCTTGATATATTGTGCAAAAATAAAAAATTAAAAAAAAAAAAAAAAACTAGAGGTGACTTTGTTGAATGTTTATTTTGTAGCAACATGGAGGTCTGGCTGGGATTGTTAGATCTGAACTGAACAGCAAATGAATAACCATTGAATGGTTTGGTGTTTGGCTGTAAAACTGATAACAAAATCTGCTCCTATCCTATTTATTAATCCTTACAACTGTGGGTGATTGTAACATCTATATACCTACATTTAATTGTTCAGTTCAGAAACCCAGCTTTCTTCTTTTCTTCCTGCTTTTTTGTAATCTACTTCTGAACTTCAAATTTCAAATATTTTTCTATTATCAGGTGTTTAATGTTTGATATTATTTGTATCCTGTGTTATTAATGTTTTATTCCTAATACATTTCTTTAAATATTTGTGAAAGGCTTTGAGCATGGGAAGGTTCTATATAAAAACTATTATTATATTAGTAATAATAATATTATTACATAGTATCATGAGTTCAGGAGTGATTGCTAATCTGGTCAGTGTCTATATGGAGTTTGCATGTTCATCCCGCAACTTTAGATATTGTTTTATAGCTTGTGGTCCATGGCCGGCCTTTTATCCCGGCCAATACCCCCAGGCCGCCAGAGGGAGCCATCCCTACAACATGGAGATGCTTCAGATTCTAGCAGGGCATCATGGACTATAGAGTTTTCCTGTAAAGCCCTGCTAGATAATATCAGGACCACCAGGGGTCGCTCCAGGGAGAACCAGGGACTGCTATTTGCCCTACGCCCCGGAAGTACTTCAGAGTCACATGAACAGAAGGAATGATGTACTTCCGGGGTGAAAAAGAGGACTTTTATCTGACCCGGAAGTGATAAGGAATTATGGACTGAAGGATGAGAAACACTTCCGGGTCAGGAACTATATCAGAACTTTGGGAACTCCCAGACGATGAGCTGAGGTGGTTGGTAGGAGGGTAACGCATCTGGGAGTAGAGGATTGTTATTGATTATTGAGAATTGTTTACTGTATGGTAGTAGTGTGGAGTGGAGGGTGCTTGGTGCACGTTATAATAAAAATAAGAATTATTGCACTTTTACCTGGTGTTTGGCATGGTACCTGAGGGTTCAAGGGAGCGATAGCGCCCCCTACTGTCACAAGCTGTATATAGAAGTGTGTCATTAAACACTCTCGATGGCCAAAATCTGTTTCTTCCTACATATGTTGTTAAATTTCATACACCTAGTTTAGGCTCACAGGGAGCTCCCCGGGTTTTGCATGTAGCTTATTAAGTGAAAGATCTGAGCTGTTGCTATAAAAGTCTTAATATAAAGTAAATACATGAAAAGCTTTATCTCTATTTCTTCTGTTAATGTTGTTATCACAGTTCACAGTAAAAATTGCCAGAAAAAAATGCACTTTCAAAGCTTTGAAATGAGTAGGTGGCATATTATCAGCATTCGGAGATAATATAAAATAAGTGCATATGTGTGCAATAATCTTACTGCTTGCAAGCTCAAAAATAAAACAGAAAGCATTTTTGAAATTATATACCCTTTCCTTAAACTTGTTGCAAGTTAAGGTAACAAATTACATCAGAGCAAACTTAATTTGATTTGATTCTTGCATTTTTATTATACTGGAAGCCTTGAACTATCCTATTATCATGAGAAAGTTGAATCCTGTCACAGAGAGTAAAATTGTATGTATTAAGATGTCAGGTAAAACAAGAAAATGTATTTTTATACTTGCAAAACTGTATCTTTGTGGACTTTTTTGGTGTGTGAAACATAACCAGTAAAATGTGATTAAAACAAAAAGCTATAATTGCTGAAAAAATTAAACTGAATAAAAAATAAAAAAATAAAACCAACAACAATATCTAAAAAAATCTTAAAACTAGAAAAATTCTGACAAAACAAGAACAACCTGGAACCTGGAATAACTCTAAATCAGTCTACTCACCCTATCTGTCCTTCTAAGCGTCTCTGCAGAGCCTTTTTATTAAGAAACAGCTAAAGAGGAATAATTAATTCTTGTGGCCACAGTAATTGTTTTTTTAAAAACAGGTCCCTGCTACGAGATGGCCAGGAATCCTGCCAACTAGACCGCTTGTGGCCACCAGGGGCTCTCCAACTCCCCAAACCCCTAACAAAGGCTCGGACACAAGTATAAAATGAACAAGATGATTTATTTCGGGAAACTTTTTCCCAGGAAGTATTTCCCACAGCGCAGTCACAAAGTAGCACACAGCAATACGTTTTGTCTTCTCTCTGTAACTCTTTGTCTTCTTCCTTTTTGTTTTTGCCTCCTCTACTACTCACAGCAAGCTGCATCATTCTTCCTCCCAACTCTGGCTTCTGGAGTTGAGGCAGCCTGCTTCATTTATGCTTCATCTGGACGCACCTCAGATGTTCCAAAGTCACAGCTTGGAAGCACTTCTGGGTGAGGTGAGAGTCTGACAAAGTAGGGCTCCCCAGTTCCCGCAGCATCCCTTGAAAGCATCCACAGAATCTAACAGGGCTAGGTCCAAGAACTACAGTCCCATGATGCCCTGTGGGGAACTATGGTGCTACTGCAACTCAGGGAGGCTGCCATCGAGCAGTCTGGGGGGACAGTGCCCCATGAATGCTGTCTCCCCCGTCCTTCCATCTTGAGGGGATCCTAGCTGGGTAAGGATGCCGGCATTCCCTCATAGAAGCTACCATTGTCTTCAGGGTGCGATTCACTTGCTTGGTGAGGTTGGACTGGGGATGGTATGCAGTAGTTTTTTTATGGATTCCTTCATGAAGCCCTCCATTATCAAACTCATAAATAGCAGACCTCTGTTGGAAATTATGATCTTCAGGACCACCCCCAAGTGGGTAAAAATCTTGTTCCTTAGGGTGGAGCATACCTGTTCAGTTGTTGAATTTGGCAAAGCAAAAAGATCCACCCATTACAGAAATAATCTACCACCACCACCAGAACAGTCTTTTTGTTCTTACTTGGTGGCAATGGTCCCATCATGTAAATTCCCCACATCTCTCCTTGTTCAGCAAAGAATGTCCACTGTAATGTCCATTTGGTAAACCAGTTTTTTTTTAAAGTTAGCAGGTTGTACATGTTCTCACATAGCTCCACATGTCCTTCCACACTGTGGACCACCAGGCTACCTCCAAGATTTTCTTCAGAGTCTTCAGTCTGCCAAGATGGCCAACAAAAGGGCTGTAATTAAAGTAGGCCAAGAACTCCAGGATGAGCACCTCAGGGATAAGTAGCTGGTATTTCTCACTCCCTAAGTTTAGATGAAGCACAACAATACAATATCCCTTGGAAATCCTGATATTGAATACAGACAGCTCACGGCTCACAAATTTCTGTGACATCATGACAGACCAGACTGATACACTGAGCATGAGTGATGTCTGATATGTCAACAGGCAGGTCAAAACCCTAATCGATATTAGGATTATTGATGATACTCAACCACATTGCCACAACCATTCCAGTAAAAGGCCTTAAAGGTGAAATGATGGAGACAAAGAACCCACCTGGTATGTCGTGAGGGCATCTTCGGGCAAATAAATGCCCAGGCCATAGCACAGTGGTCTGTGTACACCTCAAGCATTGTTCCCTAGTTTAACCATCTTTCCACTGCCATCATGACTGCCAGATATTTCTTCTTGAATGCTGAATAGATGAGCTCGGAATCATGCAGAGGCTTTAAAGCATAAAGCAGTGACATGCTGTTCTTCATTACTTATCTGAATTAAGATGGTCCCAAGCCATACATTACTGACATAAGTCTGGAATTGGAAGATGATATGGCTGTGCTAAAACTGGTGTTTTCAAAAGGTGTTTCTTCAATTGTTCAAAAGCTTTTTGGCATGCAGGAGTCCACTGTCATGAGGTTCTGCAGTGTCAGCCAATCTCAGAATCAACCAAACCACCATTCTCAAAAAAGCGTTAAAGGGCAAAAGTTAAAGATGCTAAGATTTGCATTGGGTGTGACGAGGATGGACAGGATTAGAAATGAATACATTAGAGGGTCAGCTCAAGTTGGACGGTTGGGAGACAAAAGTCAGAGAGGCGAGATTGCGTTGGTTTGCACATGTGCAGAGGAGAGATTCTGAGTATATTGGGAGAAGGATGCTCAGGATAGAGATGCCAGGTAAGAGGAAAAGAGGAAGGCCTAAGCCTAAGCAAAGGTTTATGGATGTAGTGAGAGAGGACATGCAGGTGATGGGTGTAACAGAACAAGATGCAGAGGACAGAAAGACATGGAAGAAGTTGATCTGCTGTGGCAACCTTTAACGGGAGCAGCCGAAAGAAAAAGAAGAAAAACAATAAATAGTACAAACAGACACTGACAACAAATACATCTGACAATTGTTACAGAGAAACTGCTAAAGAGAAATTATATATATTGTGATGGACGGCTGGGTCCCATGCCCGGTCGGGACACCCCTGCTGCATATGTTTCGGAGGAGCAACCATGGACAGCTCAATACCTCCCCCGGGACGCTTGGTGGCAGCCTCCCGGGCCGACTATTATTCCCCAGCCTCCCGCCTGGCTCCATGGGAGACGGAGTCCTCCACAGCCAGGTTGTGAGCTGGGTTGGCCGCTAGGGGGTGCTGCGTGGAGTCAACAGCCTGGCTGGATGAATCTTCAGCCCCACCCGGAAGTGCAATTGGGACCAGGTGGTCAAGAACCTGGAACGCTTTTGGGTGGGCTATAAAAAGGGCCTGCCACCACCACTCATGAGCCAGAGTCAGGAGGAGGAGGACTAAGCTTGGTGAGGAGGAGTGGTGGAAGAAGAGAGTGTTTTGGTGGTGTTTTCCTTTGTGTTGTGTTTGCTTTGGGACTGTGTTGAGCTGTGTGACACGGGAAGACGTGTCCCACAGCTGAAGAGAATAATAAAGCCTGTGTTTATTTTGTACATGCCTCTGTGTTAGTCTGTGCCAGGTTGGGCGCTATACAGCATCCATATTACAATATATATATGTGTGTGTGTTTGTGTGTATGTGATAAGATAATTTTTTCTATGAAATTACATTATCATGACTGGAATCTCCTTTAATATCTATAGCTGATCAATCTTAATAATTGTAAGAGCCATTTTCCTAGTTCTATAAAATATATGAATATTTATTAGATGATAATGCATAAAATATGGGAGGTTCCTATAACCCCCGTGAATAGAATTGAGTTGGTATTTTCCTGTCATTTCTTAACAGTTTTTGAGTAAACAATGTTCGTTAGTTAGAGTCTAGCCTTGCCTATTGTAAGGTATAGAGGCATACGGTTTTTTAACCGTGTCCTTGTTTGAGCTCACGTTCGTGCTTGCGCACGTGAACGTGCCTCGGTACATGTCAATGTGCCAACGGTCTACGGGCCTTTTGAGTGTGAAGTAACTCTTACAATAAAAGATTTAAGTATTGAACCGTATGTTTAAGGCATACAGAAGAAGAAATTAAGAACTTTTAAGTAAAGAAATAACCAAAGCTTCTTAAGAAAAACTAAGTCTATAGAAGATATATTTTTTCCTTTTTTTTTGCCTTTATTCTATGTAACTATTTTTCTTTTTATTCTTGTGTGGAATATTTGATTTTAACTTTCACTAAATATTTTTAAACGAACTTTTGGACTTTGAGATTTATTTGACACGCGTCTTACCCGTGCCTGACTTCGCCTTACACATTGGCAGCTACACTAAAGTTAAAAAACCTGCCTGAAGTTTTGAAACCTGCTTAAGATCTGAACCTGCCTAGGACTAAAAGTTTAAAATTGCTTTGGATTAAAAGAAAGCAAGCCTGCATTTTCAACGCCATGGCATCTGAGTCCGGGAGCCAGAGAACATTTCGAACCCCTATTGAAAGTAACAGTGGTGTGAGTGGAAGTCACGACGATCATGATGTTTCAATGGAGGATCATCTTGATGACGACATAAAGCCTTCCAATTCATTAACAACTAAACTTCAATCCGAAATGGACTGCAAATACAAACAATTATCTAGTGTGATGAAGACCGTGAAAGATTTACAAAAAATGAATTTAACTGTGAAGCTTTAAAATCGATCATCGAGAACTCGTTCTTTAACCTGAGAATGGAATATAAAAGGTTAAATGACAAACTCTTATCCCTCCAGAGCCATGAAGATACACGGAAAATGCTACAAAAGAACTGTGATGCTAAAATGGAAATTTGTAATAAATTTACGGGATGTACAATGAATTGGGTTCTTGAAGTACGTCAAAATATAAGCTTCAATCAGCAGCCCGACTTTACGGCTAACCAATTCAAGGATTACAGAACGACGAATGACATTCCTGACGTCTCTCCAGAAGATAGTATCTCACAGGTTTCCATTCAAAGTAAAAGTCATATAAGTTCGGCGGCAAATTCAGCCAAAGCCTCCCAAATCTCCGCAAAATCTAAACGTAGTACAAGTTCAGCCGGGACTTCTATGAGCGCCATCAGATCTCAAGAGGCAGCACACGCCGTACTGTTAGCTAAAGCGGAGAATCAAAGAAAGCAACAGGCTAGATATGGAAGAAATGCAGTTAAAAGCTCAATTGAAAGCTAAAAGAGATCAATTAAAATTGGAGGCAGCTATCGCAGAATCCGAAGCGAAATTAAAAGCACTTAAAGGGCGCAATCGCAGTCTTAATAGACTGAGTCAGAAACCAGATGTGAGAAGCGCAAAACCACAAGAAGCAAGTATTCGTGACTTCCCACGTAACAACGAAAGTAAAAAAAATCCCCAGCAATTGCTTTATCAGCAGGAAAATAAAGCGCCAGCACCTCTTCAACAATCGCTTTACGATAAGCGCCATGATCAACAGAAAGAACAACAGTATAAGACACAAGCGCCTTATGTGCCATACAAAAAGATCCCAATATTTGACGGCGATCCCTTGAAATATGTGGACTTTATAAGAGCATTTGACCGAGCTATCGATGAGGCGATAGAGAATCCGCAAGATAAATTGGACCTATTGGCACAGTTTACTAAAGGTTCACCTCACGAGATTGTTAAAAACTGTAAACACTTGTCACCGTTAGAAGGTTATCGAAAGGCCAGAAAGAAACTCGAAAGTCTCTATGGAAACCAGCTACAGAAAGCCGATGCCTATATGAGAAAAGAGAAAGGGCGATCGCAAATAAAGCCAAACGATGGAGAAGAACAGAACGATAATGCGATCTTTCTTGGCGAATGTATAAATATTATGCCCGACTTACAAAGCGGACAACGATTTGAAAGTAAGAATAACCTTCACTGTAAAAAAATTGACTGTAAGTTTACAGTAAATTACTGGCTACTAGTTGCATTACTTTTACAGTATTTTACTGTATCATATTACAGTACATTACAATAAAATTACCATACCACACTGTGACTTCACAGTAAACTGGGCAAGTAAATTAATGTAGCAGTATGTTGCTGTTGAATTACAATAATTCACCATTTTCAATTTACATTAATCTACTGTATTTTTACATGCCAACTGTAAAAGTAATGCAACTCAGTAGCCAGTAAATTACTGTAAATTTACAGTTGCAATAACAACATTAAATATTGTAAAGGACATTAAAACAACCTCAATCACCCATCCTATTTACCAAATTTTCCCAAATTTCCATCAAGTTAAGTTCTGAAGGTCTCTAAAGTCCCCTTGTCCACCTCACTACTTGTTCACTTGTTCCTTGCATTTGTGGTTTTCTGTATGATGTTTGTACAAAATATGTTTCCATCAGTGTCCCTGTAGTCAGGATTAGACTTTTACCAGTCACTTTACAACACATATAATCTTTAAATTATTGAAAATTAATAAAGTTAAACAAAAACACATTGTGTTTTGCATATTTATTCAGCAGTGTTTCTTCAAAAGTTAAATGCACAGAATGCCTCAAGTATACACTTTTAAATTCAATAAAAGTCTTAACAGGCAGTTCAACTTTTTTTTTTTTTTAAATTGCACAAACAAAATGACCTAAACCTCACATACAGTAAGTATATGTACAATAAACAAAAACACATTTTTTACTGTACTGTATATCTAATATCATCTGTAGTAAACAACTTGCCACATACTGTACCACAGTGTCCGCAGTTGTTATTGGCTGTCTAGTAGTTATCTAGTAGTCAATACTGTATTATTTGTAAATATATGCTACTTTTTTCCAGATATGCAGACATCTGAAAGGGTCAAGTGCAGAAAATCAATCAATAATTCTGAAACCATGTCTCCTTTTCAAAGGTATATTTTAAGAAATTAAAGACATAGAACTTCAGTGTTTAACATTTAAACAATAATATTAAAAAACAAAAATGTAATTACAAAGCAGTCTAACATTTTTAAAGACAGCAAGATAGAAATTCAACTGAGGCAAAACAGGGGATTAAAACACTTTAAATCAATTTGAATTATTAGGAGTCCTTTCAGAAAATAATCTCTACATTGACATCCATTCAAAATCAATTAGTTTCCTCAAAAGTGTGCAGATTTTTTGGTTGATGTGTCCATGTTTCTTTTTTGATTTTGAGCCCGACTCTGGGTTAATACCCAAAAAACACCTGGAAACAAAATATAGAAGCTATCAGTTTTATTTGAGCTTTTTCACACTGTTTTTCAAAATACATTAAATGGTGTTCCTTTCTACAGAATACAGTTCTGATGCCTAACACTCCTACAAAGTAGGAAAGCCAAACATGATTTCTCTGCCATTTTAACAATGTTGTGGTGATTTACTAGTCTCACTATTACCCTTGCTAGTGTAATCTACAATGTTAGTGTGTTAGTTTACCTTTGGATAAACTCCAATGTGGATTAGGCATCTTCAGGATACTGCAAGTTAAGGTTGTAATAACTTGCGAAGATTGTAGCAATACCATTGACAAAGTCATGATGTGGTCCCATTGTCCTTCAATTGACAACATCCATGCTTTAGGCTTCATCATGTCATCTGAAATAAAAAAGATATTCATCATGTACTTATGCAAAGAAGTGGAATTCTTAATGAACAACAGTGTGAAAGGAATGGGTTGCTAACACAGGGTCTTAGATTACAACTATTAAAGTAATAGAAATAATTAGAGTGTATTACTCATAAAAGCAGAAAGGAGTCATAGGTCTTCACACTGTTCTTCTGGTCTTTGCAAAGTAAAGAGCAGCTGCACAGACCTTCAAAACATATATGAGAAAGTAATACAGGTTTACATACTACTATAGTTGCTGACACTATAAGCTACATGTGTTGTTAACATTACCTTGTATAATCAAGCGGGGTGTGCTTGGTAGCATCATTGTCCTCTGAACATCAGCGTCTGTGGCACATGTCTGTAAAATACAGTAATACATAACTTTAACATATGCTGGATATATGTACAGTACAGTGTATACTGTATATCCCTTAGTGAAGAGTAAAAATGATGGCAGAAGAAAATCCTTTGACCCCAGTGATTCACAATTCTAGATTTAGCAGTTTGTATTTTACTAAAATTCAGTAGTCCGAGAACGATGTATCTACATGGGGGATTAAGAGTGTATGAATACAAGTATGAAAGTTAATATACTGTATTGTCTACCCGAGTTCCAGCATTGGCTCCTGCCTTTTTTACTCTTGGTCAGGTTGAGTTGAGCCATCATAGTCATCTCATTGTTTCTATCAAACTAGTTCTTCATATAGAATACTGAACATTTACTGCTATATAAAAATCAAGCACATCCAGCACTCCTCAGGATACCATATTAATTTTCTAAAATTTCAAGGCATTGATTTTAGAAAAATATAAAAACTAAAATCAACTCTAAAGCATTTTCAATGCCAGTTGGGTTCCTGGTCTATTGTAAGCAAAACTCACTTTTCTATCTCTAAAACAATTACTTACATCTGCTTGAAGTAGGATTACATCCTTGTGCTCTTTAAAGTATGCCATCAGGAGGAGAAGGACACATGCAGCCTTAACTGAAACCTCTGGTTCAAACTTAGACAGGACATCCTGAATTCCTGAATGATGGCTTAGTTCCTGGCAGAACTTTATAATTGTACTGCCTTTATTGTCCAGTGCCTCTTGCATCTTGCTGAGGATACAGATGTCTGTTAGAAGCCTAAAGTGAGAGTAAAGACATCTTTGAGAGAAAAGGAAAGGCCATTCCTTCTGAACTTGTGCAATGTGTGGTGCAGGCACTCCATTAAGGTATCGGCGCTGGAGGATATCAGTCTTCTCCATAAAGAGTTCAGCTTTCTCTGCTCCACTCATCCCTAACTCTGAGAAGATTTTAAGTAGCTGCATTTTCATGTCATTTAATGATGCCTCCGTTTCTCCAGCTGGCAGTTCTACAGGACACCACCTCACACATCCATACTCATCTACAGGGCCTCTTGCCTCCCCTGCTGCATTAGTGTGGGACCTTCTCTCTCTGCGTCGCCTTGCAAGAGTATTTTTTCTGTTTTTATATTCCACTCTTGTTTTAATTTGCTGAAGAACAGAGTGGCAGCCCTCTCCAACCATGTCTCCTTTTTTTCCAACATCCACAAAACTTTTTGGGTATTCCCTTACAATTCCTCGGACTACGCTGTGACACATTGCTCTAGTTTGGTTAAGATCATGTTCAAGCATCTGATCCACCACTGCTTTCACCATATCTTTTCTGTCCCTTGGTGATGGTCTTGTTTGATTTGCCACTGCTTTTTGAATTGCTACTGGCATCCTATTCCAATTGACTTGGAACTCTGCATACCATGGCCTGCCAGGATGTGGGGACGAAGAAACAGAGGAGTTTGAACTGCTTGAGGAGTTAGAAGATCTGATGAGTGGAGTGCTCACGGGGCTTGATGAGAGGGATGAAGAGGCAGTAGCATCCAGTTCACTTTGAACTGTTACAAGTCCTAGAAATGATAGCAAAAAAGATCAGTGGAAGAAAGACAAAAAAGCAGCACACTAAATTAATTAATGATAAATTACATTCTTCCTGTTCAATATATTATATTGGTAGCCACAGGAAAGAAACAGAATGAAGGACACTAGTAAGAGAAATACATGATTGTGTTTTTCAGGTCAATGAGTTCGCCCTTCAATAATCTTTGAACTTCAGTGTTATTTGTTCAGCTTACCAATGGCAGTTATCAAAATATATATTTACCTTCATTTTTAATGCTGTTTAACAGTTTGCGACACTGGATTGGCCTAATGTATTTCTCCAGATCCTTCTCTTGTACAAAAGCAAGGTCTTCCCTGCTTTCCACACCAAGCTCTTCTAACCGTTCAAGAAGAGATGTTAAGGATTCATTTGAGAGGCTTGGCAAGATAGATAGCACCACTTCCCTTATGTCGTGACTCATTTTCTAAAAGAGAGTTTGGAGCAGACAGTCATTAACCAATTAATTCATAAAACCCCTTGATTATTTGTTTATTATCAGTAATGCATTATTTTCTACAATTTTATGTCTGTATGATTTTATGCTTTATTAAGGCTCTAGTGAGTACTCTAAGAAGTGAAAGCATTCACAAACTACAGACTATCCCTATCTCAGTTTGATTTCAATTGCATTAGAAAATTTAACTCTTCATTTATAGATAAATGTGCTGGAATCTTCAAAGGCAATTTCTGAATCATATAGTAACCTTCTACAATACTTTCACCACAATACAAAGATGTTATTTAAAAGACAAAGTCCTATATACCTGTATGTGTTCTTTACAGAACCTCACAGACTCTTCCTACTCCATTATTTATCTATCCTTTCTACTTACACAATTTCTAAAAAAGAATGATGAAGAACAATTAGCAGTAGGTCACACACATTATAAGCTGGAAGTGGGTAGTAGTCAAGCAAATCATCTTGCTTTATACAAACATAATCATTTTGGACTACTCCTAATTTACAATAGACACCTATATCTCTCAGCTTCACAAAGGTATGCTTCTCTGTAACAAAGTATGCAGAATCATGGACAGTAAGAACAAGAATAATCTTCCCAACATAAAGTTCTTCATCACTAAAAACAAACATTCCTTTCCTGTATGCTGTGCCTTTCACAGTCACTTCATTGCCACTGTGGACTGCGACTCAAAATTATAATTGGCAACAGATTCTCTGATTTTGTCATTATAATAGTTCACAAAAAACTGTGTACCCTTGTGTACCTGTACAACTGGAGGGAACAGGCTGCCTGCACTCAAGTAAGCCTGAAGAAGTTGGTGTCTTTCTACCAGTGTTTTGCACAGATTTTTAAAGTTGTGTAGCTTTCTGGCACACGTTTTGAAAAATGTGTGCTTACTTTCAAACCTTAATGTCCAAAGGCGAATAAGTGGACCAAAGTAGAGTATAAGTTCAGGATAATGGCACATATAATGATGCTTACAGTAGGTCTTAAAGGGTGATTAGGGAAAAGCTTTTTCCTACTGTGTAGATATTCTCCAGTTATGACTTTGAGATATGCTACTTGGCCTGCTGCGATAGCTGGTGCACAGACAAGCTCCACTGGAGTTGCCATACCTCGTTTTCACAGGGATCTTGAATTCTGTCACCTATCAAGAGAGGTAACAATCTAAGAAAACACCAATTTTGAACTGCATGTCCATTTAGTCGTTCACTACCAGGAGAAACATCTGCAGGTTTGTCATTGCCATCATTTCCTTGATATTTGAATTGGTTCTTACATCTGTTTAATTGCAAGTAAGTAAAGTGCTTCTCATGTATTAAATGACCAACAAACAAAGCAAGGTCATACGACACAATACCTTCAAACAAGTCATGGGCTAGACACGGTGGGAGCCCAGGCTGGCAAACATGAAAATAAGAAAGTTGGTTAAAAGGAGAGTCACACTTGATACCTGATACAGCAGGGTCTAAACCCTGAACATGACATTTATATGATTGTATTGTCCTCACAGCACCACACAAGTATGGTTCTTTAATAAATTTTGCTTTATCTATTTCACAGTAGCGGCAAAAACGATCAGCCCGACTGAAGTTTTCCAGAAAACCTCCAATACAATGGGATCCCAAGTTGTCTCCTGAAATGGCAATCAGAGTGCCTTTTACAAATCTGCCATCACTTATCAAAATCCCTCTCTCTTCTAGAAATTTGAGGTCCTTGATCAAAGGTTCAAAAATTCTGGTTACTCAAAAGTATTTTAAGTTCTGCTCCCTACATAAGAGAACAAGTTGCATGTGAGCTGTAGTGGATCTATTATGTGGCAAAATTTCAACCAGGGTTAAGTACTGTATACAGCTAAAACTTTGTTTTTTTCTCCCTGAACCAAGTGGGTTTACAACCTCAAAGGCATCTTGATATAAAATCAAACCAATAGAAGAAGGTTCTATTTTCAATAGTGGATTACTTCGAATTCCCTCTCCATCTCCAACATCCTTATAGACATTTTCAGTGGATGCTTGAGAATGTGCTAAGGCATACTGTTCTCTTACAGACTCGCTTTTGAACAATGCAAGTAAAGTCTCTTGTATTGGTATATACTGGGCAAAGCATTCTTTGCCATTTTCATCAGTGCCCAGAAACAAGGGTACAGGCTCAACATAGTTAAAATTCTTTTTAAAAACAGTCTTTCTCTTTTGTTCTGTACTTAGAAGTTCCTTTTTATACACCTTAAGGAGATCCCCCCCTGTTCATTTCATCAATTATGTCACTTATATTGGCCTCTGGAATTCCAAGTGCCTTCAATTTCTCAATCAGAATCTTAAGTAAATGTGAAAGTCCAATGTCATGTGCATTTTGAAAGTCCTCAATGATTGTTTGTATGGTACTTGATGGTAACAATACCTTAGCTTGTAATTTCAGATAAAGAAGTGTAATGTTTTGTAAAAACAAAGTTTCATCCACTGCCAGTGGCCTTTTTGGTTCACAATCATCCTCATCAAAAATATTTGAATCTGTCTGACTAGGAACACCAAAGGGATCCATGGGAACAGATGTATCTAGAATTGAATCATCTAGGTCCTCTGAGCCTCTATGTTTCCTTGAAATATGCGAGGCTAAAATTGACTTAACTGTAAAAATGCTTTCACAACCTCTGAATGGGCATTTGATTTTCAGTCCTTGTTTTATGTGTGATTTTTAAATGCTTTATGAGAGAGGTCAAAGCATCACACTTAAATTCACATGACTGAATCACACAGTTTAAAGGTGTAATGAACTGTCTGTAGTGCCGCAGAGTAGGAACTGCTTCCTTATGGTCTCTATATATGTGTGTTTTCAGAACACTGGCTTTGCGGTACATCCGAGAACACGTAGGCACACCACACTGATAATGATAATTGGGAGTGTTACTGTGCAGCTTTGTGTGTTGAATAAACTGAGTAACATTACTACAGACATACTGGCACTTACTAAATTTACAATGGAACATTGTGAATTGAATGGCAAACTTATTTAATGGCTAATAGAGTCAAAAATACTTTGCTAAGACTGCCTCTTCTAACACAGACCAGCTAACAATAACTTAAATGTGGAAAATGCAGTATGGTTAGGATCCCAAAGGGAAATGTTAACACACACAAAAAACTACAATATGTATCTACAAAAAAAAAAAAGTTAAACCAGTAAGAAGCCATTAAAATACCATTTGAAGTCAAATTTCTATCAGCCGTGCTTTAATCAATACATTTGCATCCATGTATTACTTTTGCCTGTGGAGTTTACCATAAATTAATTTATTTTATATATATATATAATTTTTTTTTTTTTAATGCTGTTCCTGAGCTAACATCTTTCATCACAGTTTAAAACAAAAGCACATAAACTTTATCAAAATGCACAAATTAAAACTGTTTAAAAATACATGAACTAAAACTACATGAAAAAGCTGACATTGGAACAATATGAAAACGCAGACCTGAAGCTATAAGATAAGACACGAGTTAAAAAAATGCACAAATTGAAACGGTTTGAAAATGCTAGAACTTAAATTTTATGAAAGAAATCACTAATTACAGCTGTAAACATTAATATATATTGAAAGGCATGATTTAAAGTAGATTGAGAAATGCACAAACTTAAATTAAACGAAACTGCATGTACTCAAATAATGTGAGAAAGTACAAACTGAAAGCGCGCAGTATGTAAGTTTCTAATACATTACGCGGTAAAGTCTTAAAATGACTGCATAACTTCCTCTCTAACAATACAAAACAGAAATTGTTATAATGATAATGGGGAAAGGCAATGAATGTTAAGTTAATTACCGTTTGTATAAGTAACACGTGCCGAAGTACACTACAACGCCATTTTATTCTATTTTCTTCCACTCTCTGTGCATGTAATATCCCACAATGCAACGGGGTCTTCTCCAAATACAATTTTACAGTAATTTGCTGTCTTTTGACAGAAGACAGCATATCTTACTGTGATTACAAAAAAAATTCTGAATACAGTATTTTATTGTAAAAACTTACAGTTAACACCTGTAAAATCCTGGCAATTTTTTACAGTGTTCCTACTAAAGTCTCCAAACCTCCTCAAGACCTACTAGCACCGTGGCAATGCAAGGTACAGAGTATTGAAAGTACGGAGAGCAGGCGAACACCTCTCGCCGATCCAGTGAACTTTCTTAACGAACAGCCAACATCAGCTTTAGATCCCGCGTACAGCTCAGCTCCACAAAGCCATACCTTCAAGAAGGAAAAGGACAAAAGTGACCAAGAGAAGAATCCTTTGAAAGGCGTCCAGAGAGAAAGCAGCTTTGTTACAAACTTTTCTTCAGCGGACGAAAAAATGGATACAGACACCTCAGTCAAAACGGCGGAGACGGCTGGACGTACAAGCGGTAAGCACTGTCTTTTTTGCAATGAAAATCACGATCTTAACGAATGCAGTGGAATTCAGACATTAACTTATGAAAGTAAAATTGACTTTTTGAAATCTAAAGACTTATGCTTTAAGTGCCTTAAACAAGAACATTTTAGTAAAGACTGTGAAGAAAAGATTAAATGCCAAATATGCTCTCAGTTACATCCAGTAATTCTGCATATGAATAAGGAAAAAGACACCGGCGATAAAGCCACACCTCCTAAAGAGGAGAACGTTATGTCGGAAGAGAAAAACATTTCTTTTGCCCATATTTTTGTTGAACCGTTAGAGACTTGTACTGACACCGGGGCCGGTAAAGAGTGTGTCTTAGCTGTGACTCCAGTTCAAGTTAAGTCCGAAACGAGTGAAAAATGTGTAGAAACCTCGGCTCTAAAAGACTCTGACAGCTCAGCTACATTTTGCATTGAAAGTCTGCAAAAGCAGTTAAATCTTTCTGGAAGAAAGTCTCACATCTACATCAGCGCTGTAGAAAGAGACACAGTAAATAGTCAGAAATTAGTAAAGTGTACAGTCTTAACGGAGTTACAAGTCTGTGAGACAGAAGAAAATACATTTTGTGATTCACCGGAAGTGTACACACTGAACTCGGTACAAGTGAAAAGGGAGAACATCCCTAAAGAAAAAGATGTCAAGAAATTGTCTAATCAAAAAGACTTGGATTTAAGCCATGAACTGCTACCAGTTGAAAGAGCCTTGGGTGTTCAATGGTGCACACAGACTGACAGTTTCAAGTTCCAGGTAAAACTGCAAGATAAGCCTGCTACAAGACGTGGCATTTGTCAGTGGTCAGTTCAATATATGACCCACTTGGATTTTTAGCGCCAGTCATATTGCCTGCCGAGCTTATTCTAAGAGAACTGTGTAAAGAAAAATATGCTTGGTTCCTTAAGTTTAAAGAAGTGCTAATGCGTTTGAAAGAAGAGAGAAAGGCAATTCAATATACAGTTAGCCAATCTGGACACAGCCCAGAAAGACAAAAGATGCTGATCGCGAAAAATATGAAGGAATACAAATCAACAATGAGACTAAAGCCACTGTCTCTAGATGACTTGTCTAAAGCAGAAGGCGAACTTATTCGCCTCAGTCAACTACAAGCATACCCAGAAGAAGTTAAAGCCTTGCACAAAAATCAGCTTGTAAAGACAGGTAAAATAAACAAACTGGACCCAGTTCTCCAAGATGGAATATTGAGAGTTAGAGGAAGGCTCAACAAATCAGCAATGCTAGAAGAGACAAACCACCCTGCAATCATTCAGAAAAATTCACATATTGCTATTCTCATTATGCAACAAGTTCATAAAGAAATTGGACATTGTGGGTATAATTACAAGATGCTACACCCTGAAACTCCTGGGTAAGGACAATGCCAACTGCAAAAGGAGCAGTCAGAAGAGTTTGTGTGCAGATCCAGACCAGCACATTGGACAGACTTGTGAACAAACTGTGCCTGCTCCAGGAAGCAACAATGATTAAAATGAGTCATTCTTCTTTTTGCATGCCTAATTTTAAAGCCTTTTAAATTTAGAGCTTGTGTTTATACATTAGAGTTTAAGCTATAAAGTTTCTTAAGTTTAGTATTTGTGTTTTTAAAGCAGAAAGTAAGTTTAAGCTTCTTAAGGTTTGTTTTAAGTTTGATAAAGTAATAAAGGCTCTTATTAAGTAAGGTTAAGTAATTGATTTCTGCCCTAGCATAAACAATTAGGGGCCGGATATGTAAGAGCCATTTTCCTAGTTCTATAAAATATATGAATATTTATTAGATGATAATGCATAAAATATGGGAGGTTCCTATAACCCCCGTGAATAGAATTGAGTTGGTATTTTCCTGTCATTTCTTAACAGTTTTTGAGTAAACAATGTTCGTTAGTTAGAGTCTAGCCTTGCCTTGTGTAAGGTATAGAGGCATACGGTTTTTTAACCGTGTCCTTGTTTGAGCTCACGTTCGTGCTTGCGCACGTGAACGTGCCTCGGTACATGTCAATGTGCCAACGGTCTACGGGCCTTTTGAGTGTGAAGTAACTCTTAAAATAAAAGATTTAAGTATTGAACCGTATGTTTAAGGCATACAGAAGAAGAAATTAAGAACTTTTAAGTAAAGAAATAACCAAAGCTTCTTAAGAAAAACTAAGTCTATAGAAGATACATTTTTTCCTTTTTTGCCTTTATTCTATGTGTGTAACTATTTTTTCTTTTTATTCTTGTGTGGAATATTTGATTTTAACTTTCACTAAATATTTTTAAACGAACTTTTGGACTTTAAGATTTCTTTGACACGCGTCTTACCTGTGCCTGACTTCGCCTTACACATTGGCAGCTACAATAATCTTACTATTTATTATTAAGATATTAAGAACTGTATTGAAATTATATTTACAGCAGAATTGTTTTAGATGCATTACCTTGTGTATATAATGAATTCAGTCATTTAATTTCTTTTAAGTGGAAAAAAGATTAAATCATTAGCAAGACAAGAATAAAGAGCGTGCAATATGTTTAACGTTTTAAGTAAATTTCTATGAAGGTAATTTCATAGAAACAATAATATGATCACATACATATACAAATATAAAGATTATATGAAAGAACAATATGAAAATAATGCAATTCAAAAATATTTTTGCACCTATTCAAGCATAGTTTAGAATTATATTTTTGGAATGAAATGTACAATGCTTTCTAGAATGGTGAGAAAAATGATTCTGTTTTGTTTAAATTTCATTCTTTTTGTTATAAATATGAAATTATTTGATAGATAATACAGTTCATATTTGTTATTCCTATATTTCCTAATGAGTTGGATTAAAAAAATCGTATAAATGATAGAAAAAGAAGCATGAGTTAAACAAAAATTACGTATTTAGATTTGGAAGGGGCGGCACGGTGGTGCAGTGGTAGTGCTGTTGCCTCGCAGTAAGGAGACCTGGGTTCGCTTCCCAGGTCTTCCCTGCGTGGAGTTTGCATGTTCGTCTGCGTGGGTTTCATCTGGTACTTTGGTTTCTTCCCACAGTTCAAAGACATGCAGGTTAGGTGGATTGATTGCTTGGTGTGTGTGTGCGCGCACCCTGTGGTGGGCTGGTGCCGTGCCCGGGGTTTGTTTCCTGCCTTGCACCCTGTGTTGGTTGGGATTGGCTCCAGCAGACCCCTGTAATTAGGATATAGCGGGATGGATTTGGAAGGTCTTCAAAGTGAATAAAATAATCACTACAGAATCATCTTGTTCTGAAAAGAAATTCAATAAAAGTAAAAAATTACACTGTTTCATCTTATTTTAAAAAGTTACAGTAACATTAAAGAGTCTGATCAAGTCGTCAATTAACTATAGGTGAATGGGACAGAGCAGGAGGTGGTGAAAACTGTAGCCAGTTACATTTATTATATAATGCTACAGAAAATCAACATAAAAAGCATTTCATTTGCACTTCAGTGTAAATAAATATAAATTTTAACTTAATAAATGCAAATTTTTGTCATATTAAATATTGTACTTAAAAGTACATTATTTACTTAAAAACTCCAATTATGTATGGTCTTCAGATTTTGTGAAAGTTTCACTGTGAAGCTCGCAGTACAGAAGTGAAAAGATCAAAATCACGTGACTTAAACAGAGAAGTATTCTATCAATTGAAGTGGATACAGCTATGATGGACAGGGAATTGTGGGAAATTGAGGTGCATAGCCCCACCTATTGACCTGCACTATTTGCATGTTGAGAGCTTGAAAATGAAAATGCAAAGAGGAAAATGAAAATTCAACAAGCAGCAGGTGTCACCAGTGCTTATTTGCATTTTACTTTTCATTTTTGCAGCTTCATTGCTGTTCATGGTGAAAATAAAATTGCAAATTATATTAATTATATTTTAAATTTTGGTTAAATTTTGAAAATTATATTGCAAAAAAGATTGCATTTTCATTTTATAATTTTAAGTTTCATTTCCTTTTTTGTAGAAAATACCTCCCATATTAAGGTCACCACTTTTACAGGATGTGCTACAGGTACTAATTATCTGTTTCAATTGAAAAGATAGTAGGAAAAGCAGGAATTGATCTACAGCACAAATGTTTTATGGATGTGCAATTGTATGTAGCATATTCAAGAGTAAGCAGCTCCAGTGGACTAATAATATTAGACACTGATATACAAAAAATCAAATATCGTATAAAGAAAAATACTTAGTTACATAGTACTTCTTATACATCTGCTCAACTGATGGCACTATGACCAAGGCACATTCTCAGGAAATTTCCTAGGCAAATGGGGTATATACTGTATATAAAATGCAAGATTTACTGGCTGACTGATTAACTCACTCACTTACTCATTTATTAACAAAAACACTATTTCCTGTTCAGTTAACAATCGAAATCTGGCAGGATGGTAGGTATCAACTAAGAAAGGACATTTTGAATATCAATATTTAGGAGTAACACACCTCCCCCAGGCCACAATAGAAAAAGTAAATATCCCAAAATCTCAAAAATGCCTTTATGGATTTGATTGAAATTTAGTGGTGTGTAATTTGTCAATAAATATTTTCCAGTAAAACTGTGATCATCAACCAAAGATAAACCACCAGGAAAAGCAGCATTTGATTTAATACAGGGATGCTTTACTCATGGACAAATTTATATAGCATGTTCAACAGTGAGCAACACCAGTAACATAATAATATTTTTATTACTTATTATTTGACTGACACCTTTATCCAAGGTTGAAGTGCAATATTTCAAATACAATTGCCAACCTGGAGTACAGGTAGATGAAGTGACTTGCTTATGGTCATACACTGTTAGTTGCAGCATTTGAACCCACAACTTTAGGGTTTGAAGTCCCAGCTACACAACATTACCTGCCAATAATATTAGCCCGTGGTAACAAACCTACAAATATTACAGAAAGAAATATACATAATTACATAGTATTTCTGATACACCATATTAAATGACAGCACTATAACTGTGGCCCATTTTTCTTTTAGTGAGCGAAGCTGGGTAACACAACTAATCACATATATGGAAAGAAACCTGCATTCTGCATTGAAAACTGGTGTCTCAACTTTTACATCAGACTGTTCTAGACCAGAAGGGAACTAGTGGAAAATTCTGAAATATAAATGAAAAAAAAACTTATTTGCTAGAAACCAAAAACAGTAATAGCCATTTTGGAGGTTGGCCAGAAAGGCAAACAAGACATCTGGCGCCTTTTGCATGTCTCCTGACCTCATAGAAACCAGACAGATGCTGTGAGTCAGACATCTGAACAGACAAGACATAAACAGAACTGCATCAGTCTTGCTTTGGGGAGGGGGGTTGTAGGAGTTTTGTTGAAGGCTGCAAAGAAATAGGACAGCCACAACTTATGAATTCAGGCCAAGAGAACAGGACAATGACATTTGGTGGTAAGCGAGAAAGTCACGTGAATAAGAATAAAAACAGAAGCAAAACATCTGAACTAAGATTTTTTTTCCCCTCAATGGATCTCCTTCCTATTGCATAGCCCCAGGTCTTTGACAATAAATATTGTTTTCTTTTACACCCAGAAACAAAATAATTTTATTTGATTTTATCTTATTTTTTCATATATTATTTTAGGGAAAAGATCATCTTCACATTCTCTCAGTAATGAAAGCACCAGTAATCAAACCCCAGTTTGCCACATGTACTATATTTATATTGTCACAAGGGTGCACAATGGAGACAGCTTACAGGCTTTAGTAATTATAATTACCCGCCAAGCCAAGGGTTGGCATTGTTCTCTGATCATTTCTCTCTTTCTCCCTCTGCAGACCAGGGGTCTCATGTATAAACGGGTGTGTATGCACAAAAATGTTGTTTACGCCCATTGCCACGCTCACATTGTGATGTATAAAAACTAAACTTGGTGTAAAGCCACCCACATTTTCATTCCAGGTCAAACCATTGCGTATGCACATTTTTGGCTCAGTTTTGCAAACTCGCGGCACCCAGCATCAAAGCTGTGTTAGTGTTCCTGTGTGGTTTCCCTTTATTTATTTGATTCACATCCATGACGCAGCTTTATCAAATACACTGAAATTAACGGCATATCGTTCTTTAGTTTAAGGCATGTGATTGTTATCAACCTTTAGCAATATAATGATGCACAGAATGGCCAAACTGTTCCAGATGCCATAGCTGCTTTAGCATTGTTACTCTCAGTGCACCATTCAGAGTATTTTAGCCCATTATATCTGAGTGTAGAATCAGAGGTATACAGCAGCTGATCGGAAAACTCTACAGCAGATTGTGTCAAGAGAGGATAGAATTATCGGAGTACAGCATCTTGCACACTCTGCCTCAGCCATGGGCACAGTCTATTTGAACGTCTCCCATTTAGCAAACGCTTCAGAGCCTTTCCTGCACGAACCTCGTAGTTCAGAAACAGTTTCATCCCAAGAGCTATAAATACACTCAATCAGTCCATCAAGTGCTCCCGGTAGAACTGGTTGTACTTATAATTATAATTACCTTATTGTACGTAAACTTGCATTACAGTTGTAATATGGCACAACCTGAGTCACTTATGCTTATATAATAAAATATTTTTCATTGTTTTTTATTGTATTATTATTATTATTATTATTATTATTATTGTTGTTGTTGCTATTTTACCATTTTATAGGAAAATAAGTTTATGAAGGATTTGCATATTAAATCGCATTGTACCATACAATAACAATAAAGGAATTCAATTCAATTCAACCGGAGAGAGTGCGTATTTACAGATGATGACGACTGGCTTCTAAGTCGATTTAGATTTCCAGGCACTATCTTCTTGGAGCTCTTGATATCATTTTTAAGATGAAATGCAATAAAGTATATATATTACATTATACAGATACATTTTTAATTTAATTTAAATAATGTATACTGTTATTAATTAAATGTGTGAACATAGTGGACAGTGGTAGCAATTAACGGGCGCCCCATTCAGGGATTGTTCCTGCCTCGCACTGTTTGCTTGCTGGAACTGGCGCAACCCTGGATGGATAGATAGCTGGAATAATTAAACATGTACTGTGAAGATATTTCAATGTTCATTAAATGTTTTTTTTAGAATTGCCTTTCTAAGTTTACAGATGGCTTGATTTTTCTTAAAGAATAATAATAATAAATTATTTTATCGAGGGTTGTGCATGTCTCAGCAAGCATCATGTGGGAGGTAGGAACAATCCCTGGACAGAGCGCCAGTTCATTGCTGAGATCTGTGCAGGAAAGACTCTGAAGGGTTTGTCAATGGGAGAGGTTCAAATAGACTGTGTGCATGCTTGAGGCAGTGTGTGCTATAAATGTTCTCCAGTGCTAGAAGCTGTATCCCAATAATCCTCTGTGCTCTCGTTACAACCTACCATAGAACATTCCTATCAGCTGCTGTACAGCTGTGATTCCACACTCAGATACAATAGGTTAAAATACTCTGAGTGTCGCGCTGAGAGTAACAACGCTAAAGCAGCTATGGTAATTGGAATAGTTTTACCATTCCATGAACCATTATATTGTGACAGGTTGATTACAATCAGTTGCCTTAAATTTATAAACAATATGCGGCTAATTTCAATATATTTGATAAAGCCCACGTCTTGGATGTGAATCTAAGGGAAAGTGAAACTACATAGGAACAGTAGCACTGCTTTGACACTGGGTGCCGCCAGTTTGCAAAACCGAGCAGAAACATGCGTATGCAATGGATTGTTCTGCCGTGAGAATGTGCATAGCTTAACAGCAAGTTTAGTTTTTATACATCGCGATGTGAGCGTGGAAATGGGTGTACGCAACATTTTTCTGCGAACGGATTGTTTATAAATGAGGCCCCTGGTGTACTGTGTGGAGTTTTGATCCTTATATTACAAAAAATACATACCAGCTCTGCAGAAAGTCCACAAAAGTGTGACTAGGCTGATTTTGGGACTGAGTCATCTGAGAGATTAAACATTTTCAGTTTAAGCAAACAGAAATTAAGGAGTGACATGATTGAAGTGTTTATAATTATGAAGGGAATTAGAGTGGCTCCTGGATTTTACCTTAAAATAAATTCTTTAACATGAACAAAGGGACTCAGATTTGCAGATTTGTTAAGCATGGATTTCACACATACATTAGAAAGGTTCTCCTTCTTGCAAAGAACCACTCATAGAGTAAATAACCAAGTAGTGTGGTAAAGAGTAAGCCTTTAAGGACCTTCAAATATCAGCTTGATGTTATTTTGAAGGATCTAGGTAAATAGAATGGATAAACCTGTTGGGCTAATTGACCTGTTCTCATCACAGCTGTTCTTATGTTCTAACAAGACAGGTTTAAATCCTTGTATACTTTTTGAATTGGCTTGTCCACTTGTACACTATAGTAGTTCATACAAGTCTTCCATCTCTCTCTCTCTCTCTCTCTCTTTCTCTCTCTCTTATTCAGACAATAGCTGTCTTTCCACCAACTGAGAGTTTCTTCCAACTAACATCCCAAATTGCACTCAAAGGGTTTTTGGTGTCTCTTTTGCTCTACTCTGAAATTACTCAGTGTTTCAGAGACAGGTCTGGGATAACTTGAAGATTGTAAGGGCATAAAGCATTCAGTCACAGAGCCTTTCACAGTCCCTAAAAGGCCAAATCACTCAGGGAACCTGGGTCCTACCTTAATTGTAAAGCAGTAGCCCCACTCCTTAAGGCCCTGTAATGTGCTAGATAAAGGCAATGGACCTCTGACCATTCATTGCACACCGCAGCTAAGCCAAGAGCATGCAGTGCATTTTATCGCTCAGTTGTTTTTTTGACCTACTGCCTATTCTCCAAGGGTTCTTCCCCCTTTTCCGAGACTCTATTAAGCCCTAGTAAATCCTATTCTGTGTTGCCTTATCCTGCCTGTAATCCTAATGCCCACTAGGTCACCAATCACATCAAACGCTAATTAATTGGCATTAGAGCAATCAAATTTATACTGTTAATATAAAAAAATCTAAAAAGCGATTTTAATATTGCTAGTATGCATACTAGAACATGTTTCCTGCTATAAAAGTAAACATGGATGAGCTATTTGCCATGAAAATGCTTACAGATCTTAGATATGTCATTAATTTCTTGTAATATATGAAGAAGCACAAGAAGCATTCAATGTACATAACACAGCTCAATAGTGAAGACAGCACTTTTTAAAGGTTATAGTTCCATATGTAAATCAGAGGAAAAGGTTGGACTGACAAACTAGGGTCTAAAAGCTAACACTTAAGTTAGGCAATGCTACATGTCATAA
Organism: Polypterus bichir lapradei; assembly: GCA_026402145.1. Classification (NCBI taxonomy): domain Eukaryota; kingdom Metazoa; phylum Chordata; class Cladistia; order Polypteriformes; family Polypteridae; genus Polypterus; species Polypterus bichir. The sequence continues at coordinate 32,033,219 of JANRMT010062806.1, forward strand.
TAAGAGGAAACGTAGGCAAAAATAAATTCAACAAGGTCACTGACAGTTTTGCAAGTAACATTTGCTGTATTTCACTACCAGGCATGTATATATTCAAATGAAAAAAGAACTTATGAGAAATCCTACAGCTACATTTTTACTGAACTTTAACTTTGAGCAATACTATTTATAGCAGGTTTAATACAGATAATTGCACTTCTGCAGACAGTTTTGCATGCTGGAACTAACCTCATAGGAAACACATTAATGCATAATGAAGTTAGCACCTGCAATGAAGCAGAAAAGTCTTAACTTTCAATCTTGTGAGCCATATTTACACTATTTATTTGAAAGATATGCATCCTATACTGTACTTTATTCTGTGTGTTCTGTTAATATTAATATTTAGAATATTTAAATAGTTTCCAAATCATTCCTTAGTATTATAAGCTATTTTATGACAGGCTGTTAAAATCAGACTGACCTTCTTTCATTTTCTTAACTACATTTTGTGATATAACTTAAAATAAGTAGTATCACATCCTTTTTAACATTTCTGATACTTGAGTAAATTTTAAAAAATGACTTGTAAGCAGGTGTTTGCAGATATCTTTTGTTAAACAAGTCCTCACTTGTTCTATTGCTTAGGAAAGTACAGCACATTTATAATCATAATTAGTCTTCAATGATAAAAATATAAAAGACTGGGCTGTATTTAAATAAAATGAAAATACATCCATCATATGTGCTACCATAGATGTGAATGTAAAGTTCTAATCCCAGTAATAGTTGACTTCATAACAGCTAATTATTTCACAAAAAGGTTTTATTTTATTCTTTAATAAGGATAGAGACACTGCATGTGATTCTATAGTGTTCTATAGAGCACAAACTGAACCCCAAAAGGGTAATTTGATTTGTTAGCAGGTTTAACATTAAAAGCATATAACAAAGAATAATACCAACAAGCATAAATTTAGAACAAATAAATATAATATAGCGCTGAACATTATTATTATGGTGAAACATTAGATCAAACATATGTGACAGTACAGGTCAGCTCCACACCCCCTGACTGCTTCCAGGAACCTCTTGTACCTGCAGACCCAAAGATGAGCTGGGAAAACAGGGACACACACAGTCAACAAGGGGTTGGTGCAAATGTGCAAAGTGCTTTTATTATACCCAAACAGCCAAATAAGCAGCATCCAAATAGTGCAGTGTAAAAAAAATCTTCAAATAAATAAATAATCTATGATAAAAACAGTGTCCATTTGGAGGTTCAAATCTGAATAAATATATGCCATAAAAAACAAGGTTAAAATCAAGGACAAACATATCTTCTTTCAAAACCATGAGCCTTGCTTATCTCTCCAGCTAATCCTTTGCAGATTCCTCAGCATGAATAGACATCCCAAGCAGGCACAGACAACCCTTTAATCCATTTCAGGCCCTGTTGCCAGTTTCTCGGCATTTGCAGGACACTGTATTGAGCTTCACTTCTTATTCCCCTGGTGCCACAGTGTGTCGGGCTTCTGTGGGAGCTACCCAGAGCACTTGGTTGCTCTTGCTCCTAGAAGTTTTCAGCTGGCGCAGCCCCTCTGTCCTCCCCTTTCGAGTATCAAATGGTAAGCTCCTCATCTGTGGCTCACTTCATATCCTCCTGCTTCCCCTCACAAATTGCATTGGCTCCCGTTCTGTTCCTATACCTTTTTAATTTCACCTCCCTTTAACCTCCATGCCTTTGTTCTTTTATGTTCTCTTTCATACTGCCTGTTGGGTGATGGTGCTGTCCTCCAGCTACTCCGAGGTGTGAATGTGGCACCTTAATGTTCCACTCGCATCTGCATACAGATGCAGCATTCAAAGGTTGGATCTTGCCCTGGAAACATTTTGGACAATTTTAGATGAGAGAGATGCGCTTGATATATAATTTTGAGTCGAATAATTCAATGCTTTGCGCATATGAAGCTCGAATGAATTCTATGCATTACTACTTTCCACTAATTTTCCGAGATGTTGAGTGAGAATTCCTTTTCTCACTGTTCTCTTGGATCTTTGAAAGCGTGGGACTGTAAAATGGTTTTGTGCATTACGGAAATTCTATCAGAGTCCTCAAGACTGATCAATACTTTTTCCAGCATAGAGGTAGGTGGGAAGTGAGGAAAATTGGGCAGGTTCTGTTCAACAAAGTTTCGAATTTAAAGTTAGTGAAAGAAATGTGTTGCTGGAAAGTAACATTTGGAGTGTAATTGTTCATAGGATGCAAAGACGTTGTCTATGTACAGATCTCTAAGTGAATGGAAATAGGTGGTTCTCGTGCAGAGGTGCCACAGATAAAATCTTCTCTATCTTAAAATACTTCCTGCATTGGTTCCATATTCTGAGTGAGTGAAACACAATTGGGTTGTTAGTATATTGGCGATAACTTGCATTTATTGGGGTGCAAAGAAAGGAATATAAAGAAGTACTACAGGATTTTATTTCTTTTGCGGACCATGCCTGTGTATGTTCATCTATTTGTGTCTATGTCCATGTTTTTATAGTTTGTATGCTTGCTGCCCAGTAATAAAATTGAAAGTTAGGTAGAGCAGTGCCACCTTCCGCCTTAGGTCTTTGTAGGGTCGCCCTTTGGATACGTGGATGTTTTGAATTCCAAATCAATGAGGTTATGGTTGAATCTAATTTCTTAAAAAATGATCTAATGATCTATTGATGTATATTGGAATGTTTTGAAATAAAAAGAGAAGCTTAGGAAGGATATTCATCTTAACAATGTTAATTCTTACAGGTAAAGTGAGATGAAGGGTTGACCATCTATGCAAGTCTTATTGATTTTTTCCATACAGGTGGCAAAATTTTGTTGACAAAGAGCTTTATGTTCACTTGTGATGTTTACCCCTAGGTATTTAAACTGATCTGTGATGATAAAAGGGAATGTGTCCAATCTAATATTGTATGCTTGAGAATTCACTGGGAAGAGCACACTTTTATTCAAATTGATTCTGAGACAAGAAATCTTTTGAAATTCTATTAGTGCTGTTAGGACTACATGCAGAGTATTCTGTGGATCTGATATATACAGTACCATATCATCTGCATATAGAGAAACTTTCTGTTCCAGTACTTCTCTGATAATCCCCTTTATCTCATAAGCATTTCGACAATGAATTGCCAGTGGCTCAGTGGCAATTGCAAAAAGCAGTGGTGACAAGGGGCATCCATGTCTGGTACCATGCTCTAGTTCAAAGTAGTCTGAAATAATGTTGTTAATACAAACTGAAGCTTCTGAATTGGTATACAATAGTTTGATCCATGTGCAAATTTTTGTGTCAAACCCAAATTTCTCCAATGTAGTGAAAAGGTAGTTCCATTTAACCATGTCAAATGCTTCTGCATCCAACGATAATAATATTTCCAGGTTGTTTGACTTTGTGGGTGAGTATATTACATTAAACAGGCATTGAAGATTGGAAGCTAAGTGTCTGCCTTTAATAAATCCATTTTTGTGTTGTGATATTACCGAAGGCAGCATTTTCTCCATCCTTCTAGCTAGGACTTTGGAGAGTATCTTAACATCAATATTCAGAAGTGAAATTGGTCTGTACGATGCACATTGTAATAAGTCCTTATTTTGTTTAGGAAAGACAGTAATTAATGCTTGACGAAAAGTTTGAGCTAAAATTTTATATTCTCTACCTTCTGTAAATGTTGCTAATAGGGGGGGAGCTAACTGAGTTGAGAATTTCTTATAAAATTCAGCAGGGTAGCCATCAGGGCCTGCTTCTTTCCCAATCTTCAGTGAGTTTATAGCATCTAGTAATTCTGATGGTGCTAGAGGTTTATCCAATTCCGCTACACTGAGTATCTATTTGTGCTATCTGTAATCCAGAAAAGAATTAGATTGTGTCTTGTCTTCTTTAAACTCAGTAGCATATAAGGATTTATAGTAGTCTCTAAATATGAGCATTATATTTTTATGGTCAATGATTTTTTCTCCGTTTGTGTCGGTGACTGCTGGGATTGCATTGTGAACTTGCTTGTGGATTTGTTGAGTTAAGATCTTATTAGCTTTCTCTTCATGTTCATAATAATGATGTCTTGATTTAAATTGTTCAGTTTCTTTAGTTGTTAAGAGGTAGAGCTCTCAATGCAGAGATTGCCTTTTCCTATGAAGTGCCTCACTTGGACACCTGGCATGTTCTTGATCAATTCTAGCAATTTCTTTGATTAGCTCTGATACCTTCTTCATTTCCAATTTATTTCTGTGGGAAAGATATGAGAAAGTCTGTCCTCTTAAGAAGGCCTTCAGGGTTTCCCAGAGTGTTCCTGCAGAAACCTCTGAGGATGTATTTGTCTCTAGAAAAATTGATTTACTTGGATATAAATTCTGTACAGTACTCGTCTGCTAATGAAACTGGATTAAGACGCCACCTGCAAGATGAGTATGTTGGGAATAGTGATTTTAGCTCCAAAATCCAGGATGCATGGTCAGAAATAACAATAGCAATGTACTTACAAGATTTAATTGTAGGCAAGAAATTGTTATCTACAAAAAAATTATTAATTCTTGAGTAGCAATGATGCACTGGTGAGTAGAAGGAATATGCTCTTGAGTTTGGGTTTAGAAATCTCCAGGGGTCTGATAAGTTGTGGTCAGTTACAAACTGTGTAAATGTCTTTGCAGTGTTAGATGTCTTCACCCCTATGGCAGAAGACCTGTCTAGGTCTGGATTTAAAACACAATTAAAGTCCCCAGCCATTATAATTTTATGAGTGTTCACATTGGGAATGGATGCAAATATATTTTGCATGAATTCCCTGTCATCGGCATTGAGTGCATAAATATTCATCACAATCACAAAAACTTTAAAATAGACATGAAGAAGAAAAACAGACTAGAAGAAATACCACAATATGCACAACTGGGTGGGGATGCAATAAAACTGGTCAATAGTGACTAAATGATCCATAGCAAGAAACCATGTATAGAGTAATACAGTATCTTTACTTACAGAAGGCGAAAAACAGTATTTGATTAATTAAGGTTAACATTTCACCTCTGAATTTCCAGGGATAATGGAATCTTGCCACTACTGAAGCACAGGCAGATAAGATACCAAAAATTCATTCCAGCTCAATGTAATGTCTTTATGCCAAAATACAGTACAATATAAAATGTATTTGTTACTAGTCCCCTAACACAGAAACATTGATTTATTATGTGTGGTGTAACATGTTATCAGGAGGAGGTTAACATTCCCAGGCTTCACAAATTGAGTATTCTAAATAAAAGGGAAACCAGTGGTGGAAAAATTAGCCCAGAAGATTTTTCAAAACAATGTTTTTCCCCCAGTTAATGACAAAACTGAAGCAGATGAAAAGTAAAGGCTACCTACCTTAAAGCAGACTCAGCCTCTTTAAAGTCTGCTGATGAAAGACATTTTTGTGATCAGTAAAAACAGTAAAATGTTGTACTGCTCATTACAACCAATGTGTGCATTATTCTCATACTATAATAATATTGTATATTTACTATAAATTATCTATTCATAAAAAGTTCAGTTTGCTAAACCCCTTGATAATTTAAGTGTTGTTTTTTTAAGTATCTGTTCACACTTGCTTGTTTTTCACCAAAAAGCTAGAATTGCTTAAGCATGTGATAATTATTCGGTTATCTTGATTACAAGCAGTACAATGTAAGAGATATTAGGCACATGTAGTATTTACACTTCTGAAGCTACCAGCATAAGAAAGAAAGAAAGAAAGCATTATTATTTAGCATAGAAATCAAAAATAAAATATTTTCCTATTCCTCTTACTGTTGTGCTTGTGAGAATTCAGTGCAGTTTACATCGCAGAGAGAAATAGTTCTTGAATATACAGTACAGGACAAAAGTTTGGACACACCTCCTCATTCAATGTGTTTTCTTTATTTTCATGACCATTTACAGCACTCCATCACTCTCCTTCTTGGTCAAATAGCCCTTACACAGCCTGGAGGTGTGTTTGGGGTCATTGTCCTGTTGAAAAATAAATGATCGTCCAACTAACCTGACTTCTGCACAACACAACTGCTGGTCCCAACCCCACTGATAAAGCAAGAAATTCCACTAAATAACCCTGATAAGGCACACCTGTGAAGTGAAAACCATTTCAGGTGACTACCTGTTGAAGCTCATCGAGAGAATGCCAAGAGAGTGCAAAGCAGTAATCAGAGCAAAGGGTGGCTATTTTGAAGAAACTAGAATATAAAACATGTTTTCAGTTATTTCACCTTTTTTTGTTAAGTACATAACTCCACATGTGTTCATTCATAGTTTTGATGCCTTCAGTCATGAAAATAAAGAAAACACATTGAATGAGGAGGTGTGTCCAAACTTTTGGCCTGTACTGTACTTTATGTTGCAAAATACACAGTAAAATTTAGTGCTGAAACTGAAGGAAATTCTGATGCAATTGTGAAGATAATTATTAGAAATTTCTTGAATCTGAAGCTATATTACACTGATTACTCAAAATGTCTGTCTCCTGTAAGATAATATATATGATGCCACTCTACTGTGTTAAGAATATTACAGAAACAGCATTAAAAATAGAAGCCAATTAAATTAATTTGTATGTACAACAGTAGGCAAATACAGTATATAGTATATACAGTATACCGTGACAAAAAATATATAGATGGATTTGCATGAAAACTGATGGAAAAAGTGACAGTTACAAAGGATATTAAAACTAAAGAAAAGATGTATTGATCTAAAAAGGAGACCATTAGTATAACCTAAATGCCTCATGACAATAGCAGCTATGTGTCGTGTTGTCCAGTGAAATTTGTGTCAAAGAGTTTTGTACAGCCAACCAAAAATTGAATAGTTGATCCTCCAGGGATTCAATGATGTGCAGTAGACTGGACCATCTTACTATAACTAATGGTCTGTCATAGACCCTGTCACATATATGCACCTTTGACCACCGGGCTCTGAAGAAGTAAGCAATACCACCCCGAAAAGAGTGGGGTGCCGACTTTAAAGTTATCTTCTCTTTTCCATACAGCATCAAACAGCTGCCCAAGGTGGACACCTAGCCACACCCACAAAGCCCAAAGAATGCTCCAGCCTTTCTAATTCTGATGATAATAAAAGGAATTGGCCTTAGAAAGTGGTGTCATATTCTGACCTGACAATCAAGAAGACAGAACTCCAACATGATTGCATTCATATGGTGAAAAGCCAGTTAGGTATGTTTGTTATTTGGGCCATAATGGCTGACTTTTTTGTTTCAGCTAAAGAGGGTAACCCAGTTAGTACCCCAACTATTTCTCAGAGTGTTCTTGTCTACTTTCTGGCCGTGGTACAACAGGTAAATTTAGTTTGGCTGAGAAGTGTAGGGAGCTTACGTTATACAGAAATGCCCAGGATAGCATATCTATGAGATGTCATCAATATTGTTCTTATAGGCTCACAAACAACAGATGACAAGTTCTTAATGTGTACGTCAAAATGCAGTCACACTGTCCCTAACAACCTGCACCACGCGACACCCACCTTTCTGGAAATGTACCATTCTAGAATTAATGAAAAAGTGCACTGTTGTTCTCAACGCTTCTGCATTATAATCTCTGTTATTTGCTTGGAGTATTATTAGTTTGTGAACCAAAGTCAATATGATAAGTAATGAATTTGCAGAACAGAATCCACAGGTGGATGTTTCATGCAATGAGATGCATTTTTTGCCCAAATGAAAGTTCTGGTTAAACGTACTGTATATGATTAGTCAGAAAATCTCCAGCCATTAATGGATGCTCCCCAACTATTTTCCACTTGTCCTTTAAAGTGCTTACATATTCAGATAAAGCAAAGTGTGACTGTAGAATCCTTTACTGAGAATAAAGTTGATTTGTAAGTGTGCATGCATTCAAGAGTGTACATTTTAGCTGTATTAGTTGAAAGTTTGTTTCTCAGAAACTGATCATAAAGATGAAACTCCATCTAATTTGACTGATTAGAATTCACACAGCACCTACCATATTGCTCTGAGTCTCTATTTAGTCTTTCTGTTTGCCCATACTGCTCTGGATGATTTCCAGACATAAGACTGAGTTGAATATGCACTTTTTTTTTGCAAAAGGTATTCCAAAGTTTGAAGATAAATCATAAATCCATTCAGAAATGATTACTTTATAAAAACAATGATGCTTAAATATTGTATTAGAAAAACAGCAACAACCTTCCTTAATAGAAGGCAATTTTTTAAGAGCAACAAAATGTATTCCCGTAGACAACTGATGCACTTTAACTAAAATTGTAGTATAACCTTGAGAAGATGGTAAATCGGTTATCAAACCTAATCTTATCTCCCCCGAAAGTTTACAAGGGAAGCAATGGACCAATGATACTCCCTGAAAGATTTTTTAACTCTGGAGCAGAATAAGCACAAAAAAAGCTGAACAGGCTCTGCTATTCTCATAATACCTGGATGACCTGCTGTGAGCAAGCCACATCTGAAATGAAGCACTTGGGCTTGAAAGATTCAAGACGAAAAAATTTCTTATTAGGAGAACTGATTGCCCAGTTTGAAGTTTCATTAGCCTGTTGAACAGGAGCTTCTACGTTTTCAACATTACCTAAGGTAGCAACTGCTAAAAACGTATCATCTAATAGTAGGATTTCTACATTTTGGTGTTGTTCCTTATCACAACATTGTCAAAAAGGAACATCTGTTTTTAAAATTTTTAACTCCTACTATGTATACAATAACAAAATAAATGTACAAAAAATAATACCCTCCTGGCTTATAAGCATTTAATTTTTTACCCATATTAGACACGATTTTATGATCTGTGAATATAATCAAGAGGTGTTTGGTTCCTCTAAATCAATGTTACCATTTCTCATGGGTTAACATGCTTGCTAATAGTCTGGGGTTTCCTATATCATAACTCTTCTCCATACTAGAGAGTTTCTTTGAACAGTAAGTGCAAGGATACAATTCGAAAAAGAATAAAATCACTCCCCTGCCAATATTTGACAGATCCACCTGTTTTCATTTGTAAGAGTTTGTCTGGATGCAGAACAATTGGGGCGGTGGTGAATGACATTTTTAATAAATTGAAAGGACTCATGTGCCTTAGTAGTCAATATGAAATTTAGTTATTTTACAAATTAAGAAAGTAGTGTGTGCTGGAGCTAACATTTTTAATGGTAACTGGTAAACCCCATGTAGCATTGTACTTCACTGAATAAGGTAATAATAATTTTAAAAGTTCCAGAACAATAAATTGGCCCCTGCTGAGACTAGTTTCTGTGACTTAATAACAAAAAAAAAATTAAATAAATAAAACTGTTGGCTGATGAATTTCACACTTCTGAAGCATAGCATACAATTAATTTTACCATAACTGGGATAGAATCTCCCATATATTTCTATACAACAGTTTTCTTTAAAATTTAGAAAACATTAAATGTCATCATTGTAAATTAGGTTGAATATTCCCATAACATCTTGAAACTGTTTTTAACTTAAAAACTGCTGGAGCATTTGCCAATCCATACAGCATAACTAGATGTCAAATGTATTTTATGATGTCTTTCTTTCATCACCCATTCTTATTTGTATTAAGTTGCTCACAGAGTAGAGATCCAATTTACTAAATACATGTGGCAATCTATATATGGTCTTAAATACCTATTTTCTTTTCCATGAAGATGATTTTAAATGATAAAGTTTTTCTGGTCAAGCCACAGGAAATTTGTTTTGAAGATATCTTTTTTGAACAATTTTGAAAATAAAGTGATTCTTTAGTCTGTCAGTTAAATTGAAGATTATCTATTACCAACAAAGAGAAATCTACTATTATTCATGGCTATGAACAGCTAGAGGCAAAAGGAATAATTTCTTCTTATCAAGGATGACAGAAATTTGGAGATGTACTGTAGGGAAATTCTTCCATCTACCAGTTGGACTGGACCACTGCACACACAGAAAGCCAAGGAAATACCTGGCAGTTGGATCGGACCACTGCACAGACAGAAGACCAAGGAACTGTCTAGGACTTGGAGTAAGTCTTGCCCCAGACAGAATAGTAATGGTGGCTGATGGAGAAAAATAGACAAATAGTCCTCTAGGCCACACACGCACAGCTAGGAACTGCAGGAGCTCCTTTAAGGAAGCGCTTAACTCTTTGAACCCAAAAGGTGGTTATAATGGCCAACCTATCTATTGTCATAACACTGCTGTCCTGAATAAAAGCCTACAGATATCTGTTACGCTATGCTATTCTTATGCCACTCTACTCCCTAAATTTTGCAGTCCACTGCCGTAGAGACATATTCTCAAAAGGCCGCTACTCCTCCCTACCTTCATAACCTGTCTGGCCAGAATATTAGCCTTCACTATATTACTTCACTATATATACAAACATAATATATTGCTGTCTAGTTATGCTGTTATGCTACAGTGCATCTGGAAAGTATAAACAGTGCATCACTTTTTCCACATTTTGTTATGTTACAGCTTTATTCCAAAATGGATTAAAATCATTTTTTTCCTCAGAATTCTACACACAACACCCCATAATGACAACGTGAAAAAAGTTTACTTGAGGTTTTTGCAAATTTATTAAAAATAAAAAAACTGAGAAATCACATGTACATAAGTATTCGCAGCCTTTGCTCAATACTTTGTTGATGCACTTTTGGCAGCAATTACAGTCTCAAGTCTTTTTGAATATGATGCCACAAGCTTGGCACACCTATTCTTGGCCAGTTTCGCCCATTCCTCTTTGCAGCACCTCTCAAGCTCCATCAGGTTGGATGGGAAGCGTCAGTGCACAGCCATTTTAAGATCTCTCCAGAGATGTTCAATCGGATTCAAGTCTGGGCTCTGGCTGGGCCACTCAAAGACATTCACAGAGTTGTCCTGAAGCCACTCCTTTGGTATCTTGGCTGTGTGCTTAGGGTCGTTGTCCTGCTAAATGATGAACCGTCGCCCCAGTCTGCACTCTGGAGCAGGTTTTCATCCAGGATGTCTCTGTACATTGCTGCAGTCATCTTTCCCTTTATCCTGACTAGTATCCCAGTTCCTGTCGCTGAAAAATATTCCCACAGCATGATGCTGCCACCACCATGCTTCACTCTAGGGGTGGTATTGGCCTGGTGATGAGCGGTGCCTGGTTTTCTCCAAATGTGATGCCTGGCATTCACACAAAAGAGTTCAATCTTTGTCTCATCAGACCAGAGAATGTTGTTTCTCATGGTCTGAGAGTCCTTCAGGTGCCTTTTGGCAAACTCCAGGCGGACTGCCATGTGCCTTTTACTAAGGACTGGCTTCCGTCTGGCCACTCTACCATACAGGCCTGATTGGTGGATTGCTGCAGAGATGGTTGTCCTTCTGGAAGGTTCTCCTCTCTCCACAGAGGACCTCTGGAGCTCTGACAAAGTGACAATCGGGTTCTTGGTCACCTCCCTGACTAAGGCTCTTCTCTCCCGATCGCTCAGCTTAGATGGGCGGCCAGCTATAGGAAGAGTCCTGGTGGTTTCGAACTTCTTCCACTTACAGATGATGGAGGCCACTGTGCTCATTGGGACCTTTAAAGCAGCAGAAATTTTTCTGTAACTTTCCCCAGATTTGTGCCTCGAGACAATCCTGTCTTGGAGGTCTACAGACAATTCCTTTGACTTTATGCTTGGTTTGTGCTCTGACATGAACTGTCAACTGTGGGACCTTATATAGACAGGTGTGTGCCTTTCCAAATCATGTCCAATCAACTGAATTTACCACAGGTGGATTCCAATTAAGCTGCAGAAACATCTCAAGGATGATCAGCGGAAACAGGATGCACCTGAGCTCAATTTTGAGCTTCATGGCAAAGGCTGTGAATACTTATGTACATGTGCTTTCTCAATTTTTTTAATTTTTAATAAATTTGCAAAAAGCTAAAGTAAACTTTTTTCAGGTTGTCATTATGGGGTGTTGTGTGTAGAATTCTGAGGAAAAAAATGAATTTAATCTATTTTGGAATAAGGCTGTAACATAACAAAATGTGGAAAAAGTGATGCTCTATGAATACTTTCCAGATAATAATAATAATAATAATAATAATAATAATAATAATAATAATACAAAATTTTATTTATATTGCACTTCATATTTTAGAAATCTCAAAGTGCTACAGAGTAAAAAAATACAAATAATAAAACAAGAAAATCTATTTATACTTTAACAAAATATGTTTCTAAAAAGATAAGTTTTTAGATTCCATTTAAAAACATCTGTTGACTGTGGGGCTCTTAGGTAGTCAGGGAGGGTGTTCCACAGTCTCGGCGCCACAGATGAAAAAGCCCTATCACCCATACTGTGAAGTTTGGTTCTAGGGACTTGGAGAGTGTTAGTGTGTGCAGAGCGGAGAGTGCGTGAGGAGGTAAGGAGGTAAGGAGTTCCTGTAAGTAAAGGGGGGCATGTCCATAGATGCACTGATGGGTGAGGAGAACGACCTTGTATTCAATTCTGAGTGGGACAGGGAGCCAGTGAAGGGTTTTCAGGATTGGGGTGATATGGTCATGCTTTCGCACCCTCATCAGGATCCTGACAGTGAATATACTGGAGTCTCTGAATACTCTTGCCAGGAATCCCGATGAGCAGCGCATTACAATAATCCAGCCTGGAGGAGACAAAGGCATGGATGAGCTTCTCTGCATTTTCCAGGGTGAGAGTTGGTCGGAGTTTAGCAATATTCTTGAGGTGGTAGAAAGAAGACTTACAGAGGTGTTTGATGTGGGTGTCAAAGGTGAGTTGAGGGTCCATTTTAACACCCAAATTGGTGACAGAAGTGGAAAGGGGAATGTTTCGGCCAGTGAAAGTGATACTGGTGATGGTGGAAGAGCGGAGATGGTGTGATGTGCCAACTAAGATGGCTTCTGTTTTGGATCTGTTTAGCTGAAGAAAATTGAGCCTCATCCATGCCTTTATCTCCTCCAGGCAGGTAGTCAATGTAGATATTGGCAGAGGAGCAGTAGAGGAGGTGGGGGTAGTCCTGAGGTAAAGCTAAGTGTCATCAGCATAGCAATGAAAAGATAAACCATGTCTGCTAATGACATTTCCAAGAGGGAGCATGTAGATGGTAAAAAGAATGGGGCCTAGAACAGAGCCCTGTGGGACACCACAGGTGACGTTGTGGGTATGAGATTTTGCGCTGCCCAGGGCAACATGCTCAGTTCTGCCGGTCAGGTAAGATGTGAACCAATTGTGAACATTTCCTTAGAGTCCAATGGTGTATTTCAGGCAGTGAAGGAGAATGTTGTGGTCTATTGTGTCAAAAGCATCTGTCAGATCAAGGAGGATGAGAAAAGAAGGGGAACCAGTATCTGCTGTTATCAGAAGATCATTGGTGACCCTGACCAGGGCTGTTTCGGTGCTATGGCCAGGGCGGAAACCAGACAGAAACTTTTCAAACAGATTATTCAGTTTGAGGTGATCATGAAGTTGTGTTGCAACTATTTTTTCCAGAATTTTAGAGAGAAATGGAAGATTGGAGATGAGCCTATAATTGGAGAGAACTTCAGAATTCAGGGTGGGTTTTTTCAGTAGAGGTCTGATGACAGCAGTTTTTAGTGAACAAGGAATATGGCCAGCCAAGAGGGACTGGTTTATGATCCTGGTGATAAGTGGAGAGACGGCAGAGACGCTGGCCCTCAGTAAAGCTGAGAGGAAAGGGTCTAAGGAACTGGTAGACAGTTTCATTTCCCTGATGACGTCCTCCACCTCTTCCCGTGTGGCAACAGAGAAGGAGCAAAGGGGCTGGACAGTCTCAGACAGTAGGTCGACAGTTGGGGGGGGGGGGGCAGGATATCCGTGGTGGAGAGGTGTAAGCGGATGTTATCAACTTTTTGTTTGAAGAAATTGATGTGCATATTGCACCTCTCATCGGTGGCCTCAGAGTGGGCAGGTGAAGGAGGTTTGAGAAGGTGATTTATAGTTGAAAAAAGTTTTTTGGGGTTCCTGGAGCTGTTGCTGATGATAGTGGAATAGAACCTGGACCATGCAACCTTCAGAGCTTCTGCATACGCCCTCTTGTGTTCCCTGTAAGCCTATTTGTGGACAGTCAGCCCAGAGGCCTTGAGCTGCCGCTCAAGGACATGCCCAGCCATCTTCATTTTTCGCAGTTCGCAGGTGTACCAAGGTGCTGAGCACGAGAATGAGACGGACCTGGATGTTAAGGGGGCGTGGAAGTCCAGGAGACTGCTCAGGGACTGGTTGTAAAAATCCACAAGGTCAGCAACAGAGAGGGAGCTGATAGGGTCAGAGGAGAGAAGTTTAAGGTCCAGGGCCAAGGCATCCACATTGATGTTCTTCAGATTTCTGAAATGGATCTGTCGTTTTAGTTTGGTATGGTGGGAAAGAAAGGGCAGCTCCATTGACACTACTTTGTAGTCTGAAATACCAAGATCATATACCTGTAGGTTACTGATTAAGGCAGAATTTGAAATGACCAGGTCAAGTGTGTGACCCCTGGAATGTGTGGGGACATCAACATGTTGTTGTAGATTGAGAGAATCTAGTAGCTCAAGGAAATCAGCAGTGAGATAACCTGTGGGATTGTCAACATGAATATTTATATCTCCCAGAATTATGATGTTGGCAGAGGTAGCACAGAGTGTTGTGAGAAGATCAGTCATTTCTGGGATGAAGGCAGAGTTGGGTTTTGGAGGTCAGTAGATAAGGAGAACAGTCATGGGAAAAAGAGGCTTACATTTAAATGCAAGGCACTCGCAGGAAGATGTTGCAGGTATCAAGATACGGGACAACCCCAAATCCTGACGGTGGATGATAGCTAAGCCACCACCACGCCCAGTGCTGCGAGCTGCCTCCAAGTAACTGTAGCCAGGAGGACAGGCTTCATTTAGGGCAGAGTAAACCTCTGACTGGTGCCATGTTTCTGTCAGACACATGAAGTCAAGTCCTTTCTCCCTGATGTGTTCTTCAATCAGTGTGGCTTTATTGCAGATGGATTAAGACTTAAACAGTTCAAATTTGACCAGTGACTGTGGAGTAAATCTCTGTACTGGTCGCAAAACATTAAAATCCACTCCGCGCAGCTTAGAATCGACTCCACAAAATAAATCCAGGCGGGGATGTGAGAATCTTGCGGTGTTTCTCTCAATAGCTCGGGTGTTTCCCATGCTGGAGTGCAGAGATCTCACAATACTTTCAGAGTTGATAGTAGTTGGAACAATGGTGCTCTGATGACACGTCAAACGTGCAACAGGTGACCAGAAAGATGGAATACTGGGAGCAGAGCACTTTGGCTGGATATGGAAGATGAACTTTCGACCGGAGCCTCTATGAGTGTAACGAGGACGGCGAAGGAGTCCAAGTTCTTTAATGATGGGGATGTTAATTTCAGGAGTGGTTGTGGGATTAAGTCGGCGGAGTTGTGAGCTGGAATAACTGAATGCCATTCTGATCGAAGAAGAAGGGAGAGATGCTATCCAGACAGCACTGTAAAATCCAAAGCAGACGGTAAAATAGAAAATCCGGGCATCAGGTGAGTAGACAGAAAAAACTTGATAAAAACTTTATAAAATCCATAAAATCCATGGCAGACGGTAAAACAGTATATCCGGGCAACAGTGAGTAGTCAGCTAAAACTTAATAAAACTTGGTAAAATCTGTAAAAACCCACGGCAGACGATGAAACAGTACAAAAAAGTACGAAACTTTCTAACTAAAAACTAAACTAAAAACTAAAAGCAAAATAATAAATTTGTAATATAAAACTCAGAGGGAGAAGTGGCAAACATTCAACGTCAGCATCCTCTCCACTCACTCCAAGTAAGTTCAGTAAGTACAGATGCACTGTACTTACACAAGTTACACTGTTGTTTTATTAAATGCACTTAAGTTTTGTTTTTTTCTTATAGGTTCCAAGAAGAAAATGGAAAGGATTTCAGTTGTTCTTTTGCATGGGATAAACCTAAAACAATAGATGCTTAGTGTGCACAGAGAAGTACAAACAGTCAAAGAGAGCTTTTGCTCATTTGCTTCATGGTAGGTTTTTTCCTCCCTGAGCTTGACTTAGGACAGCTGTGTTACTGTGCTATAGGTGTACCACCCCAGTCAAACTCCCCACCTGCCATTGTTACCAAAGTGGTTGCATGGCACCCAAGTTAGTTTGGGCACTTTACGCCAGAAGCGAGAGCCACACAGGGAAGAAGAGATGTGTGGTGATCTAACGGAAAATGGTGAAAATCATGTGAAGTATTTTTGTTCACTGCTTTTGGAACTAAAAACAGTTTTGAAGCCTATTACTCAAAAGTGTAATTTTGACATTAAGTCCTTATAATGAAGATTAGAAAACTATGAAAACTGAGAGACTGAAAGTGATACAGCTTGTTCTATAGTATCAATCTTTTGTTATAACATTGTATCTTATCATATGCACAAATAATATGCACTATAATAAAATTTTAATTTTAAAAATCAAAATATTTGGGTTTCACAATATGTAGAAAATTGCTGGGAAAGCTAGTGTTATAGTGTCAAAACTTTGGGCTGGGCAAGGTTCAAAGGGTTAAGAATCAAGGTGGGAAAGAGAAAGGGAGTGTGTAAGGTTGGAATAACCTCAGTAAAGCTAGTATTTTTCAATCTTTGTTAGTTGCTTTCCTAAACAATCTAAAAAATATCCCCTTTTATTTGACCTCTTTTGTGGTTAAGGTTCACCCATTGCCCTATTATGAACAAAGTATTCCTAATTATAACAACAAAGGAGATGTTATACGCTCAAAAAACATTACCTGTGTTTACTTGCTTTAACAAACTGGAACTGGAACTGTTTTTCACCTCACCAGTCATTAAATGTTTTTAAGTGAAAGGAATTGTTAAGGATGACTGGAACATGGACGCTGTTTCTTAACACTAGAATTACCAAAGCCTATGAAAAAACCTTAAATCCATTTGCATCTCTCCGTCAGCATCTTTTGTGTTGTAAATGTGTCTATCAACACAAGCAGCAAGCAGCCTGCTATCCCATCCCCCACCAACGCAGAAAGGGCAGAAAGTTCTCTCATCTCAAGTCTGTTTACCTGCATGAAATGTAGAGAGGTAAAAAATATATCCTTATTTGGAATACATGAATTTCATGTGTGTTCCGTGTTGTGGAGGATGGGAAGGAGGAGGACCGCGTCCCGCTGTTTGCACCTTCGAGCCCAAAGGAACGGACTCGGACATTCCGAAGGGGAAGGGGGAGGCGAGCGAGGCACCGCTCACCCCACGAAAAGGTAAGGAGGGTTGGGAAATGGCTGATCGGGAGGTCACAAAAATAATAAAAAAGACAGACCGCAGCCTGCTAAAAGAAGCGGCCCGATCCTCAACCTGTGAAGAAAAGAACTCCAAGTCCCAGAAGCCTCCGCGAGACCCGTCAGAGCACGTGCCAGAGGCGGGCGTGCTCATTGGCTCCTGGCCGGCAGGGAAGACAGACGAGGAAGTAAGTCTTCTGCCGGTCGAAATAAATAATATTGACTTGCGGGAACTCGAGCGCTTGATCGAGCCCGTAAATAGTTTTCTACAGGTCCTGACGAGTATTGAAAAGATCGTCGGGGAGTTGGGAGCTGCAGCCAAAATGCCGTTGGAGAAGCTGAGGGACTATGTGCGGCGATTTGGTGGGGAGCCTCCCGTATGTCATGATGTGGTATGTGAAACCCATACCGTATATAAAACAAGAGGGACGCAGTTTAAACCGGGCCCGCTTTTAATAAATAGCGGGTGCCAGTACACTACGTGCCCTACAAACGAGGTCGGTACGTTAACCGTGTGATCGGCGGAAGGGCTAATCAATCCGGGGCAGCTAGACAGTGCTGACTCCCGGAGCGAGGCAGCCCTAAAGACGCCGCCACCGGTAATTTGTAAAAGTAAAGGGGTGCAAACAGTAAAGGGTCTCTCTTTACTTAATAGAGAGACTCAGACTGTGGACAAGCCCCAGATTAAGCAGGAGATCCTGAAAATAAAACGGGGGTCTCCTGACAAGAAAGAAAGAGAGAAAGCACCGTTAGAGGTGGCAGGGGTTTCTCTCCCAGCAAGAGATGGGGCGGACCTAACATTTCCTTATTGTTTTCAGTCCCGTAGGGGGAGAATTCCAGGAGGACAGAGGCAGTGTTACGGGTGCCGAAGGTTGGGCCATATTTGGCGGAACTGTCCTTGGAGAGAGGGGGACAAGATGTCGGTTTAGACTAATATTCCCCCTAGGTTCTCCAGGGACCAAGATGTTCGAATTAATCAAGGCTCAACCAGAACGTCCTCTTGGAGGAAGACTTCCCTCTCAGGGCAGGCTGCTCCGAATCATTATAATTCGTCGCTGGGAGGGGAATACTGTGGAGGATGGCCAGCTGTTTATCCCGGCCAATACCCCCAAGCCGCCAGGTGGAGCCCTCCTTGCAGCATGGAGGTCCCCAGAAGACCAGTAGGGCATCATGGACAATGTGGTATTTATGCACAGCCCTGCTGGATGCCATGGGAGACACAAGAGGGAGCTGCAGGGAGGACCGAGGACTTCTTCGTGTCCTATGACCCGGAAGTTCGTCATAGAAAGAGTGACGGGCTTCCGGGTTGAAGAGAAGAGCTTTTACCTGACCCGGAAGTGATTGAGAATCACATGGACTGGGGATTGGGAACACTTCCGGGTCAGGAGATATAAAAGGACTGTGGGAGCTCCCAGACGGTGAGCTGAGCTGGGTGGAAGGGTGACAATGCATCTGGGAGCTGGAGGATTGGTTATTTGTGATTTATATGAGAATAGTGGAGGAGAGGGTGTTTTCTGCACTGTGGCAATTTAATAAAGTCAATCTGAGGACTTTTGCCTGGTGTCTGGAGTCGTGGACAGGGGTTCAAGGGAGCGAAAGCGCCCCCTATTTACCACAGTGTCTACAACAATCTATGATAACACATTGTTAAAACAGAAAGGTTTTTCATGTTTTAGTAATAATTAACAAAATGTAGACATGAAGTGTATAATGTTTGAAACCTGAAGTCCAGATATCAAATAAACAGTTTCAGAAAAGGTACAATTATAACAAAACAAGTGCACTTTTATTCAAAAATATAACTGCATAAAAAGAACTTGCGTTAGGGTGCGAAATTGACATGCCCTTAATATGATTGTTTTGGTGGTACAGCGGTAAGAACTGCTGACTCGTAAGTAAGACGTTCGTGGCTTGATCCGGGATCTGTTCGTTCTGAGTAGTGAGCTGCTCTTATTGTTACTATTATAGAATAAAAACACATTTGATTTGAGCCTGTAACAACCAGTGTAAATTTATGGTACTTGTAAAGGTTAGCATTTTTATTTTTTTATTCAGTTTTATTCTATCAGTTGTGTTCACGCTCGCCCCGATCTGACATTGCTATTTTCAAATAAAAACATGTTATAGCAGAGGTGAACTCAGATGAGGACAAGAGTTCTACATTGGAGAAAGAGAAAAGAAACCCTCCCCACAAGAAACGTCCACTCACATATAAGAACAACGCAGCTGCACAAGGCGTAAAAGTGAAAGATGGCACTGTTTGGATGCAGCATCAGGTCAGGCGTTATCCTGCCAGTCAGTCTGCCCCAGACCTGTTCTTCAATGAAACAGCATGGCTTACAGAGCTTGCCAAGGTATCGTGCAAAGTCCTGTTTATGATTATGTTTTGTGATGGTCTTTACATAAAAACATTTATATGTTACTTATATAAAAGCCAGTTTGAATTTTATTTATCTATATTTATTTACTTATCTTTCTACAGCATAAAGTCACAATTACACTGCAGAGCATCCTCTGTTTGATTGACACGGGCATGCTAAACTTATTACTTCTGCCTCCAGGTCCAACATGAGCTCTGGCAACAGGTTGATTCTCTAAATGGGTCTGTAGGGTATACAATTCTAAGCACAGTTACTTCATAGTAGTGGTTAAATCATATTTATGTAGCTGTCTAATCTCTGAAAAAATATAGTTCATCTTCGAGTTACTCGTTGTTCTAGTCCAAAAGAGTAGTCAGAAATACAGACAAAAAATAAATTGTGAGAACTCAACATTAAAGGCAATGTTTTGCCTGCAGAGAGATATGGGGTCTTTTTCCTGAGAAAGTACCAAGACAAGAGACATGGTCAGAGAAAAAAATTCATAAAAAAAAGTTCATAAACAGGAAGTCAAAGAGATCTTTCATCAAACCCTAAACACTGAGGAGAAAATCAAGAACCTTTAAACAAAGCAAATTCTTTGTATACCACAAATACACCAAAAATTTGTATAATAAAGTGATGTGTGTGCCAACCTTTATATGGTAGCTCTGGTCACATGCTGGATGTCCCCTATTCCTTCTGGGCAAAATTCCCATGGAAACTGCAGTGATACATTGCAGAAAATGGTGGTGCCCATAATAAAACAAAATAACATCAGAAAATAATGATAAAAAATGACAACTTCCCTTAGGATGCTTACATCAAAAAAGTAAAAGCAGAAACAAATTCCTTGACAGAAACATCCAAAAAAGATGTATACTATTCCAAACAATAGAGTAAAAACTCAGCAAAAAAGATTGACAAATATCAACCATAACAAAAAAAGTAAAAGGTCGTAACTCTTAATAATATTCTTATCCTTTAACTAAACAGACTTCCAAATTCAGATCATAAAATATATTTTCATGTGAAAATCTTTAGAAAAGAGTTTGGTTATCTAAATGCTTGGACAGAGGAAATTAAATACGGCAATCTTAAATATGTTAGGAGTAATTACATCACACGCACATAACAGCAGTCATATGCCTAGCAACTGCCTATTTTCAAAAGTAATGTGGCTGAAATCATGAAAATGTACAACAAAATGTCATTCCAGAAAAACAAGAGTTAAAAAATACTGATAACCTGAGCTTACATATGAAAAAAATAAAGCAACTAATAGTAAGGAAGCAGTCAAAATGATGACACTTACCCACTTTAACATACCATATCTCAAGCACCATATGCTTCTTTACCTCCTGTTTCCCCTTTCAGTTCTTCCATCTCTTCCTTATTGCATAGTTGCAGTGGAACTGCATAAAATATGAAGCATGTCTATTCTGTGTTTATAAGTGTTCTGTTTGTCTGACCTTTTTCTTGTGAAAAGAATTTCCATGTACATGTAAAACTGACCTCTTCTGAAAGCAGCCTCGATGTCATCAGTCTCAGTATTTGACCTTTTCCCTAAGGTGCGATTTCCTATGCTTTCATCACCTGATTTCAGTTAATGAAAGCTTAAATGGACCAATGCATTTCATTCAGAAAAGATAAAGCTGCATCATTATCATTCTTGCCTATCGCCCTCCATGACTTCATGGGAAAATCCCACTATATGTTCCAGCAGATCCAGAATCAGGAGTGAGGTTTATTTCACTCTTAATTTGGAATCACGCTCAATAGCTGAGAGTCCAAATAACTCTCTTAGACTATGTTTTCTGTTTTATTTTTATGCTTCTCATTTTAAGGACTAGCTATTGATCATTAATCTCTCCAATACTTAACTGAATTTATTTAATTTTACTGGACTTTAACATGTGGCATTTGCTGCACATATTACTGTACAAAATCATGAGTGGGGTTGAGGGCAGCAATTGATTTGTGTTTTCTTTAGCTTTGTTCATCACTGTACATATTTCAATTTATTTTGAGATCAGGGAAATGTGGTAGTATTTAACACTTCATCTTTTGAATATATATTGTCAGACACGTATTTATGGGTTGGTTACTGGTTTGAGCTAGATATATATATGGGGAAGGAATTAATTGTGACATGCTAACCTTTATTCTGCCTTCTTTCTTAGAGTGGAGTAGTGAAACCATTAGAGGAACACTGATGTCACATCTGCTTCACATGAGAAGCCACTACTTCTGGTTCCTCCGATACTTAAATCAACAGAAGTTGGCATTCACTCACAGACTGTCTTCTAAGGTCACCAGAGCTCCACACCTTGGAAGAGAACAACAATAACAACAGCAGAGGCCAATAACTTTCTTCTGGTACTGCTGTGTGGATTTTTTCCCCCTCACGACATTTATTTTAAACAGGTCATCCTCTGGTACCCCCACCTTAATTTTCTTTGCTTGTCTCTTCTTTTAGAATATACACTTTATGTTCACAAAACCCTAATTTTTGACTTGATTAACTTTTTTTCCATCGAGAAGAGAGTGTGTATATGTGCGTGTAGGAGATATTTTTAAGATAAATATGGTTTGTTGTGGCAGTGTTCAAACTTCGTAAGTTGGTAAGGTTTTGCTCAAGACCTATCTTTTGTTTCAGGAAGTTGCCCAGCTTCACACTCTGGCATGATTGTATTCATTGCTATTAAGAGTGTGTGTTTATTTCTGATTACTAGGGCCTTGTAAAGTCCTGCCATTGTTCTATATGACATTGTGCCTGCCTGCAATTCCCCTTTAGACCAGGTTTCCCTCTAGAGAATATAAAATAATATCTTAAAATAGTAGTATTGTACTTTGTGTGAAGTATAGTAAAATTCTTCTTTCACATCAAATGTACCAAAAATGTAGAATAAACAGAAGTTTAAAAAAGAATAAATTGTGTAAAATGGAATAAAATAGGACTATTAAATTTTTTTATCCTGCATAAGGCTTAAAAACTTCATAAATCAAATCTCACACTGCACATGTACAGTCAGTGGTAGAAGCTCACTGTAATGTAGACCCAGAAGTAAAATCAATACTTATTAATTCATATTCTTTATCTTCTTCAATCTCATTCTGTAAAGCGAGCTCAAGTCAGTTTTTACTTTCAATTTTTTTTCATGTCACATGAACCTTTCTCTCTGCAGGCATTGTTGCAGGTGCTACTTACAATTACATTCTGTAAAATGTTAAAAATGAATGGGAACTGGTGAGGGTATGGAGAGTGACAAACAGAAGCAGAGCAGGCAATGAGACTCATGTTGGTAGAATTTGAAAGAAAAAATATTTTGAAATAAATGAAAACTAGGCACAATAAAAAGACCAAGCAGTACAGATTTTTTTTTAAATTTTGAATTATGAAATGATCACAGTTGCCACTTCAATCAATAGCAATAAATAAAAATTATTATATGTTCCACACATTTGATTATCCCAAGAGCTGGATAGTTAAAAGTCAAAATATCATACATAGCTAGTGTACACCCCTTATAATGAATCTATCCACTGGTAAAGAAATAGCATTGACCATACATACAGACTTTAAATGCAGTTTTGGGTTTGAAGCCAGCAGGAGAAGAAGCACAGCATGCCATTCACTGCATCACTTCTATATTATCACAATATGAGCGAAGCACATTTCTTTTCCTATATATTCTGTGAATTTTTGTGCATATAAATAAGAAACTACTCTTTAAAATCTGTTATTGCTAAAAATGAATGCCATTATTACTGATATGCAGTATCAAGGCAGAATCCTCATCCTCAGAAAATGCAGGTTATTTTAGCTTTAACTTCAGATACTCTGTCACCCAGAAAAAAAATGTACTCAGCACCAAAATGCCAGAATCATAGAAGCATTGAATAAGCCAACCCACATTATGGTAGATAATAGTACTTTGAGGAATATTTTACAGAAATTAGGTCAATAGTTCTGATGAGCTTTGCTCGGCTGCATGCCCTATTCTCATCGAAATTGTTCTAATGTTCTACAAGTTTAGTTTTTACTTGATGAGTTGCTCAGAAAATGGAAAGATTGATAGGCTTATATGAATTATATATGATATATTGCTTTAATATTTTAAGTGGTAGAAGAGTGCTAAGCAGAATTATTAGGATTTTTAGTAACTCTTCCTCAAAATTTTTAAAACACTAAGTTTCAAAAAGTCCAAATTCATACACGGTTGTGTGCAATTCATTCAAATTAACTTTGTTAACCTCAATTTTCTCTACAGTACTGTACAATCTCTTTCAAAACTTTCCCATTTTATCATTACCATTCAATCTTCAGATATTTATTTTTTATTAATATTTATGAGATATATCATAAGATATTTCCATTCTTTTTGGTGTGGGTTTCATATTTCTGGAGAAAATGTTGTATAGTAAGACATTGCCAAAAATAATCCTTCCATACATCCATCCATCCATTATCCAACCTGCCATATCCTAACTACAGGGTCACAGGGGTCTGCTGGAGCCAATCCCAGCCAACACAGGGCGCAAGACAGGAAACAAACCCCAGGAAGGGAACCAGCCCACTGCAGCAAAAATAATCCATGGCCTATATATGAAACAACATATATCTTATAGTAATGATAACAAGAGATACACGTTAGTAAAATCATATCTGAAGCATAATTATCTCTCTGGAAGTCATTTCCCTATTACATAGGAAATACAGAACTGTTGATACATATCGCTGTGGTATATCAGGTCCGCAGCTAGGAAATTAGACATTCATTTTTAAATAAACAACAACAACAACAACATTTATTTATATAGCACATTTTCATACAAAAAGTAGCTCAAAGTGCTTTACATAATGAAGAAAAGAAAAATAAAAGACAAAATAAGAAATTAAAATAAGACAACATTAGTTAACATAGAAAAGGAGTAAGGTCTGATGGCCAGGGTGGACAGAAAAAACAGAAAAAATACTCCAGGCGGCTGGAGAAAAAAAATAAAATCTGCAGGGGTTCCAGGCCACGGAACCGCCCAGTCCCCTCTGGGCATTCTACCTAACATAAATGAAATTGTCCTCTTTGTAGTTAGGGTTCTCATGGAGTCACTTGATGTTGATGGTCATACAGACTTCTGGCTTTTAATCCATCCATCATTGTTGTAACATCACGGTGCTTTGAGTAGATGGTGGTGGCACAAGCCACCACCAAAAGGATACCAGAAAAGGAAACAGAAGAGAGAGTAGGGGTTAGTACAGATTTTAGAGCCACCATGAATAGTTATTATAATGAGTTGGATATAGAGAGTATCAGGATTTTGATTACAGTGAAGTTATGAGAAGGCCATGTTAAAATAATGTGTTTTCAGCAGTTTTTTAAAGTGCTCCACCGTATCAGCCCGGCAAATTCCCATTGGCAGGCTATTCCAGATTTTAGGTGCATAACAACAGAAAGCCGCCTCACCACTTTTAAGTTTTGTTCTTGGAATTCTAAGGAGATACTCATTTGAGGATCTGAGGTTACGATTTGGAATATAAGGTGTCAGACATTCCGATATATAAGATGGGGCGAGATTATTTAAGGCTTTATATACCATAAGCAGAATTTTAAAGTCAATCCTGAATGACACAGGTAACCAGTGTAGTGACATCAAAACTGGAGAAATGTGCTCGGATTTTCTTTTCCTAGTTAGGATTCTAGCAGCTGCATTTTGCACTAGTTGCAAATGATTTATGTCTTTTTTGGGTAGTCCTAAGAGGAGTACGTTACAGTAATCTAGTCGACTGAAAACAAACGCGTGAACTAATTTCTCAGCATCTTTCAGTGATATAAGAGGTCTAACTTTAGCTATGTTTCTTAAGTGAAAAAATGCTGTCCTAGTGATCTGATTAATATGTGATTTAAAATTCAGATTACTGTCAACAATTACCCCTAAGCTTTTTACCTCTGTCTTGACGTTTACTCCTAATGTATCTAGTTTATTTCTAATAGCCTCATTGTATCCATTATTGGCAATCAATAAGATTTCAGTTTTCTCTTTATTTAAGTTGAGAAAGTTACTATTCATCCATTCTGAGATACAAGTCAGACATTGCGTTAGTGAATCAAGAATTAAATTGAATTAATTAATTGATTGATTAATTAATTAATTAATTAATTGATTGATTAATTAAATTCATTTAAGTCAATGAATTTTTAAATAAATGATCGTGCCCTAGAAAAGTGCAGGCTCCAATTGAGCATGGGTGTGCATGAGTTTTTCCCACAGTTAATAATCCCATGCTCTACAGGATAATCCCATGCTGACAGCACACTGCAACTGACCCTTTGTCTCCTGAGATTGTGCTGTTGAGTTTATCACTGTACGTTCAGTTCGCCAACATTTAGAAATTCCTAAAATATTGAGACAATATTTAATCTAGGAAAAGGAATACTGAGATTGTCTGATCACATGCTTCAGGAAATGTATCTTTGTGGCCACTTCCACCATTTTCTATCCGTGGCTGCTGGATGCATGTGTGAAGCACACACTGTGAGAAAGAATTGTTCTGAAAGAATCTACCGACAATGAATGGACATGTGCAGGCTAACAGAGTGCAGCAGACATGCATGTACTGCAAAATCCTCAGTTGTGACCCAGTTAAGGGTTTACATTACCACATAACCAGGTTACTTGCAGAGATAACTACTTTTGTTAAACTGGTTTCTCAAACATCAATATCACAGTTTTTTTAAATGGAATAACGGTGTACTTAACATTTTAGAATTCAAGTTTCAGTGAATAACTGGGTTATTAAAGCACATGTAAAATACTAGTAAATACACATAAATACTAGTGTGTCAGCGAGAATGTACAGCACTGTTCATAATGACCATCACTTTTGGCTTCCATTCTGTCCTTTGCATGCATAACTGAGTGTGTCTTATTAATAAGCATTACTTTACTGGGTTTCTTAAATTTTGAAGGCATTTAGTTATAATTCTACTTAATGTGCATAAATTTGTAGTCTCCTATATAATAAAATTCTACTGTATGTGTGTATGTCGTATTCCTCTGAGCAATCTTATTGGTCAGTTTTGTTCTGGTGCCTCAGTGGTAGGGAGGATGACACAATACATTAGAGGTGTGAAGTTCAGTTTGCAGTAGGAACATTACAGATACACATATTTCCAGAGAGGCTGAGAGATAAAGATACTGACACAAGTCTCGGGCACAGATGTCAGAAAGGTTGGGGATATATCTCTCTTACCCAGTGTTTGCAATGGCCAGGTATACAGTACGTGGATCAATCAACAGTTAAGAGAAGAGAAGATATAAAGGTGATTATAGCTGGTGAGGAAAATAATAGTGATTCTAGAAGCATAGTGTATATGTCCAGACAGAGGTAGAAATGGGGGCTTGGGGGTGGGTAGAGAAGGGAATATGGTATTAGTAGATTTTAATGTCATTTATGTTATATTTATACACTGATTAGTCTTATATACTGTAAAAGTAGTCAAACATAGCGTATTTGATAATACTGTTTGATAAAGAAAATAAATAAAAACAATGATTTTTTATTTAATTCATTTTTTTCTAATTTGTTATTAATAATTGTTTTACTAAATATATGTTAATCATTTTAAAACTTAATTATATTTACAACAATTATTGATTTAATAAAATTATAACTTGTCTTTGACAGGTACGTGTAGCTAGTTTCATATAAATCAAGAAGGAAATTATCATTTTTTTTATTTCTTTACTTCTACATACCTTAATGTTTAACAATTGGGTGATTCTGCCAGAAGTTAACCACCATGAATGCCTCTGCAGAAGTGTATTGCCATAAATGACAGTGATGCTGAATGAATATAGATGTGGGGCTGTTCATCATTTCGCAACACATCTGTGGGAAGAAAAGTAGATCAATGCACTGCTGATCTAATATAATACATATGATTAAAGTGTTCATTAGATAGGTAAATTCTCATGAACCTTGCTTTGAAATAATACATTTTAACAGAATTAACAAAACATTAATCCAGTCCTGTAGCTAAATTATTTTATTTTCTTAATTTATCTGCACACTACAGCATATTCAAGTAAGGAATGATAAATTAAATGGTAGCAAAACTGAATATATGGACATTTTGTTGTTGAGCATCCATTTTCCATTTGATGCAAAGCTAGTCCTATCCACTCGATGAACTTCTATTTATTGTTTGAGTTAACTTACCTACATCTGACACTCACATCTGACCTTATCAACCTTATGCAGTCATGGGTTACTTTATGTGGTAAGGGTCTGCTGTATGGCTGCATCCAAATTATTCTCCACCCCTTCCTGTGCCCAAAAGTGAGAAATAGTGGGTTTGCTCCTACCATCCAACTCTTCTTCACACCAGACAGAGATTAAAAAAATTCTTGAGATGACCAACATTGACTAACACTGCATGAAGTCTAGAGGAATAGAGTGAAGCTGAAAACCAAAATCCATTTTTTCCAAGACTTAAGATTTGATAATCAACATCAGAGACCTTCATGACATGTCACAGACAAACTGGCAAACTGCCTTACTGGAAAAACACCAGGCCTGAAGTCACAGGGACTCAACAACTGGTTTCATTTAGATGTTACTTGTAGTATAGGTTTTATGTCTGAAAGTCCTCTAACTACTAGTTCTGTTGTTTTTTAACATACAACATAAACATTATATAGTAATAAAATAGGCAGTACATAGAAAAAGATTTGGGCATAACCACCCCATATACTTGGAAAAAAAGGCAGTCACAAACACGAATTCAAGACAGAACAGATTAACATAATGATCTAGGGTTATAAATATGGTGGAAGACAGGAAAAGGAGGAGTCACTGATGTGGCAGGTAAATGGATTCTGTGTACTGGAACTGAAATCACATGGGGCTGGAAGCGAAGTCATCAGTGGGTTGACTGGTAATGATGTCACTGAAGGGCACAGTTTTTGGCTCAACAACAGAGAGACAAAAGGAGAAAAGATCAGAGGACATCGCCAATGTTTGGTTCGGCTGAGAAATGACACAATATTTAATATTTTTTATATATACAGTATATATATTGTCACACATGTGCGACAAGGGAGACGTTGCATGGACCAAGCAAAGGTAATTCCATGCCAGGCCAGGGGGTGGCGGGGTGCACTAAACCTTCTCCTGTTATCTCTACAGACCAGCCATGGGAAAACTGGTCTAATTTAGAACAGATGATTTTACTTCCGGTTCCAGTGCGGAGTCGACTCGGGATGAAACCCTGCCCCTTGAGGTTGAATCCGATCCCCTCACACGCCTGCAGTTTCAATTCAGGCAGACCCCAGCTTCATTTAAAAGGGAGCAATGGAACGACAACTCCCTTAAATTTGCAAAGAATGCAGTCATTCTCACAGATGGCCAATGCACATTATATCCGATGCCACAAGGTCCTCACTTTGTGTTAAATAATGATTTGTTATATCGGGTGGCAGACCATGAGGGAGAGATAAGGTCACTGTTGTTTGTACCA
This sequence comes from Polypterus bichir lapradei, assembly GCA_026402145.1. Classification (NCBI taxonomy): domain Eukaryota; kingdom Metazoa; phylum Chordata; class Cladistia; order Polypteriformes; family Polypteridae; genus Polypterus; species Polypterus bichir. The sequence goes on from JANRMT010062806.1 coordinate 32,062,370, forward strand.
CGGACTTACCGGTGACAAGTCTGTGAACTAGCACATACCCATCTCCTGGGATCCCATTTGGGACCCGAAAAAACACTTGAGTGGATTAAGATCATATTCTCTTGGCTTGGAATTAATGAGGAGGTCCGCCGCTTTTGTACATCCTGTCCGGAGAGTCAATTAAGGCAGATTCCTAGAAGGGGCCGTGCTCCTCTAGTTCCATTACCCTTAATAGATGTCCCTTTGGAGTGTATTGGGGTCAACATAGTATGTGTCAGCCAGAGGTCATAAATATATAATGGTTCTGGTAGATTATGCTACCTGGTTTCCAGAAGCTGTTCCACTGCGCTCAGCTGCTTCAAAAGCTATTGCACGGGAATTAGTAGGGGAGACTGCCAAGCTACTTTAAATAAAACATTTAAAAACCTCAGTATATCATCCTGAAACCGGTCTTGTAGAGAGGTTCAATTAAACTCTCAAACAAATGTTACATAAGGTAGTCAACGAGGACAGAAGTAACTGGGATCAGCTCCTCCCCCTCGTCCTATTTGCATATCGGGAAGTCCCACAAGCCTCCACGGGGTTCTCACCTTTTGAATTACTATATGGACAACAACCCTGGGGCATATTAGACATTTTAAAAGAAGGCTGGGAGGAAGAGGCCCTCCCATCAACAAATATATTTTAATATATCACACAATTATGCGATAGATTTGAAAAGATCAGACCTATATTGAAAACACGTATGGAAAAGGCACAAGCAGCCCAGGTCTGATGCTATAACCGTGGTACGTCTCTTCAGGAGTTCCGCCTGGGAGATCAAGTCATGGTTTTAGTTCGTACCTCACATTCTAAATTACTGGCTCATTGGCAAGGCCCCTATGTAGTTAAGGAGAGGAAGGGACTGGTCTATTATTTGGTGAAACAACCGAATCGTCATCCTAGCGAGCGGATTTATAATGTTAATCTGCTGAAACCGTGGAAGGACAGGGATCTTGAGCCCTCCTCCGGACAGCCCCGTTCTGTCTTTGCTCATAAATTAAACATTAATTTTGGAGATAATCTGACTCACCAACAATGACAGGAGCTCGAAGTAGTTATCAACAACAACAACATTTATTTATATAGCACATTTTCATACAAACAGTAGCTCAAAGTGCTTTACATAATAAAGAATAGAAAAATAAAAGACACAATAAGAAAACAAAATAAATCAGCATTAATTAACATCGAATAAGAGTAAGGTCCAATGGCCAGGGGGGACAGAAAAAAACAAAAAAAACTCCAGACGGCTGGAGAAAAAAAATTATCCTGTCTGTCCCTGAGGTAGTAAGTGAAAATCCAGGATGGACCTCCCTGATTGCGCATGACATTGTGACGAAACCTGGGGTTATAGTCCGAGAACTCCCGTACAGAATTCCCGAGGCAAAAAAGGCTGAAGTGAACCTGGAGATATGACGCATGCTGGACCTGAAGGAAGCCTGATGGAAGTTGAAGGTTCTGCAATGACTTCTGTTGGCTTAACCAAGTTTCCCAATTCAATGCCTATCCAAAGCCGCGAGTGGACGACCTTCTCGAGCAGTTAGGTAGCGCCAAATTCTTGACTACTTTAGATATGACTAAGAGGTACTGGCAGGTTCCCTTAACGGACTCCGTTAAGGAAACCACAGTGTTTAGCACCCCTAGCGGGCACTGCCAGTATCGTGTTCTCCCATTTGGATTACATGGGACATCTGCAACATTCCAACATCAAGTGCTCAGTCCTCATAATTCATATAGTGCTGCCTACTTGGATGACATTGTCATCTATTCCAACACATGGGAGGAACACTTACAGCAGGTTCGAGCTGTATTGTGGTCACTAGCAAGAGCTAGTCTTCATATTAATCTGAAGAAATGCTACTTTGGGTTGGTCGAAGCCAAAAATTTAGGCTATCTGGTGGACCGGGGTATGGTGAGGCCTAAAATGTTCTAAAATAGATGCCATTTTGAAACAAAAAGCAGATTCAGGCCTTTCTTGGCTTAGCGGGTTACTATCGCCAGTTTGTACCCTGTTTTTCTGAGAGAGCAATGCCCTGGACAAACCTCAAAAAGAAGGGGAGACCTAATCGCGTGTTATGGGATGAGAAATCAGAGGCTGCATTCAGTGACCTGAAAATGGCCCTTATGTTAGCTCCAATATTTAAAGTGCCTGACTTTTCTATGCCTTTCATCCTCCAGATGGATGCTTCGGACACAGGTCTTGGACCCGTACTAAGTCAAAGTGTTGATGGAGTTGAACACCCCATTATGTATCTGAGCCGGAAACTGCTGGATCGTGAAACCAGGTATGCGGCAGTGGAGCGGGAAGCTCTGGCTATTAAATGGGCGATTAGTCAGCTGAGATATTACCTCTTGGGGCATGAATTCACTCTTGTGCCAGACCATGTGCCATTACAGTGGATGGCCTTGCATAAGGAGTCCAATCCACGAGTCACAAGGTGGTTTTTAGATCTACAGTCTTATAAGTATTCGGTCGCTTATCACCATGGTGTACTGCAAGCCAATGCCAATGCCCTTTCTCGATGCCACAACTTCTCGGACAGGTACGCCGGACCAGATGGGTCTGGGCTGGGGGTAGGCCATGTCACACACGTGCGACTAGGAAGATGTTGTATGGACCAAGCAAAGGTAATTCCATGCCAGGCCAGGGGGTGGCGGGGTGCACTAAACCTTCTCCTGTCATCTCTATAGACCAGCTGCAGGAAAACTTGTCTGATTTAGAACAGTTGACATCACTTCCGGTTCCAGCGCCCAGTAGAATTATCATTTCTGGTTCCGGCGCCCAGAAGAATATCACTTCCAGCAACTACTCTGACATCTGAAGAACATCACTTCCGGTTCCCTTACGTCACTTCCTGTCCAATCCCTTAAAATTGCCATCTTGACAAACCATCGGCAGTTCTGTTTTGGACTCTGTATTGAGAACATCTCTGTACTATTGCAAGAATCTTTTGCAGCCAGGAATAATATACGGGTGGCTGCCCCAAACCTTTTTAAGTGTGTCGAGT
>JANRMT010062806.1:32065798-32133050 GCA_026402145.1 Polypterus bichir lapradei
CAACCTCTGTCTTGGATTATCGCAAATATATCTCTCATACAAGTGAACTATGATTCTTAGCGCAATGGGAAAAGTCGTAAAATCAACCAGAATGTTCAAGCAAATTCTAAAAAAAACCTGATCTAAATCCGTTAAGTAGATCTCTCGTTCGCTAGCTAAGCAGATGTAAGATATGACCCGTGGCTGGTGCGTGAGTGAGGATGGCCCTGACCCCCCTCCCCTCAGCATGCTACATCTGTCTCAGATTCATGCAAATGAATTGGTACCACAAGTGAACTATGATACCTAGCACAATGAGAGAGATAACAAAAATGTTTAAGCAAATCATAGAAAAAACTCAATCTAAATCCGTTGAGTAGTTCTCTCGTGAAAAGCGGACAGACATACAGACAGACAAACAGATGTTGGATTTTATATATATTGTGGAACGAGCCCCGGACATAGACAATACATATATACATATACACATACACACATATATATACACACACATATATACATACATATATACACATACATCCACATATATAGACATATATATATATATATATCTACATATACACACATACATATACATACACACACATATATACACACAAATACATATATATATATATACACACACACACATATATAAACATATATATACATACTGTACATATCTATATATATACATACACACACACACACACACACACACAACTATCATATATGTTGAAGTTCTAGTTAAATTTTAAATAGAAGGAATTTTTATTTAGTCGACAGAATATTATTCCGGAATAAATCAACTCAAGCCTTAAATAACTTATAATATTTTGCTCTCCATAAAAATATATCCTGTCTAAATTATACAAGTTAGAAATAAAGTAAATGTTAAAAGAACAAACATTCAAATTTCTTTACTCTTATGTAATTTTATATAAAAAATAAACTTAAATTTTAAATATCCCAAAAGATTTTGCTCTCCATAAAAATATATCCTGTCAAAATTATACAAATTCAAATATGAACATGGTGCATAACAAAACCTGGAAACATAAATAAAATTTGTTCTTTTCAGCAATAACAAATCAAATCATTCAGTTTGTCTTTGCTCTTATGTCATTTTATCAGATTTGGAAGCCTGGCATCTTTTTTTGGCAACAAGTTTGTTTATGTTTGGTGTGAGGTTCTGTGTTGTGGAGATTCTTAGGATGGACTGCAGGTGCTCATCAGTGAGGCGACTCCTGTTTGCTGTTTTGTTAGTCTTCATGACTGAGAAGAGCTTCTCACACAGATATGTGCTACCAAACATGCACAAGGTTCGAGCCGTATGTAGACGGAGCTGGAGCATTTGTGCGAGAATGGAGTGAATCAACTGTGCGGGCCGTGCAGTATCGTACTTTGCCTTCAGTGTGCCATTACACTGCAGCTCAATCACCTCCATCTGAATCTGCACAGGAGCAGTTTCCACATCGACAGCAAATGGGTTGCGAAACAACACAAAATTCTTTTTTTGTTCTTCAAAGTCACCAAAGCGCCATGCGAACTCAGTGCGCTCAGTTTATGAACAAAGTGCGTATTTGGGAACACCGTAGTGTCGACTTGGTTCAACATTACTTGGCAACAGGGAAAGTGGGGCAAGTTGCACTGGTGCAAACGTCTGCTGAAGTGTCAGATTCTTCTTTAACTCTTCTGCTTTCTGTATCTTGTGCATTGCATTCAGGTCTTTCAGGTTATCCTGATGTTTTGTCTCATAGTGCCGTCTTAGATTAAATTCTGTAATTACACCCACATTTGCTCCAGAAATGAGACACACGGGTTTACCGGCAATGTCAGTAAACATATACAAAGCCTCCCATCGGTTTTTAAAGTCTCTATGTTCAGAATCACCTTTTCTCTTCGGCATCGTGTGGGCTAGCTTCACAATAACTTGCAGCATCATAAGCTAGACTTGATTAACGCAGTAAGTGTTCGGCAAGGCAGCTGAAGCGCTGCATTATGGGATCTGTAGTTTATTGTGTTACCAGCGCTTCATATCCCCGGGCCATTAATAACAATAATACAGTATATAAAATGATCTCGCGGGCCGGATATAATTACACGCCGGGCCGGATGTGGCCTGCGGGCTTTGAGTTTGACACATATGGACTAAATAGAACTTGAAAAGATATATTTTTTCAAATGTGATCGCGCAATTCAGATAGAGTTGACGCGCACTACAGTACATCGAGCCTGCGTGCTATTGTGGTTTTGCCTGCATGCCTCAATAAGTCATCCTCCCCTCGCTCTTACTTTTTTACCGTTCATCTAATGAATACACTGAGTATGGCTTTACCAAAACAATCATTGATGGCGAATAAAGTATCCATTATTCGAGTATGTAGATCGGGGTATATATATACATATATATATATACCCGCGTATCGCAGCGGAGACGTAGTGTGTTAAAGAAGCTATGAAAAAGAAAAGGGAACATTTTAAAAATAACGTAACATGACTGTCAATATACAGTAATTGTTTTGTGAGTTTTACTGAGTGTTGCTGTCATCAAGGATTTGATTATCATTATTTCTTTCAATCATGTTCGTATTTGTAGGATGTGTTGTGTTCAAGTTACATTCCGTGTTTGTCAATCGTAAAGATGACAGGTTTCATTCATCGATTCGTTTCTTACTGCATCAATAAACAGCTCGTCTTCTTCTTTATCTGAGACCTGACACACTGCATGCACGGGTTTTTTTTTACACTGTCTTCCTTTAGCGGGACATTGACTTTTTCCACCGTGTGCTTTGTTTCCGCAGCAGCTGCACTTATGAATATTCTTGTATGTATCAGACGCTTCATATTTTTTTGCTGCCTTTTCAATTGTGTAATTCGGTTTTTGTTCAGCGCTCTTTGGAACTGTTGCTTTTTGTCTGTGCACTGCGGCAGTTCACGTGAGCCGCTCGGTGTACATGCATCAAAGTTTCCCAGCTGTGCTGGTGCCATGTCGTGCTATGTCCATGGCTGTATGTAATGTTACCGAAGTCCCGGCACTTAAAACTTTCTCTCGCAGTTTCGCTGAGTTTGTGCCAAACACCACCCTGACCATCTCATCTTCCTCTGCATAAGCACAGTCCTTCACCCGTGAATATTTACCCGTGGCAGTGTTTCTATTGGATTGCCGCTGACGGACGGCCTTATATGGGCAGGCACTAAATTACAAACGCCAGCGGCAGCCTGTCTATGAACTTAATTTAAAGTTTAGGTTTACATCGTGCTTTGTTTCCGAAGTAGCAGAACTCATGAATATGGTTGTATATGTCACTCACTTGCTTCTTATTGTTTCGCTGCCTTCTCAATTATATAATGCATGTTTTCTTCAGCGCTTTTTGGGCCTCTTCCTGGTTTTCTACGTACTGCGTGATTACGTGGGAGGCGTGATGATGTCACACGAAACTCCGCCCCCACGGGTTTCAAGCTCATCTCCATTACAGTAAATGGAGAAAAACAGCTTCCAGTTATGACCATTACGCGTAGAATTTCGAAATGAAACCTGCCCAACTTTTGTAAGGAAGCTGTAAGGAATAAGCCTGCCAAATTTCAGCCTTCTATCTACACGGGAAGTTGGAGAATTAGTGATGAGTCAGTCAGTCAGTGAGTGAGTGAGTAAGTGAGTGAGTGAGTGAGTGAGTGAGTGAGTGAGTCAGTGAGGGCTTTGCCGTTTATTAGTATAGATATTTACAATGTCAAATAGTGCCACACAACCCCTAGGCTTCCCCAAAGTCCAGGCCTCTGACACACTTTGCCTTTCTCTTCAGGCCGCCTCCACTTTCTCTTCTCTTGCTTCGTCCTCGCCTCACCCGACTCCAGCCTGAAATGAAGGGAAGCGGCCCCTTTTATAAGCACCCGGATGTGCTCCAGGTGTGTTCCGACAACCTCCCACCGACACGTCCCAGTGTGGTGGAAGTGCTAGTTGAATCCCCGGAAGCACTCTGGGTGTCCCTGCTCTACCCCCCCCCCCCAGCACTTCCGGGTGTGGCAGAAGTGCTGAGGTCCAGGGTCTCCAAGGCACTGGGGTGCCCCCTGGCGGTGACCACGGACCCCTACAGGGTTGAGCTTCAAAGCTCTGTACCCATGGTTCCTATAGCAACCAGGGTGGCTGCCCACACGTGGTCTGAGGTGGGCGTACGCCCTCTTCCTGTCCTCCAAGGTGTCCTGGCCGGGTCGTCGCCCCAGGCATCTGCCACTATATATATAGTATATATATAACAACACAACAAATTATTAAGAAATGATAACTACCTTCTTAATTCAAAATAAAATTAGTGTAAATAAAAATTCTTAAAGATTTAATACGTGGAAAAAAGAGGGTTAGTCATTTTTTACCCGGAGGACAACAGATGCAGAATTTTAAACCAAAAGAAGGATTAAATTAACAGGTTCTAACTCCACAACAAAGAACTATGTTAGGTACAAGTTATTGCCTGAATGGCATGAGGGATGGAGAGTTGTACCTTTAATTTCAAAGACATTTAAATATAATAAATCAAAGGTTAGAGTGTAATTGCCTGTGTTATCTTTGGAGTTCTTAACCTGGGCCTGCATTACACGTGCCTAAAAACAGGATAACATACAGCATCAGTTGCCATTCAATCCATCATATTACTTTAAGAAATTGAGAGTGTAAAAAAAAATAGTGTTCGATCAAAAAGCTTGTTGTTCATGTGCATTTTGTGAAAACTAATTTCAGACATTACATGTATATTTATTCCTAGCTTACATTTTTTATATTTCTTCCTTCCTGTTAGCTGACAGAAACTTTCACTCAGCACAGCAGGTACTATGCCTTAGCTGACCACTAACAATATTGGTTTGAATGAAAAAGAAAAGAATCCACAAAAAAGGAAGAAGAAAATAAAAGCTTCTTCGCGGCATGAGATAAAGCTAAAGAGTACAAGAAAATTAATGTGTTGAATGTAATTTTCCTGAGAGTACCATAGTTAGAAGGCTAATGCCTTTACTCTGTTGGACCATTGATGAATGCATCACTCAAAAATATCCAGTGGCATAAGACATAACACAAAAAGGAACAGGTAGAGTATATAATGTAAACATATGTACTATAGTAAGAAACTGTGTCAAAGAACACTTTTCATTGACAGATGAAAAATTGTTGGCTCAGCTGTAGATGAATGTTGGCTTTGCATCTTAAGAATTTGTGTAAGAACTCCTGCAGGCAAGCATGTGGAGATACAAATCTAGTGACAGACACAGCTGTTCATAAACAAATGAATGGTTAACCCTTTTGCTGTTACATTACACATTTCCAGATACCAAGAACGTAAACCTAGCATAAATAAAGCAATTAAAGCAACTTATCTTAGAAAATTATATTACATTTATTCATATACTTAGAATCCTATTATTGTTGCACTTCACTAATGAGGTATTACAGGTTTCCACATCAATAGCAAATTTTAGATTATTAAGATCTGAATATTTTATTATGTTTTAAATTCTGTTAAACAGAAACATCCTCCATGTATTACACAAGCCCATTCAGTAAGTTTTTATTTTAATGTAATTTTTTAATGAGGAGTTTTCACTGTTAAACTAGGTTTGCTTTTTAGGACCCTTTTTTAATTATTAAAGGCAACAGAAATTAACAAGTAATATAGTGAGAAGTGCATTCCTGTGATACCCACTTCACAAAACCAACCCCAAGAGAGCAAATCAAAGCATCACATGGTAAGAATAACTAGAACATAGATAAAGGTCAAGAGCATCCAGCACCTACCTGCACTATACATTTACATATTTATCTATATTCATAAAACAAACATATTGCTTTGCTACATATGCTACAGGTACACAAAAAAAGAAAATTAAAGCTGTACAGTAATGCTAATGTTTTCTTCAAGATGGAGGCTGTCTTCTCCCATAATTCAGCAGATGAAGCAGCTGCTTAGTTAATTCTCAGTGCAGAAGCCTCAAGGAGTGTTAAATTTGTAAAGGAAGAACACCATTATTGAAGTGAAATCTCGTGAGAAAGTCTCCATCTTGAGGCAATTAGAAGTTTAATAACTAAAGTGCCTAAGAAGAATACCCGCTTCTGGTAAGAGGATTGGAAGAGATCAGAAGTGTCAAGAAGGATAAAAAGTTGAGGCGTGTGTGGAAAGCAGAAATCCAGTAGAGAGGATAAAAAGTTACTGACAAAAAATGAAAACAGAGGGGCAAAACCAGAATATGTGGAGAAAAGTGTCAGATATATACTTTGAACAAAATTGGCAATGTGAATTCTGAGAAAGGATCATTGCAGATAGTTTTCCTTGTGTGTAGTGTAGCTGTCGAACAACTTGTAATTCAATGAATTGATGGCTTGAATGCCTTGAGTGTTGGTATATATTCATGAAAATAATAAGCCTTTGTCTGAAATGTGAAGGTTAATCATTCATATACTGATCACAGAGAGGAAATTGTGAGAGAATTAATTTAAGTGATTGAAAATAACACTAACAATTCTTTTATAGGGAGCAGAAAAGGGAAAAATATGATACACTGGGTGTTCTAGAAATTTAAATAATAGACAGACACCTAGAGCTTTTAAAACTGTGCATGCTTAGAAGAAAACATAGTAAAAGAAGGAGACTGGAATAGAAAACTTGAAACTCTTCAAATATGTATTGAGAGATGAAAGGTCCTCTATTCCCTGGTTGAGTAAGGGGAGATATTTGCACAGATGGCTGCTAATGTCCAGAGAGGAGTTATTAACAAGGGGATTATACAACTATAGTCCCCAACTGATTTTACTTTAACTAATCAGCAAATCTGAATAGCACAAGATAAGACACAACCAAGATGGAGTTAACATTATCTTTACATATACATATGATAAAGTTTTAGGAATTATTCAATGGAATGTCAGAATAGCCAGAACTGAATGGCAATACAGCATAAATGCCCACTGACATAACTAGAAATTTGAATGAGAAAGCCCAATATCAGCTTTGCAACATGTTAGATGCTATGTGCGAGGTGTTCCACAATCCCTCCGCAACCAAGCACCCAGATGTTTTAGTGACTTTAGAAGCAGAAAAAAGCTTTTGATATAGTGGAATGGGGATATCTCTATCATTTTGGGTAAATTCAGTTTCGGTCCAGATATTGTTGTCTAGATCATGTTGTGGAGACACAATATTAACTGAGATTATTTCAGATTAGAATCCAAAAGGCTGCCCACTGTCTCTAATGCCATTTGCAATTTCTATTGAACCACCGGCTATTGATATTCATCAAAGCTCATAACAAAGGGAATTATAAGGGAATGAATGATACAAAGAGTACTTATGCATTATTGCCAATTTTTATACATTTATTAACTGACTTTTGCATGATCCTTAAAAATAAAATTAATCTGGAAAAAAAAACATACTATTTTTAGTAAACTCATTAGCATGTAATTGTAAAGAGGTGTTCTGACTATTTCAAAACTGTTCAAGTATGTGGGAGTTACAGTTACGTTACTTAGAAGCTTAATGATCTTTTTTAACACAACTTTGGTAGTTTAATAGAAAGCTTTAAACACGATGTCTATCAGCAGTGAACACGTCACCCCTTTTTCTCTACTGGACAGAGTTAATATAGTTAAAATGAATTTCCTGTTCAAATTTATATTCCTTAGTCAGGTGCTGTCTGACTTTTAGCTATAGTACTGGGTTGCAAATATTCATAATTTGAAACAATAGGAAGAATAAATCAGTGGTTATTGTCCTATTATTCTTCTGAATTCAATTACACAGTATTTCAATGTGGAAATATACAGTCATATGAAAAAGTTTGAGAACACCTCTCAGCCTGCATAATAATTTACTCTACTTTCAACAAAAAAGATAACAGTGGTATGTATTTCATTTCCTAAGAACATCTGAGTATTGGGGTGTTTTCCGAACAAAGATTTTTAGTGAAGCAGTATTTAGTTGTATGAAATTAAATCAAATGTGAAAAACTGGCTGTGCAAAAATGTGGGTACCCTTGTAATTTTGCTGATTTGAATGCATGTAACTGCTCAATACTGATTACTTGCAACACCAAATTGGTTGGATTAGCTCATTACGCCTTGAACTTCATAGACAGGTGTGTCCAATCATGAGAAAAGGTATTTAAGGTGGTGAATTGCAAGTTGTGCTTCCCTTTGACTCTCCTCTGAAGAATGACAGCATGGGATCCTCAAAGCATCTCTCAAAAGATCTGAAAACAAAGATTGTTCAGTATCATGGTTTAGGGGAAGGCTACAAAAAGCTATCTCAGAGGTTTAAAATGTCAGTTTCAACTGTAAGGAATGTAATCAGGAAATGGAAGGCCACAGGCACAGTTGCTGTTAAACCCAGGTCTGGCAGGCCAAGAAAAAGACAGGAGTGGCATATGCACAGGATTGTGAGAATGGTTACAGACAACTCACAGATCACCTCCAAAGACCTGCAAGAACATCTTGCTGCAGATGTTGTATCTGCACATCGTTCTACAATTCAGCGCAATTTGCACAAAACATCTATATGGCAGGGTGATGAGAAAGAAGCCCTTTCTGCACTCACGCCACAAACAGAGTTGCTTGTTGTATGCAAATGCTCATTTAGAGAAGCCAGATTCATTCTGGAACAAAGTGCTTTGGACCTATGAGACAAAAATGGTGTTATTTGGTCATAACAAAAAGTGTTTTACATGGCGGAAGAAGAATACAATATTCCAGGAAAAACACCTGCTACCTACTGTCAAATCTGGTGGAGGTCCCATCATGCTGTGGGGCTTTGTGGCTAGTTCAGGGACTGGGGCCCTTGTTAAAGTCGAGGGTCGGATGAATTCAACCCAATATCAACAAATTCTTCAGGAGAATGTTCAAGCATCAGTCACAAAGTTAAAGTTACACAGGGGTTAGATATTTATGACCCAAAACACAGTTCGAAATCTACAAAGGCATTCATGCAGAGGGAGAAGTATAATGTTCTGGAATGGCCGTCACAGTCCCCTGACTTGAATATCATCAAAAATCTATGGGATGATTTGAAGCAGGCTGTCCATGCTCGGTAGCCATCAAATTTAACTGAACTGGAGAGATTTTGTATGGAAGAATGGTCAAAAATACCTCCATCCAGAATCCAGACACTCATCAAAGGCTATAGGAGGCGTCTAGAAGTTTTTATATTTGCAAAAGGAGGTTCAACTAAGTATTGATGTAATATCTCTGCTGGGGTTCCCACATTTATGCACCTGTCTAATTTTGTTATGAAGCATATTGCATATTTTCTGTTTTATCCAATAAACTTAATGTCACTGCTGAAATACTACTGTTTCCATAAAGCATGTCATATATTAAAAGGAAGTTGCTACATTGAAAGCTCAGCCAATGATAAACAAAAATCTAAAGAATTAAGAGGGGTTCCCAAACTTTTTCAAAAGGCAAAACAAAACAAATTAAATAGAAACAAAGAAACCAAAACCAAGATGAATGGCAAGAATCAAAGTCAAAAATCAGTCAATGAGTCAAAACCAATCAGGACATGAAGATCAATTAGCAAAGAGAGTATTTATTGTGTTTTAAGGATTTATCCGCAGATGAGATAAAACTTGGTACAATCACTTACCTTTTATCCCATTGCGCAACTTAATTTGAGGTGACATCCTTAGAGACCCAATGATACTAAAGGTTATGTATGCCCTAAAATTCAGTCCTGATCTTGACACAGAAATCTAAAATATATCTATTATTAGACATTATTTCTGGCCTTGCTTAGGTATATGTTTTGGAGCTGGCTAATTTGGAACACATTTTGTCTTATATAGGAGACAGTGTAGGATTTACAATGATTGCAAATCCTTTTATAGCAGTGTTTGGAGTTATTTAAGACAAATTACACTATCGAATGACAAACTGACCATTACTATACACTATATTATTGGCATTTTGACTAATTCTGCTAAGCTGGAAGAATCCTAATGCACCCTCCATAACGCAATGGAAAATTTAATCTTATTCTATCTAAAACTAAATAAAAAATAATAATAAATTTCTTTGCATGGAACTGTGTAGTGCTTCTTTAGACTTTGGCAAGAACTTCTTATTAATATTGTAAAAATAAGTCTGCTGGACTTCTTCCAGCATCTCTGTTAAACTCCTGCTGTTCTAACGAATATGAGGTTGCATTACACAGTGGGTCTCTTTTTATTATTGATTAGTGCTCTGTTTTGGGTGGGGGTTTGGGCTTTAGGGTGGTTTATGACTACAAATGTTGTTTCTGTGATACATGAGATTGATTGTATTTCTGTTTTAACAAACTTTGTTTAAAAACAGAAAACAAAATAGGAATTGCTCTCACTTTCGGATAGTGAGAAAATTATGAAGAGCAGTCTGTGATTTTTAGCCGCAACACAACCAAGGGCAGCTGTATGAAACCTACTACTACCAGACCTCAGCTCAGTGGGCTGTTACGGATCCTCAGGAAATTCCAGTATCTTCTAGTTTCTGTTCCTCAGATACAAGACATCACTGTTGTGGTACAGATCTTTAACTTTTGTTAATGCCATCCTGAATGCATCTTTTCCCTCATTTTCAATATATAAAAAAGAAGTGCGCTCGTTGGGGATATAATTGCACTGATATCTTTGTCAAAAGAACTGCTCAGAGGGGAATTATTTTACACATAGATCATCATGGATGATGGGACTGAGCCCTGTGGACCAACCACCTGTATTTCTATTTAAGGTTTTCCACACTATTGAGCTGCCAGGGTAGATGGAATGCCAGTCCTTGACACTTGCTCCTGCTTTTAGACATGTTTCTAAACTTTGTAATTGCCTACTTCATTGTTGTAGATCAGACCTTAAGTGATGAAGCCTTGTCTACACCAGTTTCTCACTGGCATAGACACAAGTTAAGAGATGCTACCTCCTTGTTAATCACAAACTGTAGCCCTTGTAAATCTGAACTGAGAGGACTTGGAAAATTGTAGATAAGATACAGCGTAAATTATATGAATAGGACTCTCATAACTTTGACAATTCGTTGACTTGTAACAGACCTTGTAATTCTCGAAGCGCCGAGGCCGCTGAAGATTTGCATAATCAGAAAAGTTTATGCTCAATCTAAAACAACTTAGCTAGAAGGCCAAGATTAATCATATACTGTAAGTATTCAACACAATCAACCACCTGTTCAAATAAATCGAATAATACAAAAGAAAAAATGACTTTATAGTAAAAGTTAGATCTCTTATAACTTTGCAAGATGCTGAGAAATTAGATCATGCTTTTGTTTTCAGTCAGATAGATGACAGTAACGCACTCCTTTCAGAACTACCCAAAAAGGACATCAATTGATTGCAACTGGTGCAGAATGCAGCTGCCAAAATCTTAAAGAAAATCCGTGGCCTCATGACCCCTAAAGATTTTGTTTTTTTTTCTCCAGCCCTCTGGAGTTTGCTCCTCCTGGTCACTGGACCTTACTTTTATTCTATGTTAATTAGTATTGCCTAATTTTATTTTTATATTTTTTCTCTTTCTTCATCCTGTAAAGTACTTTGAGCTACATCATTTGTATGGAAATGTGCTATATAAATAAATATTGTTGTTGTTGAATCTGGAATGTATTATTACAAATAATGCAAAATATTTTCAATATTTTCAACATCCCCTGAACGAACAAGGCATAAACAAACAATCAAAATGAATTTAGAGAGACCCAAACAAGTCTAGAAGAGCAGAAGTGATGTATGGTCGAAATGTGAATGAAGATAACTAAATTGATTAATGGTGGTTACCATTCCCCTGATCTAACTGCTTCCCTTAGATGCCGAAGTGTATGAAAGGTTCAGAGGTGCACCTTCTCTAGAGGATGAGCAACGCTGAACCATGTAAGTTTTAAACTTCACTCCACTGTCCTTCACTGATGCCATAAACCACGTCTTTGGTTTTGAAGTCCATTTTCTGGCTGGGAATTTGTTCTTATTATTTGGAAATTAGTGGAAGAAAGTTTAAATGAAAGGGTGTCCCTAAAAACCCTCCTCGTGGATTTATTTAATTAATACATAAACATATAAAACTACAATTCCCCACTGCATCCAAATATTCCCTACTTAAAGAAATAGGCCTCAATTATTTTATAAATCTAATAACAGAAAGAAAACTTTACACAGGACATATTAAACACAAACCCTTTATATGGCATCACAAGAGAGTATCCTTAAAGATATTAGAAAAGATAACAATCTTAAGTACTTCTTTTGTCTGTGGTTAGCACAATAGATGCTCACTGTGCCCATTTCTAGATGGAGGGGACAACAGCCTGCCACATACTTCTATCTGTTTTTAAAATGCATTTTATCATCGTTTTTGAGATGTAAGTAAAACAATAAATTAAACATAGTGGATTTTAGGGGCATACCTATTTAAAAAAAAGCAATATCAAAATGCTCTTTATTCCTCAGATAAATTTAGAAATTAAAGATCCACTATGTGTAGAACAGGATGAAGGAAGGTGAAGCAGAATCTAACAAAGTTTAGACCGGAACCTACTGTATATCTTATTTTAACTGTTGCAATTCATTTTTGGAAATTCAATGAAATAATCAATTTCTTTAAAACTATGTTGGTTATTGTGAAATGCAATAGAATCTAAGTGATAAAGAATATTAAATGTAGGGTCACTAAAATGAGACACAACATGAATATAAATATGGATTCAACTGATTTGTGGATGTTGTAGATTGGGAGTAACACTGACATAAACCAGATAATCTTCTAACTGAATAAAAAAGAAATGAATCTATCAAATAACTTCAACATGAAGGGGATAAGGTGTGGGATGTTTTTTAAAGTCATCTGCCTAAATATGGATGAGTAACAGTGAAATAAAGGTTTTAAGTACAGTTTGCTGTAGCCAGAGGCTTAAGAGACAAGGCAGACACATAAGGGACACCCTTGCTGGGAGCTCCTTTATATTGAGAATGGACTGGAGAAACTGGAATTTGTAAAAAGTACTGCTAAGGGTGAAATATATGTAGTTTAGATTATGTTAATAAAATTGTCACCAAAGTCCAGTCACGACAATCTACAAGTAACAAGAATTCAGTTGGGCAAAAGCTTTCTTAGCATAGAGTGACAGAAGGGCTGTTAGGCAATCTTGACCAGAAGCTACATCAATAATATGCAAAAGTCAGCATAAATTATCCGATGCATGACATGTCTGGATAAAGTCATTTTGGTCTGGGTGAATTAGTTTCCTTATTATGGTTTTCATTCTATGTGCAAAAACTTTTGCAAGCAGCCGTACATATGTGTTAATCAAAGATGGAGGTCTTTAGTTTTAACAAAGGGATGGATAGCTTTAATTTTGAGCTAGGGACTAATTTTGAGTTGCTAATGGATTGCTTTAGCATCAGTAGTAAATTTAACACAAAAGGAAACTAATATCTCAAGTTCAAGATCCAGGCCTTGTCTTTCTTTATCTTAATAAGTGTCTCAGAGAGTTACTGGACAGTACTGGCTGATTCTTTCTCCTTTGATAGGATGGGTCTAGAATGGGTAAAGTAATCCTGGACTTGATAGTTTCTGATGATGGCTGTGCAGAAAATACAGTAGAATAAAATGAGGTAAATTCAGCATTAGTCTGTCTTGTTTATTTTCCTTCATCATGAGTTTTAAACTTTGTAATTAATGGTAAGGTTTCTTCACTGTACAGATGCAGGTCAAGCTGGCAGATAGGCGTAGTTGCTTGAATATAATAATGTTTATGGGATCTATGCATCTGAATCTTAAATTTACATAGAAGCAGAGCTCTTAGGTTGGCGTTTGTAATTGAGATACAAGATTCACAATGTGAATTGTACGCAAACTGATACATCTGTTCAACTATGTAGAGATTAGATCCCTACAGATACATTTTCTGTTTTCCCTTCACTCTCTATTGCAGTATTAGCAAAGGTTGTATCTTGTAGAGACTTTAATATCCTCCCATAAGATGGAGGAATCATCCATAGAGCCTCTGTTAAGTAAAATAATTCTTGCAAGCTTTAAACTGAGAACAAAATTCCTTCAATAAGGTGTTGTTAAATCTCTGTTTTTGAGCACAATTACAAAGGAAAAGAAAATTAAATTTAGCCACATTACATCTATGATCATAATTTGATACTATTTAAAGGATAGAAAGGAAACAGCCACTGGAACAATTTTATCATTGATCAGCTATTACAGTAGTGATTGAGAAACTAATAGAATTAATGTGTGAGTGATAATTAGAGGAAACAGAAAATTGTCTGGAAGAGCTATAAATCACACCTTTAGGCATTCCAGTAATGAATAGGTTTTTAATTCTTCAAAGGTATTCCTAATCATTATTTTTCTCTTTTAATGTATTCAGCTTAACCTTCAACACTGCATCTGAGAAAGGCAAAATGAATTACCTAAGAATGATAAGACTGCCTTAATTATAGACTATTTTTTATTGTTCCAATTTTTATCTTGATTTTGCAAAATTTGTTAAAGTTAAGCTTAATTGAGTTGTGGTTAACAGAATTAAACTACACAAACTGTCTTATGGGATCTGCATCAAGGACCTCTTCTTTAGATCCATGCCAGAGGGATTTCTTATGTAAAGCAAATGATGTACAGCAAAACCTTCCGGTGGAGCTGGACATTTTGCAGTAGCCTCTATACAGGGTGGTCCAGATCTAATTATGCAATTAATGAAAAAATGAACACATCACACCCGCTGTTCGACTGACAACCATCTCCCTGACATTTTGGAATGCAGGGCAGGTGCTGCCATTTATCGGCAACAAAAATAATTTTTTGTGAATTCTCTATGTAATAAACTTACTTAATAAGTTATAGCCTAATGAAAATTGCATAATTAGATCTGGACCACCCTATATATGATTAACACACTGTTGATGAATTGCTTCCAGTGTAAAGCAATGGCATTTGTAATGAGTTTTGGTTTTGGAACTTGCAGAATCACCCTGAACCATTTTTGTTTAGTCTTGCTGGGTAATTCTTGTTGTTATTTATTTTATCGAGTTGTTTGTGACATCATCGTGGCATCACTAAGGCAGCATTGTTGCTGGTAAAATTAGGTACTGTTAAAGTTATTTAAGGTGATAGCATACTATTCATAGCATTCACACTTTGGATATAAACTCTTGACAGGGAAGGGATATTAGACATGTTTAGGATTCCTTGCTGTGCTTTTCTAACTTTGATTTTTGCCTTAGGTTTTTTGATTCCTGTGATCCTTGTCATGATTTTGAACTGTTATTGCAATTTTTCACAAACTTAAATATTCATTTTATTTTGCTCTTATTCTTAGCACCAACTTGAATTTTAAACATTCATTGCCATTATCTTATTTTCTTGTCATGGGCATTGTCATATTCATGGTTGCTTATCATGTGATAAAAGTAATTGATGTAATTTGTCATCAGGTTCCGTTAACAAAAGACAATGGACATAAGCTTTAGTTTGCCTCCATGTTTTTGGATAAACTCCTAACATTTGACATGTGCTTATTTTATTGCTTTCTTTGATTGTCCTTATGGTTTGTAATCACATTCATAACATTTTGTGATTTTGAGAGCTGGATGTGGGTTATTTAAAATCATTGAAACACTGGATTTAAAGATTTAAAATGGGCACAAGCTGTTCATGAAGGGCCAGAGCAGACTATACTTCCTAAGGAGACTCAGGTCTTCTGATGTGTACCACACGCTGCTGGAAATGTTCTACCAGTCCATAGTAGCCAGTGTGGTCTCCTGGGAAAGCAACTTGGGCTCAAAAAAAGTGCAATGCCTTTACAAACTTATCAGAAAGCCTGCTCCATCACAGGGCAAACACAGGACATAATGCAAGATATTGTGGAAAAGAAGATGATAGCAAAATTGGATGCCATCATGAAAAATGCCCTTCATCCCTTCCAGGAAGTGCCCTTTTGGAGCACTTTTGGAGCACTTTTAACCACAGGTTTGTTCTACCATGGTGTGCTAAGAAGCACCTCTGGGGGTCTTTTCTGCTCATTGCTATCAGGCAATTCAATGTTTCCTCCCAACATGCACTTTAAATTATTTTCAAAATATCTGCACAATATGTATTTACCTAGGTTTCCCCTCATTCTTCTGTGCCTGGATAAAGTAGTTTTAATCACCCTAAGACAGTGAAACTCGGCCTCCACTTTTCCTCAACTCACACACTCAGCTCCGGTTCTCCACAAGGCTACATGATAAGTCCATTGCTGCTTGCCATTTACACCCATGACTGCAGTCCAGCCCACCCTAATAACACCATCCTTAAATTTACCAATGACATTACAGTGGTTGGACTCATCAGAGAAGAGATCCTGAAATTGTCAGCTTGGAGCTTAGCAATTAACCTGACACATCATGAAAACAAAGAAAATCATCTTTGACTTCAGGAAAAACAGTGAAGACCTGCCCCCTGTCTTTATCAGCGGGGATTATGTGGACAAGGTCTCAACCTTCAAATTCTTGGGTACCTTCATCCCTTCTGACCTGCCTTGGACTGCAAACACCAAGGCATAGCAGTGACTTCACCTGAGACTGCTTATGGAAAATAATTTTGATCAAAAGCTGCTGGTGAACTTTTACTTCTCCTCCATAGAGAGTATGCTGACATACTGTATCACAGTGTGGTACAAAAGCTGCACTGCAACAGACTGGAGAGGGCTTCAGCATGTCATCAATGCAGCTCAGAAGACTTGTATACTTCTCACTGCCTTGGCAGGGCCAAAAAAATTATGAAGGACCTCTCACATCCTGGTTTTCACCTGTTTGACTTGTTGTCCTCTGGTAGGTCTTACAGGTCCATCAAATCAAGGACAAACAGATTCAGGGACAGTTTCTTTCCCAAAGGCATAAATACATCATAATGAATTTCTCTCTCTCTGTCTCTCTCCTTTCCTCTCCCCCACCCCCTTTCACGCTCACCTTTTATTTGGATGTGCAATAATACTCTGGGTAATGGTCACAGTCTAATGCAATATTGCTCCATTTGTTCTGTGTGCAATATTTTATGTTATTAGTATTATTTGTGTAATGTTTCATATCATTGGTAATTCATTGTGGAATACCTGCATGATCAGTAATATATCTTGTTACTAATACCACATTTGTTGCTGAGCAATGCTGCATTTTTCCTAACAATTAGTATTTTTTTATACTCTTTTTACTTATCAGTTTTATAAGTAGTTCTTTATAATTATTGTAAATTATTGTTTGTTTGTTGTTTTTTTAGTTGCATCTGAAGGAGTAGCTGCTTTGTAATTTCATTGTAAATGGTATCTTGACAATAAAGGCTTCTAATTCTATTTTATTTATTTTTGTTTATTTATTTATTGATTGATTGGCTGTATTATCTGTCCTGTGAGTCTCTAAAATTGTGTTATTTTTCCTAATTAATTTCTTATTGCATTTGCTTCCATATTTAATAGATTTACAGTTTTTAAATTGACATTCTTTTCATATTTTTTAAATTAAAAAGTAAAACTTCAAGTTTTCTTTTTCTTTCTATGTTTTATTTGAAGTAGCCTTTAGTGGCAAAGAATGAAAATATGCTAACTTTCACTTAGTAGTAAAAAATGGCTGTGTGTTCGTGGAATTTATTGAAATAAAAGACAAAGTGCTGAATTTAAAATTAAATATTAAAAATTAATTGTATTGTTGGAACTTTCACTTTCATTCTGTTAAAGGTCAACTAAGGATTAGGTTAAATCTTTACTCATATTTTATGAAAAAGAAAGGGATTATTTTGTGACTGAAAACAAATTAAGAATTTTAATTGCACATAATTCTGGGTTTCCCCACAGACAGGTTCATTTGTAGTTATTTTTTAACTAACATGTCCAAGCTTACTTTGGATTTATGCAAAATATGAAGTAAAGAATTAACAGTGATATTAAAAATACCAAGACCCCCGTTGATGGAGAGTGCACACTATAATTACAATAAAAAGATCTTCTTAAATGTCCAAAAATAAGTAAAATGACTGTACAGGGCAGCGTCTTTAGATATAGCATCCCCAAACCCTTGAAAAACCAGCTGTACATGCTAATATTTGAGAGTCCTCATTGTACTAAGCATTTCAATCATTGCTGAATGCACATTAGCTTATCATCACATTGTCTTGTAACAGCTACTGTTGCTGAGGTTGTTCATATTGTTTATATATATGCACCATGCAGTCCTTACATTGATGGATCAAAGGGCAGATATCCACATGTCCATCATCATCTAATTCTTCCTTGTGAAGCCTAAAAACCATGAGGACTGATTGAGATCATTGATGTTAGGTAGAATGCCCAGTGGAGACTGGGTGGTCCTGTGGCCTCGGAACCCTTGCAGATTTTGTTTTTTTTTTCTCCAGCCCTCTGGAGTTTGCTCCTCCTGGCCATTGGACCATATTTATTCTTTGTTACTTAAGATTGCCTTTTATATTTTCTTTTTTCTTTCTTCATCTTGTAAAGCACTTTGAGCTACCGAATTTGTATGAAAAAGTGCTACATAAGTAAATGTTGTTGTTGTTCCTTCCTTGAGAACCCTAAATACAAAGAGGACTGTTTCATTTATGTTAGGTAGAATGCTCAGAGGGGGCTGGGCGGTCTCATGGTCTGGAACCCCTGCAGATTTTATTTTTTCTCTCCAGCCGTCTGGAGTTTTCTTTGTTTTTACTGTCCTCCCTGGCCATCAGACCTTACTCTTATTCTATGTTAATTAGTGTTGTCTTATTTTTATTCTTACTATGTCTTTTATTTATCTTTTCTTCATCATGTAAAGCACTTTGAGCTGCATTATTTGTATGAAAATGTGCTCTATAAATAAATGTTGTTGTTGCTGTGATATTCTTTTCCGTTCTCTTTCCTGTGGCATGTGATGGCACTTTTTTACACAACAGCTTTGACCAAATTATAAATCCTTTCCTTGGATAGAACCTCAAACTATGAAGGATATATAAGCATGACTAGTAAAGGCCTGGTTACAATTGAAGTTTCCATGTGACCTCATGGTTCTGCTAGGTTACACATGACTTTTAATTTCATCATCAATCCTGGCACGTGAACCCCATGTATCTGAGGCAGCCCTGAGTGCATCGACTATGCATGCACTAGACAAGAAAAAACATGCTCATTAGAGGAACAGTTGTGTGAAGTGTTGCAATTTTAAGTCACTTTTGCTAAGACACAAGCTAAGGGTACTAGGCACATTTCCCTGGAAATCGTGCTGAAATATGTCATCAGGGTAATCGCTTATTAGCTAATGCCATGGAGCATTCATTATCCAAATATGTGGCTATTTTGTAAAAACACAGTGGAATTTTGATAGGGACATTTCTGTCAAATGAACTTCAGGGTCATGATTAGCTGTGTTCTCAGTTCATAATAAGGTTTTGAAGTCCAGTGAATCTATTTCTCATGTTAAGTTTTTTTGTTTTAGATTCATTTTCACCATTGACGGTTTCTATGCCATTTGTTAGGTAAGTTCAACTGGAAGTATGTAACGCGTGACAGCACTGGGTCAAAGTTTTTTGCAGGTAAGATTTAAATAGACTTGTTAATAAGTCTTTCTTTACTTGTTTTTCAGATTAACAATTTTGTGTTTGTTTCTAATAATTTTTGTTTAGTGTTTTAGATTTTGATTTTTTGATTTTGAACTTGTATTTTTGACATTTCATCTACCTAAATTTCATTAAAAAATGTATCTGACACTGTTTTCAAGTGTTTTTTTTTTTTGCTTGAACAATCTGACTTTTTTCATTGTCTGACCCCGCTTGGTTTAACACATAATGTCTGCTTTCCTGGTCCATTCTTTATTTAAAACTGCACCTTTTTACAGTGGCAGAGCATTAAGATCAGGAAATTAAATATGCACAATTGTCTAAATTGAGAAATCACATTAATTTTTTGATGGATGCCATGACATGACTGTTGATGAATCTCAAAAAGAGTCTGTGGTATAGTGTGTCTACAGCTCCCATCAAAGGCCATGTTTAAATAAATAAGCACCGCGCTCACGGCTTGGTGAGGGAGCATGGTGGTTGTGTGGCTGAAGCGGTTCTCGGGGTGAATAGCCATGTGGGCATTTCTCATCTAAGTGCACAAGTGGGAAACTGTCCGCATCCGTGATTGTTCCTGGAGCCGCTGATTTGCCACAGCTGCCATGCCCTCTTGATAAATAGAAGTGCGAGTCGGCTAAGGGGAGAGAGAAAGAAACGGAGGTTGCTGGAGAGCAGGAAGCAGTGTGGTGAGTGAGTGAGTGAGTGAGTGAGTGAGTGAGTGAGTACAGGCTCGCAGGTAGGCAGCTGGAAGGTGAGCCATAAGAAGGGTGTTTGGCCAACGCTTGGTGGGGGCAGAAGGAAGCGGTTGCTCCAGCTGAGCGAGTGAGGATCTTGTGTGACCAGTTGAAGGACAACAGGCCGCGTAAGGCCGTGAAAGCAGCGGGAGTCGGGAGGCTTGGTTGGTAAAGTCCTTGACATGAGTGTCCTGGTCGTCAAGGAAACCAAGTCTCGGTCTGGGTTGAGTGCACGACCGAAGCCATGGATTGGGAGGCCTCCAGACCAGTCGAGTAGAGAAAAGTTCAGCTGCTGAGAGGGCAATTGTGTTTTAAAAGACTGCTTCCTGCATTTTGTTTTAACCTCGTTTTTAAAGGATTGTTTTTCTATTTATTAGTTTTTACCTCCATTTCACAATTGATTTTATGGATTATTTATTTGATGATGATATTGGAAGACACTGCACTTTATTTATTTAATTTGAACTTTGTTTTTGTTGTTGATTTTAATAAAAGCACTTTGCACTTTTGCACTATCCACTTGCTATGTTATGCCTCACTGCTAAGCTCATCAGTAACATTACCGACGGTGCAGGGATGAAGGGCTCCCAGAAGTGAGAAGGGAGCATGCATCAAACCCGCATCGTCACAGAGTCCTCACAAACTTATTTTTAAAAGAATGACAGAGACTTTTTTGTTTTTTAATGGTGTATCAGAAGAATTGTAAGACAACACAAGTGTTTGAGTGGAAATTGGTAACCAAATTTTACTGGGTAGTAAACTAAATTTTTCTAAAAAAAATTAAAAATAATAAAAATTAAATTAAGTACTAATTCTCTTGCAAAGCATCTGTATTACTTTTACAACACAATCTTATATAATGAGGCTGCCATAATGTCATACATAACGCAGTGTGTACATGACATGCCACGAGACACCCAGCATCACAGCAACTAAAAGTCCAAAAATGGAAGTGTTCATAAAAATGGGAAAAATAAAAATAAACAAAAGCTTATTTGAGCAATCCTGAGAATGAGAGTCATAAGTATAACTTTATTCACACTGAATAATTTAAAGAGATGCTTTTATGTTAAGTTTGACATTAATTGTGTGATCAACTTGAATACTGATTTTCTTTGTGCCCCCAAAAAGACCAAAAGAAGTCTTTTACCTGGCATTTTAAGTTTTAACAGGCATAGAGGTTACCTTTCTTTTCAAAATTACATTCTTATAAAAATGCATTACACATGAAATGAAAGCGATGTCAAGCAAAGCTCAAGTCTGTATCTGATGACTAATAATTTTAATATTTTCTTTTAAGTTGAGCCAAAGAGCTCAGCATGGTCAGCGATTATGTGGCATTTCATTAATTGATTTCCAGGTACTTGTTAACTGACTTAGTTAACATTCCTCTCACCTCCATCAAGACATGAATATGCATAATTTCTGCTAATTGGATCTCTGTTGTAACTCGAACAGTCACTTTTGAGAATTTATATAGCAAACCAATAACCCAAATAAAAAAAACGTCTAATATAAATGTCAAATGAGACATTTTTACTATAGAATTAGAACATATGCCTGAAGGCTATTCTTGTACTTAGAAAAACATATTGAGAATGTTCATTATTTTGTTGAAATTAAAGATGTTGATTTTCTCAATTTCTAACTTTTTTGCTGAACTTTTTTTCTATTGAAATACAAAATAGCTGGAGCTTTAATTAGACAATTTAATTTCTTATGTTATATTACTGTATTTATTAAAACTCTATTGTTAGACATATGTAATCAATCATATAAATTACATTTAACTTAATCTGCATTAAACTTGGATTCAGTTGACTGGTATCAAATTATAAGAATTTTACAAGTGTGACAAGGTTCATTATACTTTTACTCTATGAAATGTATCTTAACAATGCCTAGCTACATTGTAGCTTCATAGGATATAAAATTATTTGCAGTCCAAATGTAGCATAATTATAAGATCTAAACTATGATCATTACTAAACAGCAATCATAAAATTGTTTCTTACTAGGAATAAAAATTAATCTGATCATAGTCAGAAGGGTTCTAAGACTGGCAGGCATCACCATGAAAGTCCTGTTCCAACAGTTTACAGCTTTATTTCTATGAATTATCAGAAGTCTTAGAACATGGCATATTTAGAAAGTTTTAATAGATTTTTAATGTGTTATGCTACATGTTGCCTGTGAGAAATGAATGTAACATATTCATACTCGTTTGCTATACATTAAGCTTGTTAATGTTGGAGTAATATGATAGTATCTTTTCAAGTGAATAAGATAATGAGTAGCATTATTATTCTTCACCGAGAAGACATCCAACAAATGTCTGTAGTAAGGACAAAAAGAAGTAAAAAATGGACTGAGGTATACTAGACATCAATCTTCTGAGGCAAGGTATATAGTGAAACAGGAAACACACAACACTCCCAAACACATGCACCTATATATTATATTATATTATATATTATATATAATACACATACATCCAGCGCATCCAGAAAGTATTCATAGCGCATCACTTTTTCCACATTTTGTTATGTTACAGCCTTATTCCAAAATTAATTTTTTTCCTCAGAGTTCTACACACAACACTCCATAATGACAATGTGAAAAAGTTTACTTGAGGTTTTTGCAAATTTATTAAAAATAAAAAACTGAGAAATCACATGTACATAAGTATTCACAGCCTTTACTCAATACTTTGTCGATGCACCTTTGGCAGCAATTACAGCCTCAAGTCTTTTTGAATATGATGCCACAAGCTTGGCACACCTATCCTTGGCCAGTTTTGCCCATTCCTCTTTGCAGCACCTCTCAAGCTCCATCAGGTTGGATGGGAAGTGTCGGTGCACAGCCATTTTAAGATCTCTCCAGAGATGTTCAATCGGATTCAAGTCTGGGCCTTGGCTGGGCCACTCAAGGACATTCACAGAGTTGTCCTGAAGCCACTCCTTTGATATCTTGGCTGTGTGCTTAGGGTCGTTGTCCTGCTGAAAGATGAACCGTTGCCCCAGTCTGAGGTCAAGAGAGCTCTGGAGCAGGTTTTCATCCAGGATGTCTCTGTACATTGCTGTAGTCATCTTTCCCTTTATCCTGACAAGTCTCCCAGTTCATGCCACTGAAAAACATCCCCACAGCATGATGCTGCCACCACCATGCTTCACTGTAGGGATAGTATTGGCCTGGTGATGAGCGGTGCCTGGTTTCCTCCAAACGTGACGCCTGGCATTCACACCAAAGAGTTCAATCTTTGTCTCATCAGACCAGAGAATTTTGTTTCTCATGGTCTGAGAGTCCTTCAGGTGCCTTTTGGCAAACTCCAGGCGGGCTGCCATGTGCCTTTTACTAAGGAGTGGCTTCCGTCTGGCCACTCTACCATACAGGCCTGATTGGTGGATTGCTACAGAGATGGTTGTCCTTCTGGAAGGTTCTCCTCTCTCCACAGAGGACCTCTGGAGCTCTGACAGAGTGACAATCGGGTTCTTGGTCACCTCCCTGACTAAGGCCCTTCTCCCCCTATCGCTCAGTTTAGATGGCCGGCCAGCTCTAGGAAGAGTCCTGGTGGTTTTGAACTTCTTCATATTACGGATGATGG
The DNA here is from genome assembly GCA_026402145.1 of Polypterus bichir lapradei. Classification (NCBI taxonomy): domain Eukaryota; kingdom Metazoa; phylum Chordata; class Cladistia; order Polypteriformes; family Polypteridae; genus Polypterus; species Polypterus bichir. The sequence goes on from JANRMT010062806.1 coordinate 32,089,709, forward strand.
AGGCCACTGTGCTCACTGGGACCTTCAAAGCAGCAGAATTTTTTCTGTAACCTTCCCCAGATTTGTGCCTCGAGACAATCCTGTCTCGGAGGTCTACAGACAATTCCTTTGACTTCATGCTTGGTTTGTGCTCTGACATGAACTGTCAACTGTGGGACCTTACATAGACAGGTGTGTGCCTTTCCAAATCATGTCCAATCAACTGAATTTACCACAGGTGGACTCCAATTAAGCTGCAGAAACATCTCAAGGATGATCAGGGGAAACAGGATGCACCTGAGCTCAATTTTGATTTTCATGGCAAAGGCTGTGAATACTTATGTACATGTGAATTCTGAGGAAAAAAATGAATTTAATCCATTTTGGAATAAGGCTGTAACATAACAAAATGTGGAAAAAGTGATGCGCTGTGAATACTTTTCAGATGCACTGTATACTGTATATTCAGGGCCATCAGAGCCATCAGATTCTGATAGTCTTCCAACCGGAAAGGTGAGGTTAATTTCCCTCAAGGGGTATCTTCTCGTTGCTGTTGGAGAGAAAAAAGATGACATTGTTAGCGACAGTGCCCCCTTTTACCAAGGTGGGGTATCACATACATTAGATGAACAGGCTTGATGCACATGCTTAGTAAGAAAAACTATAGTGTACTATTAATCTACTGTAATGTTAGCATTATTGGGTGCAGCAACCAACCATAGAAAAGATGTTCACTGCAGGGTACCCTACCTAAAACACCCATACAGATGTACAGCTAAGAAGTTACAATTGCTAAACAATCTAACCTGTATGCCTTTGAGATGAAAGGAGGTTGGGGGTACCTTGGAAAACAATTATAGACATGTAAACACCACAAAGGCAGGACCGAGACTTAGATCTGAATCTAAGATGCTGGAGCTCTGAGGCAAGAATGTTAACCACTGCACTGTTGTGTTCCTTCCAACTCCAACAAATGATAACTATATAGACAGAGGATAACTCAACGTGATTTTAACTTCATTATAGAACTGAGATATCAGCACTTCCTTTTTCCCACAAGGAAAAGAAAAGAACATTTGTTTATGTAAGTTGGGGTATTAATATTAGAGCTTAACAAGGGCAAAATATATAACATGCACCAACATGCCACCCCTACAGTTCTTGTGATTATTAAATTAAGTGGATATATAATGCTTAAGGACTTTCTAAATTAGAGTTATGTTGATGCTGTTTTACGTAAAATATATTTGAAACCTAGTATAATAATGTATTTTTTGTATTTTAGATATTTTTTTTATTTTTTATCAAGACCAATTTGTTTGCCAGTCATCTGCACCATAAAAGGATGCTATATAATATTCTTCAGAAGCAAATCTCTCAGTTTACCTCACTATAACAGAAATCTTCTTGTTACTGATAATCAGCTGTACTAAAAACATTATTCAGCATGATCTTTTACTGTCACAAAACAAAAAGCAAACACAGGTCATGCACTCCTTGCAGACTCTTTTTCTGATCCTTTATATTTTTATGTGAATTGAGAATATTCTCTTCTATAGACTTTCTGCCATTATGTTGATTTCTTTAAGCTAGCACACTCTGTCTTCTTCTAGGTGATGCTCCTTTTTTAATTGGAAGAGATTAGTTCTTTTAGTTTTATGACTGCCAAAATGATTTTGGTTTCTACACTGAAAAACCTAGACCTTGCTAATTTGCTAAATTGTCAACTTTAATTTTTAAATGATTGATTCAGAATGCCCTATGGCCAAAATGAATAAAGTCTTCATTAAGATCTTTGCAGGGCAGCAGCAGATCTCTAATTAATTAAATGAATTTGTGCATATTGCATTTTTCTTTGGTTTTCCTGTATTGATATTTTTATTTTATAACAGGCAGAAGTGCACAGGCCTGGGTGGAATACATTAATCAATTTTCTCACCACCCTTTTTAATAAATGTTAAAAAACAAAGAAGAGACAATACTCTTGCAAAGCTTTGGGGTTTTGCCATCCCCGTATACTGAAAGGTCCACTTGTCTTGGATAGACTTTAGCATTCATACAACCAGAACAGCGTATTAGTGAAACAGGGGGATTTATATAAGAGATGGACAGGAAATTATGTACAACGGGAATGATGGGAAGATCCAGAAAACGTCAGGGTGATGTGGAATTGTGGAGCCAGAAGTGATGTCATCAGAACAGGACGGGGTTGCAATTGTTGTAAACATGGAAGGGAACTCGAGTGTGTGACTTCTTACAGGTTCGTTTGTTCATCTGTTTTCCTGCTGAATAAAAGAGAGAGGCATTAGTATTCTGTTCCGACCCCCGCCCCCCAGCCCTGACCCATCGGGTCGAGCAACCCGAACTGAGAGGTCGAAAACCAGAGAAAGTGCATCGGCATTATCTTGGAGGGAGCCCCTGTGGTAAACGACCGTGAACCAATACGCCTGCAGATCCAAGAACCACCTGGTGACTCGGGGATGAGATTCCCTATGTACGGCCATCCACTGTAAGGCGGCATGGTCTATAGCTAGGGTAAATTCTCGACCCAACAGGTAGTACCAGAGCTGGGTCACTGCCCATTTAATCGCAAATGCTTCCCTTTCAACCGCTGCATACCTTGCTTCCTGGTCTAACAGTTTCTGGCTCATGTACATTACGGGGTGTTCAGCACCGCCCATACATTGGCTCAGCACAGCACCTAGACCTGTGTCCAAAGCATCAGTCTGGAGAATGAAGGGATAAGTGAAATCAGGAGTTCTCAATACAGGTGCTGAAGTAAGGGCATACTTTAAGTCACTAAATGCCAGTTCTGTTTTTTCATTTTACACCACATTAAAATTGGCTCTTTTCTTTGTTATATCCGTCCAGGGCGCAGCTCTCTCTGAAAATTGAGGTTCAAACTGGCGGTAGTAACTCGCTAATCCAAGGAAAGCTTGTACATGCCTCTTGGTTATCAGACGGGGCCAGTTTAGTATGGCATCAGCTTTGGAACACTGGGGTCTAACAGTTCCCTTGCCGACCAGATAAACTAAATACTTGGCTTCAGTTAACCCAAAAAAACACTTCTTAGGGTTAATGCGAAGCCCGGCACGTTCTAGCGCTGACAAAACCGCATAAACCTGCAGTACATGCTCGTCCCATGTGCTGGAAAAAATGATTACATCATCCAGGTAGGCAGCACAGTAAGTCCTGTGGGGCTTTAGCACTTTGTCTACCAGACACTGGAAGGTTGCTGGCACCCTGTGCAGTCCAAATGATAGGGCCTTGTACTTCCAGTGTCCGCTTAGGGTGCTAAATGCTGTCTTTTCTTTTTAAGGACTCCGCTGAAGGAATTTACCAGTATCATTTTGTCATGTCAAGGGTAGTCAAATAGCATGCATTCCCCAGCTTCTCGAGGAGTTCATTGACGTGAGGCATAGGATATGCATCGGACGTGGAGATCTGGGGCCTCTTGTATAATTGGTGTGTACGCACAAAAATGTTGCATACTCCCATTTACACGCTCAAATCACGATGTATAAAACCTAAACTTGGTGTAATGCCATGCACATTTTCATGCTAGCTCAAACTCTGGTGTACGCAAGTTCTCTGCACCCAGCATCAAAGCAGTGCTTTTGTTCAAGTGTGGTTTCCCTTTCTTTTCTAGATCCACATCCCTGACGTGGCTTTATCATATACACTGAAATTAACCGCATATTGTTATTAGTTTAAGGCATCTGATTGTAATTAACCTGTAACAATATAATGGTCCATGGAATGGCCAATCTATTCCAAATACCATAGCTGCTTTAGCATTGTTACTCTCACTGCACTTTCTTCTTCTTCTTCTTCTTTTCAGCTGTTCCCATTAGGGGTTGCCACAGCGGATCATCTTTTTCCATATTACTCTCACTGCACCACTTGGAGTATTTATATCACTGTATCTGAGTGTGGAATCACAGCTCTGCAGCAGCTGATCGGAAAGAGAATTATCGGTATACAGCATCAAGCACACGCTGCCTCAGACATGCTGTCTATTGAACTGCTCCCATACGGCAAAAGCTTCAGAGCTTTTCCTGTACTGACCTCGCGGTTCAGAAACAGTTTCATCCCAAGAAGTATAAACGCAATCAATCAGTCCATCAACTGCTCCTTGTAGAACTGTTTGTATTTGTAAACTTGCAATTCAGTTACAATATTGCAAACCTGAGCCACTTTATAAAGTGTGTATTTACATATTATGATGATATCATTTTTAAGATGAAATGCATGAAGTATGTTTATTACATTATACAGATAAAATGTTAACATCATTTAAATAATCTATATTGTAGCAGCTGAAGCTTAAGGCAAGATCAAGCACGGGTAAAACGCGTGTTGAAAGAAATCTCTCAGTCCAAAAGTTTGTTTTAAAATGATTTAGTGAAAGTTAAAAGCAAATAATCCACACAAGAATGAAGAAAAATAGTTACACACGTAGAATAAAACGCAAAAAAAGAAAAATGTACCTTGTCTAAACTTAGCTTTTCTTGAGGAACTTTAGTTATTTCTATACTTAAAGGTTCTTAATTTCTTCCTCTGTACGCCTTAAGCGTACGGTACAGTATTCAAATAATCATTGTTTTCTTAGAGTTATTTCACACACTCAAAGAGCCCGTAGGCCCTCAGGCACGGTCACAGTTTAAAACCGTATGCCTCTACACCTTACACATGGCAAGGCTGTCACTAACTGAAGAATAATGTTTACTCAAAGCTATTAGAAATGGCAAGTATATACCAATACAATTCTACTTATGGGGGTTTTAGGAACCTCCTATAGATTATGCATTGTCATCTAGTAAAATATTCATGAATCTTATAAAACTAGGAAAATGGCTCTTACACATCCGGCCCCTAATTGTTTATGCTAGGGCTGAAATCAATTACTTTAACTTTACTTAATAAGAGCCTTCACTACTTTACTGAACTTAAACCAAACTTTAGAAACTTAAAACTTAAATTCTACTGTCAAAACACAAACAGTAAGCTTAAGAAACTTAAAATTAAGCATGCAAAAAGAAAAACTAATCATTTCAATCATTTGCTGCTTCCTGGAGCAGGCACAGTTTATTCACAGGTCTGTCCATTGTGCTAATCTTGGTCTGCACACAAACTCTTCTGACTGCCCCTTTTGCACCTGGCATTGTCTTGATGACTTGACCCTTTAGCCAGGAGTTACAGGGTGTAGGATCTTGTAATTATGCCCACATTGTCCAATTTCTTTATGAACTTGTTGCATAATTAAAGTAGCAATATGTGAATTCTTCTGAAAAATTGCAGGGTGTTTTGCCTTTTCTGGCATAGCAGATTTGCTGAGTCTTCCTCCAACTCTCAATATTCCTTCTTGTAGAACTGGATCCAGTTTGTTGATTCTACTACCTTTCTTTACATGCTGATCTTTACGCAAGGCTTTAACCTTCTCTGGGTAAGCTTGTAATTGACTGTGGCGAATAAGTTCTTCTGCTTTAGACAAGTCATTTAGAGACAGTGGCTTCTGCCTCATTGTTGATTTATATTCCTTCATATGTTCTGAGATTAGTGTCTTTTGTCTTTCAGGGCTGTGTCCAGATTGGCTGACTGTATATTGGATTGCCTTCTCTCTTCTTTTAGATGCAGTAGCACTTCTTTGAACCTAAGGAACCAAGCTATTGCTTTCATTAAATTGTGCCATTTTGAGTAATACTCCACAAGTCTTTTAACTGGTTAAATTTTTTTCTTCTACACTTGCAAAATTTATTACATACCTTTTGATTTCTGGATCGTCGCTAGTAGAGAGGTCCACTTCATCCGGTCTCTTAGGCCATTCGTGCTGTGATTGTAGCAGGAAGTTTGGGCTTTGTATGTAAGTCTTACTTTTGATGAAGCTTTCTATTGTCGAACCTCTTGATGCCTGATCCACAGGATTTTGTGCAGATGCGACGTACCTCCATTGCGAAGGTTGTGTGTGCTCTGTTATCACTGCGATTCTGTTGGTAACAAAAGTTTTGTAGTGTGCACTTTCATTTGCAATGTATCTTAGTACTGTAGTGCTGTCAGTCCAAAAGATTGATTCTTGCAGGGGAATCTGTAGTTCTTGTTTTAACATTTTGTCAATTTTGACTGCTACGACTGCTGCTCTAAGTTCTAACCTTGGTATTGTGACAGGTTTTAGTGGTGCCTCTCTTGATTTCCCCATTAGAAATGAACAATGTCTCTCATTTTCTTTGTTAGTCAGAAGGAGGTAGGAAACAGTGCCATACCCGTTTTCTGAAGCATCTCAGAAATGATGCATTTGTGCGGTCTTTATTTGACCAAATCCAGGCAGTTTAATACACCAGTCTACATTGTAATCCACAAGTAGCTGTAAATCGTTCATCCATTTTTTCCACTGCCAAACATACTTAACTTCCACTTCTTGATCCCAAGCATATTTCTTTTTACACAGTTCTCTTAGAATAAGCTTAGCAGGCAGTATAACTGGTGCTAAAAATCCAAGTGGGTCATATATTGAACTGACCACTGACAGAATACCATGTTTTTTAGCAGGCTTATCTTGCAACTTTACCTGAAACTTGAAAATGTCAGTATGTGCGCACCGTTGAATGTCCAACTGGTAGCAAATCATGACTTAAGTCCAAGTCTTTTTGATCTATTGCCCTGTCTTCTTCAGGAATGGACAACAAGAGGGCTCTACTATTACTTATCCATTTTGTAAGATAAAATCCTCCCTTTAAGCTCAGGGCTTGAAGATCTTTGGCCAGTTGTACGGCTTGTTCTTCTGTAGCAACTGACTTTAAACAATCATCAATATAGAAATTATTTAACACAGTGTTAACTCCTTCCTTTGGAACTGTGCCTCTTGCATCCTCTGCTGTTCTTCTTAAGGCATAAGAAGCACAACTCGGTGACAAAGTTGCACCATAAAGATGCACTGTCATTTTGTATTCCTCATGTTCATTGTTTAGATTACCTTCAGGCCACCACAGAAAACGAAGAAGATCCATGTCTTTTTCTGGAACTTGCACTTGATAAAACATTAATTTAATGTCAACCATAAGTGCAATTGGTTCTTCTCTGAATCTTGTAAGAACTCCGATGAGCGTATTAGTTAAATCAGGTCCTTTTAGCAACTGTTCATTTAGAGAAAAGCCTTGGTAAGTGGCTGTACAGTCAAAAACCACTCTGATTTTATTTTTCTTTGGATGACATACTCCATGATGAGGTATGTACCACACTCTGTCCTTTTCAAGGGTCAGCTGTTCAGTGGGTACTTTGATGGCATAGCCTTTGTCTAAAATGTCTTTCATGAAAATTTTGTAATTCTCATGGAATGTTGGATACTTTTTAAGTTTCCTTTTAAGTCCAATAGCACGTTGTTCTGCAATACAGCGATTGTTTGGCACTTTAAGTGTTTCATCTTTAAAAGGCAGATTAATGCAATAGCGTCCATCCACTAGTCTGTCAGTATCTGAAGCTATGCGCATGAATTTAATGTCCTCCTGTGACATTTCCTCCTTTTCCTCACAATTGTGTTCTGGAAAGTCTATATTGTATTGCTGGAGTAACATTTGTACTACCTCCATTATTGTCACATGCTCGACTGAATAACTTTGCAGCCTTTCTTTGTCTAAATCCTTTATAAATCCATTAACAATCCACCCACGGAATGTTTTCACAGCATAAAGTCTTTCATCTTCACTATGTATGATTCATCATGGCTCCATGACATTACGGGCATTTCTACTTAACAACAACAATATTAATAATAGAATTGCAATTACAATATTTTTGCTTTGGTCAGTATTTATCTGGGGTTGATGCACGTCTTTTAGAAAAGACAATTTCTTGACATCTTTTTCTTTAGGGATGTTCTCCCTTTTCACTGGTACAGAGTGTGTACACTTCTGGTAAATCAAAAAATGTGTTGTCTTCTATTCCCCAGACTTGTAATTCCGTTAAGACTGTACACTTCACTAATTTTTGTCTATTTACTTCGTCTCTTTCTACAGTGCTGATGTAGATATAAGACTTTCTTCCAGAAAGATTTAACTGCTCTTGCAATCTTTCTGAGCAAAATGTAACTGATCTGCCAGAGTCTTTTAGAGCATATGTTTCTACACATTTTTCACTCGTTTCAGACTTAACTTCAACTGGAGTCACAGCTAAGACACACTCTTTACTGGCCCCAGTATTGGTACAAGTCTGTAATGGTTCAACAGAAACATGGGCAGAATGCCTTTTTCCTTATTCATATGCAGAATTACTGGATGTAAATGAGAGCATATTTGGCATTTAATCTTTTCTTCACAGTCTTTACTAAGATGTCCTTATTTAAGGCACTTAAAGCATAAGCCTTTAGGTTTCAAAAAGTCAATTCTACTTTCATAAGTTTGTTGCTGAATTGACTGCATTCATTAAGATCGTGATTTTCATTGCAAAAAAGACATTGCTTACCGCTTGTACGTACAGCCGTCTCCGCCATTTTGACTGAGGTGTCTGTATACCTTTTTTCGTCTGCAGCAGAATAATTTGTAACATACTGCTTTCTCTCACGATGCCTTTCAAAGGATACTCCTCTTGATCAGTGTTGTCCTTTTCCTTCTCAAAGGTATGGCTTTGTAGAGCTGAACCATACATGGGATCCAAAGTTGATGTTGTCCGTTCATCCAGAAAGTTCACTGGATCGGCGAGAAGGGCTTGTCTGCTTTCCGTACTTTCAATACTCTGAACTTTGCATTGCCACGGTGCTAGTAGGTCTTGAAAAAGTTTGGAGACTTTAGTATGAAGGTTCTCATTACTTTCAAATTGTTGTCCACTATGTAAGTTGGGCATAATGTTTGTGCATCTGCCAAGAAAGTTCGCATAATTGCTCTGACCTTCTCCATCATTTGGCTTTATTTGCGGCCACCCTTTGTCTTTTCTCATATATGCATCTGCTTTCTGTAGCTGGTTTCCATAAAGACTTTCGAGTTTCATTCTGGCTTTTTGATAACCTTCTAACGGTGACAAGTATTTACAGTTTTTAACAATCTCGTGAGGTGAACCTTTAGTATACTGTGCCAATAAGTCCAATTTATCTCACGGATTCTCTATCACCTCGTCGATATCTCTGTCAAATGCTGCAATAAAATGAATATATTTCAAGGGATCGCCGTCATATATTGGGATCTTTCTGTATGGCACATAAGGCACTTGAGTCTTATACTGTAGTTCTTTCTGTTGATCGTAACACTGTTCATAATGCAATTGTTGAAGAGGTTCTGGCACTTTATTTTGTTGATCATAAAGCGATTGCTGAGGATTGTTTTTACTTTCGTTGTTACGTGGAAAGTCACGAACACTTGCTTCTTGTGACTTTGCGGTTCTCACATCTCGTTTCTGAGGAACTTTATAGGGATTTGATTTATTTGGGCTGCAATTGCGCCCTTTAAGCGCTCTCAATTTTGCATTGGATTCTGTGATAGCTGCCTCTAAAGCCAATTGATCCCTTTTAGCCTTTAATTGTATTTCTTCAGTTTCCCACTGCGCTTTCCGCTGTGCTTCTTCAGCTTCTCACTGTGCTCTGTGCTGTGCTTCTTCAGTTTCTCGCTGTGCTCTCTGCTGAGCTTCTTCAGTCTTTCTTTTGGCTATCAGCTGTGCTTCCACAAAGTTTAGAGCCTGTAGCCTTCTTTGGTTCTCTACTTTAGCCAACAGCACAGCGTGTGCTGCCTCTTGTGATCTGATGGCACTAATTGAAGTAGCCACTGAACTTGCGCTGCGTTTAGATTTTATGGAGATTTGGGAGTTTTTAACTGAAGTAGCCATTGAGCTTGCATGACTTTTACTTTGAATGGAAATCTGAGAGATACTGTCTTCTGGAGAAACGTCAGGAATGTCATTCGTCATTCTGTAATCCCTGAATTGGTTAGCCGAAAAGTTGGGCTGTTGATTGAGGCTTTTATTTTGTTGTGCTACTAATATCCATTCCATTGTATTTCCACAAAACGTGTGTATAGTTTTTGTTTTAGCATCAGCGTTATTTTGTATCACTTTCCTTGCATCTTCGGTGTTCTGGATGGATAAAATTTTATTGCTTAACTTTTTATATTCCATTCTCAAGATGGCAAACTGATTCTTGATGATTAATTCTACTTTTTCACAGTTAAGTTCATTTTGTTGTAAATCCATTAGGGTCTCCATCACATCGGATAATTGTTTGTATTTATAATCCATCACTGTTTGAAGATTAGTTGTCATTGAATTGAATGGCTTTCTGTCGTCATGGAGATGGTCCTCCATTGAAGTGTCATAATTGTCACGACTTTCGCTCACACCACTGATACTTTCGTTGGGGGTTCGAAATTTCTTCTGGCTCCCGGATTCAGATGCCATGGCGATCCCACAAGGTACTGTACTTAAACTCCTTTGTAATTTATTCAGTCTCGTGAAGAGCACTAGCAATTCTCAAATATGCTGATCAAAGATGAAAATTAAAAGTACCTTTCGAGTCTTTTTCAAGATGTTGTTGCTTTCTTTCTTCACAGTCTGATATCAGGCGTGGGACGTGCAGGTTATCTTTCTTTTTTTAATCGAAGGCAATTTCCAAGCTTTCAATCCTAGGCAGGTTTTAAACTTTAGTGTAGCCGCCAAAGCGTAAGGCTAGATCAAGCATGGGTAAAACGTGTGTCAAAAGAAATCTCTCAGTCCAAAAGTTCATTTTAAAATTATTTAGTGAAAATTAAAAGCATCAGGCACGGTTTAAAACCGTATGCCTCTACACCTTATACATGGCAAGGCTGTCACTAACTGAAGAATAATGTTTACTCAAAGCTATTAGAAAAGGCAAGAATATACCAATATAATTCGCTTAAGGGGGTTTTAGGAACTTCCCATAGATTATGCATTGTCATCTAGTAAAATATTCATGAATCTTATAAAACTAGGAAAATGGCTCTTACATATATTGTTAATAATTAAACATGTGAGGACACGGTGTCGCAGCGCTAGCAAGGAGCTGGCGTCCCATTCAGGGATTATTCCTGCCTCGCGCTGTATTCTTGCTGGGGCTGGCGCGACACTGGAAGGATAGATGGATAGAATAATTAAACATGTACAGTAGACCCCCGCGAAGTAGCGGTTCAGGGTTCACGGACTCAGTCGTTCACAGATTTTTCCTTAGAACCTAACTATTAATTGTTAGCAGAAACTGTAAATATAGCAATTTTTTATGGCTTTTTTCATGGCAACTGTGCTGTAGAGAGAACAGGAAGCAACCGCTGAGGGAAATGCAGTTTGGGGTGGTGAAAGTAGCCAATCCAAAAGCGTTATTCATTTTTCCTTGCTGCTGATTGGCTGAAATGTTGCATAAGAACGTTTCCACGTTCAAATCGCAATGTATAAAACCTAAACTTGGCGTAAAGCCACGCACATTTACACGGTACCTCATACCCTGTCGTACGCAAGTTCTCCGCTCAGTTTTGCTGACTGGAGGCACCCAGCGTCAAAGCAATGCTACTGTTCCTGTGTGGTTATCCTTTCTTTCTTAGACGCACATTCCTGACGCAGCTTTATAAATACACTGAAACTAACTGCATATTGTTTATTAGTGTAATGCATCTGATTGTAATTAACCTGTAACAATATAATGGTCCAGGGAATAGCCATAGTATTCCAAATACCATAACTGCTTTAGCGTTGTTACTCTCACTGCACCTTCTTTTCTGCTTTCATCTGCTACCGTTAGGGTTTTCCACAGCGGATCATTTTTTTCCATATTACTCTCACTGCACCAGTTGGAGTATTTATATCACTGTATCTTAGTGGTGAATCACAGCAGCAGCTGATCGTAAAGAGAATTATCGGGATACAGCATCAAACACACGCTGCCTCAGCCACGACAAAACGCTCCAGAGTCTTTCCTGTATGGACCTCGCAGTTCAGAAACAGTTTCATCTCAAGAACTTTAAACACAGTCAATCAGTCCATCAAGTGCTCCTTGTAGAACTGTTTGTACTTATAAGTACAATTACCTCACTGTAAACTTGCACTTCAGTTATAATATTGCACAACCTGCGCCACTTTATAAAGTGCGTATTTACATATGATGACAATATCATTTTTAAGATGAAATGCAGCAAAATATGTTGATTATATTATAAGATAAAACTAACTTCATTTAAATAATCTGTATTGTTAATAATTAAACATGTCAGGACACGGTGCCGCAGCGCTAGCTAGTTCACAGATTGATCCTGATTGATTGCTGTATGCTGGAAGGATAGATGAATAGAATAATTAAACACATACTACGAAGATATTTCAATGTTCCTTAAAAGTTTTGAAGAATCGTTGTTGTAAGTTTACAGATGGCTTAACGTCTATTACAGAGCTGATTGTATGGTGATTGGGTATTTGGAGAAAGAAAAGTAAGGACAGGAATTGGGTGTTAGTACGTTTGAAAGAGACAGTACCGCCACCGTGTTCCCATGTTTAATAACATGCTTTCATTCCTATCATCATGAAAAAGATATCACGTATACATCTCAGTATTTTAATTATTCAGACAGCTGTAATATTTAATGGATTCTGTGTCCTGTCGGAGGAAGAGAAAGCCGGTTTAAGAACCACGGAGTGATTCACACACAGAGCACAAAGAAGATCAAATACAAAACAAAGCATTTAACGTGTTACTTTAGTTACGATGGGATTTGAGAAACTAGTAAGTTAATCGATTTTAAGATGAAATTTATGATGTTCTACTTTAATGACAAAATAAACTACATGATTAAAGTGGAAATTTCGAGATTAAAGTTGACATTTCCTGCTTTTTTCCCCACTGTGTGCCTATTTTTTTTTTCTCTGTACCCTAATAAACTTTCATATGACACTCAGACGTTGGGCTACGACTCGCCTTTTCACGGCGACTTGGATATGTGACAAATTCTTTTTTATTTCGGGTACTGTGCGACTTGGTGGACTTGAGCTTTCGAGTTTCTCCGACACTCTGTTACTCGATCAACTTCCTTTTGTTGATTATACCACTGTTTAAACCAACAAATAGTACGTTTTTCCTTGCCTCCACTTGGTATTCGCTGAAATTCTTATATTTTCCCCCGTGCTTTTTTCCATTTTCTTTTCACAGAAGGCTGAGCTTAAGAGCTATTTATATTGATTTGCATATTCATAGAGGTGTAATTCTGGGAGGAGTTGGGGCGGGACAGAAGGCATGTGCATGTGCATTACTTTTCACGCTGACCGGGATTTATGTAGCGAAAGAACGTGGAAGTTGGCTTTCACACTGATTTATGCATCTGGATTTTTTTGTGCATACGAACGTTTCTGTTTTTGTCCATACGCCATGTTTTAGTGTGAATTCTACGCATGGCATTATGCATGAGGCCCCTGGTTGAGTCGTCTGAAGTAATTGCAAAATCTCCAGGACCCATCCAGTTTTGAGACGAGGATGATTGGACTGGACCAAGGACTGTGTCTTTCTTCAGTTATATCCAGATCCAACATCCTCCTGATCTCCAGCTCTTCTTCAGTACGTTTGGCTTCTGGAAGGCGGTAGGGTTGCTCCTGGATGATCACCCCTGGGTCTGTCACTATGTCATGCTGAACCAAGGCAGTCCGGCCGGGTAACTCGCTACTACTTCCGGCACTGACAGGATGGCAGACTCCAGCTCCCATCTTTGTTGCGGAGTAAAATTTAAACCGAAGTTAAGGGCTGTTTTCTTAGAGAAAATGGAGTGGTGTGGGCCGGAGAGGGACTCTGCATCCCGTTCCTTCCACGGCTTCAACAGTTTGACATGATAGACTCGCTCACTTGGTCGACGGTTTGGTTGTTTGACCAAATAGTCCACGAGTCCTTTTCTCTCCTTAACCTCAAAGGGGCCCTGCCAATGGGTCAACAATTTGGATTGGGAAGTAGGTATGAGTACCATCACGCGATCTCTCTGAGGGTACTGTTTTTATTATAATGCCGGGACTGCGTTGATTGAGCCTTCTCCATGTGCTCTTTTAGAATTGGACAAATTTTGGCCAATCAATCGTGTAACTGTATGATATACCCTAAAACAGGCATGTCAAACACGTGGCACCCGGGCTGCATGTGGCCTGCAACAGACATTTGTGTGGCCCGCATGACAGATCCTAGTTAGCACTAAACTTGTACAAAATGATTACTTTCATTTGTGATTGAATCATTCTGCATCTTCGGCGTTACTTATTGAGTTTTCTTACTTCTTCCTTCTGACAATAGCACGTTTTCCCATGGCATTATGATACTGGAAACGTCATCTGCCAGTATAGCTGCAGCCGCGAAGTCGCAACTGAAGTGCTTGGCTGTGGTCCTCGGCCCAAGAGAACTGCCAGCCAGAAAGACTCACTCAGTGTAGGGCTACAGCAAAAAGACTGCCCCCTTCACTGAGGACACTTTTCAGCATGCTAGGCGGGCGGGGCTTTGCAGCGGCACAGAAAGAGGAGAGTGACCGCAGTGAGAGAGTATTACAACGAAGTATTTTTTATGTTTCTGATAGTTTCCCCATATGACATGAGTCCACAGAAATCTCGTTACTACTAAGTACATTCAGCAGCAGATACTTTGATTACAACGAAGTGACCTTGAAATGCTTGAATGAATCACCCACAGAGCAGTTAGTTCTGTGGTCACAGCTCAGTTGTGGACATTTGCACAATGACCCCCAAACAGAAACACTGTAAAAAAATGTTCTTTCTTCAAACTTTCCTCGTACAGTTTTTTTGCTGTTTTTGTTTTGTGTGGTTTTAACTGAAACCTTTTCGTTATTGCTCGTCAACATTTGAAAAACATCTATTAGAATTTAACTCATTATCACCCCTCTATAGAAACGGCATACTTGTTATATGCAAAAAAGAAGAAAAATCTTGGGTTGCAAATGTATGCGAACTGCTGCATTTGAAGACGCTAAAAAAAACGTTTTTATGTGGTTGCAGTGATGCTTGTTCAAGAAACATTCCTATTAATGCGGCACTCATTCAAGAATATATGAGGTTTTTAAACTCTCTGGGGACCCAGAGAAACAATCTGACACGCGGCAATAGCGTTTCGGGACGCACTTTGGCGTGTCGTTCCCGTTGGGTGGGGGGGATCCCAGATCCCAAAAGAGTTCAGAAACCTCACAATATAAAGAAGAAGAAAAGGGTGATTTGGCTTTTGATTGATAACTGTGCTGACCACAACATGCTTCCGCACTTAGATAATGTTCACGTTGAATTCCTCCCACCCAATTGCACAGCAGTGCTTCAGCCATTGGATTTGGGCATCATTCGCACCCTAAAAATGTATTATCGCAAGGAAATGCTGAGAAAAATTCTCGTCAGCATAACTTGTGGACAGGAGAAGATTAAAATAACGCGAAAGAAGCTACTGAAGCTGCTTCCATTTCCAACATCCTATCTTTGTGATGCACGTTTTCTGCAGTGACAGCAACCAAAACGAGATTACGGAGTAGACTGAACATAAGCAACACACTTCGCGTGTCACTGTCTTCCATCCTCCCCAGATGGGATCGTCTGGTTGCAGGAAAACAAGCTCAGGGCTCTCACTGATTCTGCATTATGGTACGCTGTATAATTTCTATTACTAAATTATAACTTAATAATAATAGAAATGTAATGTAAATTGTGTATAAAACTGCCCTACAAACCCACCCATAATCACCCCATAAACTCCAACCTCCAACAACCCACTGGTCCCTGGAAAAATTTGCTTCTAGTAAAGCGGTCCTTGGTGTCAAACAAGTTGCAGACCACTGGGCTACACTACTGGCTGGGCTGCTGAGACTGGCCACTGGGCAGAACTGACCATCACGAGTAGTAATAGCTTGCATATTTTCACGTCTTTTTGCTCTAGTTTTATGTAATTTTGTGCTAGTATTGTAACGAACAGTTAGTGCAGACTACAGCTGAAGATCTGAAGTGGACGCGAGATGTTGGTGAGTTGTTTATTAACAGATTTTTGTGATTTTGAGTTTGTATAATTAGTGTAGGTCAGGGGCCTTTTTGCATATCGGCTTATTTTACAATATAAACTTGGAAGTAAACTTAATAAAGTAAAATTTGATTTTTGGAGAATTTGTTTTCCAACTTGTATTACTGAGCAATGAATTCAGTGAGCGTTTTCGCAATTTCAGTTCACACGAACAGGACTTTGTGCTGTTTACGTCACCATACTCTTACAATGTTGAGAATGCGCCTGAGAATATCCAAATTGAATTGATTGAACTGCAGTCAGATTCTATTCTGATGGCAAAATACAACGAAGCACTTACCTTTGTGAGCAATTGTTTTCGTTAATGAAAGCTACCAAAACCCCACATCGCTCAAAACTTACTGTCGAGCACCTTTCATCCCTCATAAAAGTTGCAGCTGCATAAGATTTCAAGCCTGATATTGACGAACTGGTTACTAACAAAAGATGCCAAGTGTCAGGACAAAAGAAATAAATCTCACACTGTAAGACTCCTATATAAGCAATGAATATAATATAATAATATAAGGAACTAGCTAAGAGGCCAAGACTCTAATTGTACGCTGTTGTACAGA
This sequence comes from Polypterus bichir lapradei, assembly GCA_026402145.1. Lineage (NCBI taxonomy): Eukaryota > Metazoa > Chordata > Cladistia > Polypteriformes > Polypteridae > Polypterus > Polypterus bichir. The sequence goes on from JANRMT010062806.1 coordinate 32,106,251, forward strand.
GATTGTATGGAAATAAATTGCTTTTCTTTAAACTTTAAACTTTTAAGTGTTACATTTTTTAAAGTTTTCAGTATTGGAAAGAAAGCTACAGTAACTTTGTATAATAGTATAATAGTATTTGTTACAGTGCGGCCCGCTGACGCACGTATGGCAGTCGAAGCGGCCCACCAATGATAGTGAGTTTGACATGCCTGCCCTAAAATGTTGGAGCTGGGTAAAGCCTCCATCTCCCAGCCTTCTTTTAGAAGATCCAAGAAGATTCACAGGGGTTGTCGCATGTGAAGTAGTTCAAAGGGGGGGAACCCTGTGGAGGTTTGGGGCACCTCCCGGTATGCAAAGAGTACGAGTGGGAGAAACTGATCCCATTTTCTCCCATCCTCATTGACTACCTTACGGAGCATCTGTTTTGAGGTCCAGTTAAAACGTTCAACCAAACCGTCTGTTTGTGGATGATAGACAGACGTTTTAAGATGCTTAATGTGGAGTAACGTGGCAACCTCCTTGAACGTGTCCGAAGTAAACAGAGTTCCTTGGTCAGTGAGGACTTCTTTTGGGATCCCCACCCTACTAGTTCCCGTGCGATATTTTTTGAGTTGGCCATACGCAAGGGGACAGCTTCTGGATACTGAGTAGCATAATTGACCATTACTAGAATGTATTTGTGCCCTTTTGACGAGGGTTCCAATGGGCCAACGAGATCAATGCCAATTCTTTCAAAGGGGATATCAATTAGGGGGAATAGGGACAAGAGAAGCACGGTCCCTCCTAGGAATCTGACGAACTTGACAGTCGGGGCAGGACTGGCAAAATCGACGGACCTCCTCATTTATCCCCGGCCAAAAGAACCGGAGCTTAATCCGCTGCAGGGTTCTCTCGGTGCCCAGATGAGATCCCAGGAGGTGGACGTGGGCTGACTTGCAAACTTCCCGCCGGAAGGCTCGCAGGTCTAGCAACAGTGACCTTACCTCACCCTCATGATCCACCACTCGGTACAACAGATTGTTGTCCAGAACAAAGCAGTTTCCATTCAGGGAATCATTGTTCCATTTTTTCGCATTTAAAAGAGGAAGGAGTACACCTATACTGGAAATGCAGTGTACTCAAAGGATCCTCTGTGACCTCAAGGGATGGGGTCTCATCTCCTTGACCTCTCGTTGGTGTTACTTCCTGTTCGGCCGGTGGAACGGATACCTCATTCCCCTGTGGTTCCTCCCCAGAAGTACACAGCATGGGAGCAGCCGGGTCGACGGTGTTTCTGTCCGTTATCAGGCTCAACTTTTTTCCATACTGCTTATAATGTTAGACCAGTCCCGCCTCAATATAACTAGATAGACAAGGTCCGGGAGTACCGCCACCAACACACATTTCAAGAGCCCCTCCCAGGTCATAACACACTTGACAGACTAATAATATCTGTTCTCTCCATGCATACAAGTCACACCGGTTGTACCTTTTAGAAACTGTCGCGCTATGACAAAACGGTGAGCAACAATGGTAATGTTACTCCCGGAGTTGAACATAGCCACCACCTTGTGTCTATTTATGAAAATCACACCCATGTTTGGTAGGGAACAGGGATTGGACAAAGCACAGTACCTCTTTCCGCGGGCCCAGGAACAGTCCATCGGCTCTGTGGAAAGAGGACAAGAGGTCATTGTGTGCCCCAGCTCCCTGCACTTGAAATAGCACGGGAGGCTGGGTGGTTTTTCATTATGTTTGGCTGGAGGATCTGTGGGCCGGCAGGCAGGCTTGGGGGTAGCAACATGTCCTTGTTGGGCTCTGCGAGCAGACCGTTCAGATAACCCTGATTTAGCAAATGCCAGTTGACGTTCGACAACCTCTACGAGGGCGTCCATATTTTTATATGGATGTCTACGGACCAGCTGGGCAAGGTAGTCGGGCATGGCATTTATATACGTTTCGCAGGATAGTTGTTCCACCACTTGCCTAGCATTATTTACATCTGGCCTTAGCCACCTGTCGATCTTGCCCCACATCTTAAAAGCCTGCACTCTAGGAAGTCTGTCCACATTGAACCTCCAGAGTCTTCATTCCCTCTCCTGCTGGCCTGAAGTAATGCCGTGGCGCTTGAATAACTCTCCCTTTTAGGTGTCATAGTCTGCGGCCTCCTTCTTGGGAAGATCATAGTAAGCCTGCAGCGCGTCACCCATCAAACACGCCACAAGTATATGGGCCCACTGCGTCCTCAGCCACTGATTACGAGCGGCGTTCCACTCAAAAACTAATAGATAAGAACCAGTGTCATCTCCGCTAGTGGAACAGGGGGAGGCCGAAGAGCCTCTGGTCTTGCCGCTCCTCCTGCAGTGAACCTAACCTCTGCCTCAGCCAATTTAATGGGGGTTTCCCCGACTTGTGAGCTTGACAGTTTGCAGCTCTGTCAGGATGGTGTCCAGGACGGTACTCAGGTTTTGTTCTTCAGTCATCCTTTCTCAAACAATTTAAGCAATCCTGCCGACTACATCAATAGGTGAAAAAACAAAGAAGAGACAATACTCTTGCAAAGGTTTGGGGTTTTGCTTTTAGCATTCATACAAATGAAATACAACCAGGACAACGTATTAGTGAAAAAAGGGGATTTATTTAAGGGACGGACAGGAAATTGTGTACAATGGGAATGATGGGAAGATCTAGAAAACATCAGGGTGATGTGGAATTGTAGAGCCGGAAGTGATGTCATCAGAACGGGATGGGGTTGCGATTGTTGTCAACACGGAAGGGAACTCAAGTGCATGTCTTCTTACACGTTCATTTGTTCCTCTGTTTTCCTGCTGACTAACAGAGAGATGCGTTACTACTCTGTATCACACACCGTTGAACTGGTTAGCTGCTCCCTACTCGCGCGTGTGTGACAATACATACTATGGAAGAGGACTCAATCAGAACCGGGACTGCAGAAAATTAAAAATAGTAAATAACAAAATGAAGTCCTGATTCTGTAACAGTGATTACTTATGGCTCATTCGAGTTATATTATTAAGTTATTTTTGCATCTGGTTTTGCTTTGGGGTGGTGTTTACTGAAGTATTCATTCAGCAGCTATTTTAGATTTTATAAAATGGAGGTACAATAATTGATCGATCTCTTAAGGCTCCTTTTTTCATTATAGGGTTGGAGGGAATGGATTCTGTGTCAGTATGTTAAAGCATGAGTCAGGGACTATTTATGGATGGGATGCCAGTCCATCACAGACAACACTAATGTCAGGTCAATTTAGGTGTGCCAGTTAACCTTATGTTTGGGTTGTGGAAGCTTATGCAAACCTAAACAGTTTGTGGAATCTAGAGCACTTTAAATGAATGGAAATTAACACAGTTTTCGTTTATGTTATTTTCCTTGTATGAATCCTTTCACATACTATCAAAAAAAATCTCAGTGAAGTTTTTCCACACCAGTATACTATTTATGACTGTTTCCTTTGTGTAAGGGATGCCCCTGCAGTGTTATTTGAGCACATCTTAACATAATGTAAACTGATGTGGTGAGAGTACTACTTGAAAGGATTCTATTTCCCATCACTCAAAGGGATCATCACACCACAAAACTTCTTTGGCCCACTTCACAGAGATTACTGAAAAGAGACTTGTTTTGGCGTTAAGATTTAAATGAAAAACAGGTGTGCAAAAAAGGAGACTATTTTAGTGTTTGTATGTCTGCAGCATCAAATCATCCATTCTCATTTGCTGATAAAAATATCATTGTCCATAAACTTTACAGTTGTTTGAGGATTATGTGTGCCTTGTTCATTGTCTGAAGTGTTTGTGAAATTTGTTTGCTTTAGAGCTGTTTACAGATAGTCAGAACATCACAAACCATTACCAGAAATTCACTATCATGTTATCTTTCTGAAGGGCTATTTGCTTGGGCAAAGTTTCATTCATCAACCAGTAAACTGGACATTTCTTTTGGACTGTGTTAGTATGTGTCTGGGTTGTGTTTTGTAAATATTTGCACATATTCTTTGTAGCTGCGTTTTCCTAAAATTACCTTGCTCTTGCTGTTGACTGAGGCGTATAAGCTCTGTTTCAGCTTTAGCCAAGTCTTCTAGAGAAATCGGGTTTGGTTTTAAAGTTATTTTATACTTTTTCATGTGCTCTTTGATGAGAGTTTTTTTGTTGTTCTGGATTACTTCCAGATTGATTGACTTCTAGTTAAAATGTTTTTCTTTTATTTTTTAAGTGCTGCAGTATGTCTTTAAATTTGATGAGCCAAGCCACTACTTTCTTCAAGCATAGCCAATCTGAAAAGTAGGTAATTAATTTGTTGATGGGCTTGCTCACCTACTCTATTCTTGTCATGTTAACTGTACAAAATTCAATTTCTGGATCATCTTCAAAGAATGAATCATTCAGTTGATTTGGTCTTTTTGGCCACTTACGTTCGGGCTTCAATAAGAAACTTGGACCTTGTAACCATGTGGTGCTTTTGAGAAAATTTTCTGTGCTTAGCCCTCTGAATGCTTGATCAGCCGGATTAAGGGCAGATGTGACATACAGTACAGGCCAAAAGTTTGGACACACCTCCTCATTCAATGTGTTTTCTTTATTTTCATGACTGAAGGCATCAAAACTGTGAATGAACACATGTGGAGTTATGTACTTAACAAAAAAAGGTGAAATAACTGAAAACATGTTTTATATTCTAGTTTCTTCAAAATAGCCACCCTTTGCTCCGATTACTGCTTTGCACACTCTTGGCATTCTCTCGATGAGCTTCAACAGGTAGTCACCTGAAATGGTTTTCACTTCACAGGTGTGCCTTATCAGGGTTATTTAGTGGAATTTCTTGCTTTATCAATGGGGTTGGGACCAGCAGTTGTGTTGTGCAGAAGTCAGGTTAGTTGGACGATCATTTATTTTTCAACAGGACAATGACCCCAAACACACCTCCAGGCTGTGTAAGGGCTATTTGACCAAGAAGGAGAGTGATGGAGTGCTGTAAATGGTCATGAAAATAAAGAAAACACATTGAATGAGGAGGCGTGTCCAAACTTTTGGCCTGTACTGTACCTCCATTGTGAAGTCTGTGAATGATCTCTGATCACGGAGATTCTGTTGGCAACAAAGGTCTTGAATCAAGTACTTTCATTTGAAATGTATTTTAGCACTGTGGTGCTGTCAGTCCAAAACGTAGATTCTTTTAAGGGTATTTGAAGCTCACCTTTTAGCATTTTGTCCATTTTGACGGACATGTTTCAATGGTGCAACTCTTGACTTGCCCATCAGGAATGCTTTTTGCCTTCTTCATTGGTTAAGACAAGGTAAGTGACAGTGCCATATCCTTTTTCACTGGCATCTGCAAAATGGTGCATTTGTGCTGACTTTATGGTTCCAAACCTGGAAGATTTAAAGCATCTGTTCACTTTATATTCTGCAAGTAACTGTAAATCACCCATCCATTTTTTTCCATTTCTGAATGTGTTTGACTTCTACTTCTTCATCCCACCCAAATTTCTCTTTGCATAAGTCTCTTAGAATAAGCTTTGCTGGCAGTATGTCGGGTGCCAGAAAACCAAGTGGATCATAAACTGAGCTAACAACAGATAGAATACCATGCCTTGTATCGGGCTTATTCTGTAACTTAATCTGAAATTTGAAACTGTCCATTTCTGTGCACCACTGGACGCTCAGTGCATGTTCTGTGAGAAGCAGACTGTGGCTCAAATCCAAGTCCTTTTGTTCAAGAGCTCTGTCTTCTTCAGGAATAGACAATAAAACTGCTCTGTTGCTACTCAGCCACTTTAGTTAAGTGAAATCCACCTCTGAGGCAAAAAAAAAAGTGTAAACGATCAGTGTCTTTATCTGGTACTTTTACTTGGTAGAACATTGACTTAATGTCTGCCATTAATGCTACTGGCTCCTTTCTGAATCTTTTGGGGCCACGTTAATGCTTTATCCATATACAATATGCATCAACTGTAAATATGTGGTTGCCATAGTAACACTGAAGTTGCTTTCTGGCCTTTTCATAACCTTGTCTTGGTGGTGCACAACCCTTAATCATTTTCTGAGCAGGACCTCTTGTGTATTGAATCAGGTAATCTAATTTATCTTGAGGGTCTTCTAGCACTTCACCTACAGCATGATCAAAGGCTCTGATAAAGTCTGCATAAGCAAATGGGTCGCCTGAGAAAAAAGGGACCTGCCTGTATGGTATTTCAGCACGCGGTGCTGGAACAGGAGCTATTTTTTGTTGAGTTAACCATTTAGCCAGTTCAGTGATTGCTTTCTGACATTTGGCTTGATTTTTCTGATATTCAGCTTAATACTGGGCTAACACGTCAAATATATCATTTGTGGAGCTCCGAATGTTGGCCTTTGCGCTAGTTGTGGATAGTTCCTGCCTTTCTACTTTAACTTTGAGCTTTTGTAGGATTCTATCAAGTGTCAATTGTTCAACCGACACTGCCAAAGAAGGTGATGATGCTGCAGCGCTTTGCTGGAATAAAGAGCCACATTTATTATCAAGAGCGCATTTAAACTGAGGAGAAGCTTAACGTACTCTTGACTTTGTGCGATCCCGTACTTGCAATTGCATCTCTCTGAATTGATTAACTGTTCTTCAGATGAGTGTGCTAAAAGGCTCTTTGTATCTTTCAGCCATGTCATTGTAGCGCCAATACATTTATTCCAGTTCTTAGAGCTTTCTGTGAATGTCGTTTTCCGTTTTTTAATTGCGTCTTCTTTACTTAGTGCTGATATTAGACTTTTATTCAGCTCCTCGATTAGACTGTGCGTCTCACAAAAGATTCCAAGCTTTTGCGCTACTTCTAAATGATTTTCTGGAATGACTTTAAGGCTTTCGATTTCAGCCATAAGCTCAGAAACTTGATCTTTCCTTTGACTTATGTAACCTTTTAAGATCCCCAATTACATTCTCTGGCTTTGAGTCTGTACTCAGATCACTCCCAACTTCACTTGAACTATGCTTAAACTTTGACATGATGACAGTAGCTCGAGTAACTGACAGCAAGTTTCCTAGCAACAATTACGCAACAATCGAACACTCTGGCAACAGACAACTTTCTTACAGTGAGGTTTCCATGTCTCAGGCAAAAGCACAAGCGATCGTCCACAATGCCTTATATCACAGTCTCTTAAATCTTTTCAAGTTCAGGTACGGTGACCTTGCTTTCATTTACGATCATGCAGAGATACAAGATAAGAGCACAGTACCTCTGAGTAACTTAGTTCTTTTTCTTTCTTTGCCGAGTTCTGGAGCACAAAGTTTCCTTAGTCCTCAGATGGTAGTTTCCAGTTCAAGGTCAACGCCTTCAGATGGCAAGTTTTCTGACAAAAATGTAGCTGTGTTTCCTAAAATTATCAAAGTTCAGCAGCTCTAGCATAAAAAATGGGATTCAACAAAAGCCTGATGTGCTGAAATGATTCCACAGACAAAATATCTTTGTTTTTAAAAGTATTAGTTAAAATTCAAAGTAAAACAGTTCACATGAAAAAGAAAAAAAATTAAAATTGCAAAAAAAAAGAAAAATTCTTGTAAGAAAAATTCTGTTCAAAGCTTAAATCTTGTTACATTTCAAATTGTTACAAATCACTTCAAAATGTTTCTGAACCATTTCAAAATGGTCAGAAAGATGTATGCTTATCCCATTTCTAAGCTGAAAATGGGTCTTTTAAGTCCCTGTGTACTGGAACCTATTCTAAACAACAACAGAAACAAACTGACACGCACTATATCTCAGTTATAGCAAGAAAGTTCTCTTACTAACTTATATGGAGAAAAGACTATACCATTGTCTATGACTGTGAAAGAAATGTATATTCTATTGAAATTAAGCAAACGCTAATATGAGTTTAACTTAAAGCTTTAACTTTCTAAGATTGGCTCTTACATTCTTTTTTTGTAAATAGTTCAGTTAGTAGAGCCTGATTGTGCCCAAAACAAAGGTTGTTTATATCAGACAAGACTGAGTAGTGTCCTGGAAATTCTCAAATTAAATAAATAAGTGTATTAATACTGTGTAAACATTAGCACTTTAGGGCCACTACAATATATATATATATATATATATATATATATTATATATATATATATACTATTATATATAATAAAATATATAATATTATAAAAAATATAAAATTATAAAAAATATAAGAAATATATAATATATACAATACAGCCTGTTGCTCTGACGTCACATCTGATGAAGACCATGGAGCGGCTGCTGCTTCACCACCTGAGGCCACAGGTCCGCCACGCCCTTGACCCTCTGCAGTTCGCATACCAGGAGAAGGTGGGAGCGGAGGATGCCATCATCTATATGCTACACCGATCCCTCTCCCACCTGGACAGAGGCAGTGGTGCTGTAAGAATTATGTTTTTGGACTTCTCTAGCGCCTTCAACACCATCCAACCTCTGCTCCTTAGAGACAAGCTGACTGAGATGGGAGTAGACTCACACCTGGTGGCATGGATTGTGGACTATCTTACAGACAGACCTCAATATGTGCGTCTTGGGAACTGCAGGTCTGACATTGTGTTCAGCAATACAAGGGCGCCGCAGGGGACTGTACTTTCTCCGGTCCTGTTCAATCTATATACATCAGACTTCCAATATGACTCAGAGTCTTGTCACGTGCAAAAGTTCGCTGATGACACTGCTATTGTGGGCTGCATCAGGAGTGGGCAGGAGGAGGAGTACAGGAAGCTAATCAAAGACTTTGTTAAATGGTGCGACTCAAACCACTTACATCTTAACACCAGCAAAACCAAGGAGCTGGTGGTGGATTTTAGGAGGCCCAGGCCCCTCATGGACCCTGTGATCATCAGAGGTGACTGCTTTAAAAAAGCACACATGTGAATCAATGGTGGTTTGTAATATGGGGCACAATTCCACACCCGTAAATTAATTAAGTAATTCAAAATAACTCCCACATTTATTGTCAGCAAATTAGTGTTGTTTAGGGTTTATTTAATCTAATGTGATTGAACAATCGTCAACACACTATTTCAATTTCACGTCAATGCTTCATAGTTTACACCCATCATTAATGTAACTGCAGATGAGTAAAGGGCAACTTTAGGGAGATAGCAACTTCAGAAATCAAAGAAAATGTAGTTATTTCTTTAGTGAAGCAGCCTTCATGATCGAGGACAAACTCACACTGACACTTGTTATGACAGTTGGCTAACTGGGTGTGGTGAAAGTAATGCCTTTTTTTTTGCTTTCCCTGTTGACTGTTTCAAAATGTTGTTACTTAAGCATTGTGGACAATGACTGGGTGAAAAACCTAAAACATCTTTCTGAAAAACGCAAGTGGAATGAAATTAGCTCCAGTCATCTTGACTAAATTTAGACTGTTTTTTTTGGCAGGCTTATTATTGCTGAACAGTTAGATGAAGGCTGCAGGATTGGCTTTTAAAGGCACAAGGAAGAGGTGGCCAAAAATCAACACATCCTGTTCAGTATAATTGACTGTGTGAAATTTTGTAGAACATCTGAATTGGCTCTGCATGGCCATGATGACATCAAGAGCTCTGAATAAGCCTGGGCTTTTCTGTGGTTTGGTGGATTTTATTGCCTCTCTTGATGAAGTGTAAAACCCACCTTGACAATTCCACTGTACTTATGGGAACTTCAAACACTGTACAGTATGAGCTTTTGGACTCCCCAGAACACTCAATGCTATTCATGCATTTTCTAATTTAATTTAAAAAATCGCTCCTGTTTAAACTGGCACTTGGGTAGCGCTGTCATCTTAGGGAGTTTTTTCATATTGTAATTAGTCTGTATTTTGTTTAATATTTTACTTTATTCTATGTTTTATTGTTCAGAGCTTTCGGACTTTTGCCTGTGATAGGTGCTTCATACATAATTTTTTGCTTACTTAAAAAAGCAAGAAGGTGGCTTATTTTGTCACAAGTACAATAAGTAAACCAAAAAAGTGTTATTTCAAGATTGCTAATGGAACTTATGTGACTTTTCAGAATTTCAAGGTTTTAAATATGTTGTTTTAACTGAGATTTGAGTTATATTATATTTATATTACAAACAATTTATGACATGTGAAATGTGATATGAAGTAAATATGTTCAAGTTCTCTTGTGACTCTGAAAATATGCATTTTTTTAAATGGTTTATCTGCTACCCATTAAGAAGCCTACATTTCAAAGTCTTAATCTGTTGGTGTCCTGCAGGCTATCAAACATTAGAGATTTACAGGTATGTATTTTTCTACATATTAGGAAGTTTTTCATAGTACATAAAACCTTTTTCAGAAACACCATGACTCAGGAGTGGCATAGGCTATGCTGTCACTGGAAAGGAGATCGGAAATTGAAATGACTCAATTTAATCAGAAAATAACAGAACTTTTCAGGCCTGCAACATTTATGTTCAAATAGTGCTACTGGGCAGTGTGTAGGCAATATTACAGTTTGTGTGTGTGTGTTTTCTTTTCTTTTCTCCTGAGCTATGAAGTGCTGCTTCAGTTTGCCACCCACTTAAAAAAACTGCACCCCCATCCAAATTTGTTTCACCATTGATGTGAATTAAAGGATTTTAATTTTTTCATTAAGCACAGACTGGTCCCCCTCACAGCAATAGTTCCTACTTTTTGCCAAGTGCTACAGGAATGGTCTTCTGCCATTCATAGCTCTATAATTAGGTTTGAAATTGGATACAAGAATAATATATTTGTTGTTACTCACTTATAGTATGCAACCCAGGGAGGTCAGGAAGTTGTGTGTATGTGTGAGATGCAGGGGCTTGAGAAGTGACATGTCTAAGCCTGTTATCCCTCTATTGTTATGCAGCTGTTTTGATGAGTTGTATACATGATGAGAGATGAAACTGAAACAACATGACAGGCAAGTCACTGCTTTCTTACTTTGATGTCTATTTACTGTTAATTTAATGACTCTAGCAGTTCTCTTTATTAGTGTTCAATGGCTGCTCCCATTTGATAGGAAAACGGGGAAATTTTTATTTTATACATACAGTTTGAATAGTCTAGCTAATTAATTTCCATTATCGTCTTCTGTCTGATTTACTTTAATGCCACATGTCATGGCCACAAAATGCTTCTGGATAGTGCAAAATGGAAACTTACTTGAAGGGAAAAACAAAGGCACATGACTTTTCAAATCCAGAAGATTGTAAACAAAATGAAGACAAGGATGAATTTATATAAATATTTCCAAAAATAAGAAACATGGCTTGCCTTTTGATTTCATGACATTCAGGCAAGTCCTAAATGACCAAACAGGCACTGTAGCTTCCAGAAATTACAAAAAAAATTTACTCAGCAGCTAGCTGAAATTGAATGGATGAAAGTCTTTCACAGGGTTATAAAAAGGATATAGAAATATAAACTGTAAATATAGTTGAGGACTATATCATTTCAATTGTCACACACGTGCGAGTTGGAGGCAGTCAAAGAGCCTAAAGGTGAGTGAAATCTCGCGAGACAAGGGACTGTCACATGGTGCTTACCTAAATCTCTTTTTACCCACAGAAAACTGGAAGAAAAATAAACATATTCATTTCCGGCTTCAAAATGGCCGGGATGACGTCACTTCCGGTTCCATGATCCATTGCTTCGGTCTGCTCCTGAGGACGATGCTTCCATGTTCCCACCTCCAATCATCACTTCCTGCCAATCATTTCCTTTCCCATGATACCTTCTGCTATATAAATGCCATTTTGTTACCATTGATTCATTCATTCTGTACTTTAAAGTCATTTTGAATTGCTTTATTTTTCAATTGTCTGGGAGACAATATATGGGGACAATCCCCAAACCTTTTTCTATTTGTGGAAGCTTTATTCTTATCACACAATATAATACCTTTGATGAAGACAGCCTTAAAAATAATACATTTAATTTGAAAATTATGTCATTAGTAGTAGGTTGTTGTACTGTGTTAGCCATTATGGGTGCAATGACAACTCAAGAAAAATGACACTTTTTATTGTCTAACTGAACAGGTTACAAATATGCAAGATTCTGAGGGAGCTAAGGCCCTTCCTTCAGGAAAGATGTAACAATCAATACTTAAAAGTATGTCATGAAAATGCTAAAGAAAACCATAAGCCACCCTAATTCGGGGTGTTCATAAGAAATCTAATGAGTTACTTCATGAGGTAGAAATACATACCGTTTATACTCGTGGATAAGTTGGGGAATGATTTTACTGTATAATTTCTGGTATTTTATAATGTCAGTTGTATTAGTCAAATGCGGTAACTCACACTATTGGTCCAAAAGATTATGATATGCTAACGCCCACCTGAGAGAGTAACCACGGAGCACACTGCCTTTTTTTGCTATGTACGTATTGTGCCTATGTGACCACACAGTAACACCCAAAATATTCCGAAGCAAAGTTTGTTTTTTTGTATCTCGCACCCTCATACACCTTTATTGTAAGAGCATCCCTTATCTAGAATGGAGTGTTTGATCAGAAGAAAATATGAAGCTGGTTTTAAATTAAACATTGTTGAAGTGGCGAAAGAAATTGGAAACTGCACTGCTGCAACAAAATTCGATGCGTCTGAGAAACTGATACAAGATTGGAGGAAGCAAGAATATGTAAAAAAAAAAGTGTTGCATTTTTGAATGGGGGTATAAGTTAGGATCTGATTTTATGATGGATTTTTCGGGTTTCAAGACCCGTCTTATATGAGAATCAAAAAGAATAGTTTTGTCAATATTTGTAATATTAAAATGTGTGCTTCAATTTAAATGCTTAAAGTCTAAATATTTTCGATTGTAATTGAAATCTGTAAATTTTTTTTAATCCTTTAATAGAGGTCCACATGTGTTTTCTCTCGTAGAGTCAAGTAGAAAGAGATTCAGCATGGATATTGTGGTCAATACATAAAGATTTATACAGTACATACCCAAGTATGTTTTTTAGTGTTATAGATAACATTTTGATACAGGGTCAGATTTAATTTCTAGGTCAATCACAGTATTTTTTGTGAGTGAGTCACTAGTCTATGACTGGTGGTGTTGCAATGTTTCACCAGGGTTTGATTCCTGCCCTGGACCCCATGCTGCAGACATAAACAGTGCTTACCTTCTGGTTGCATCACAACTTGTATTTCTGCTCTGTGATAATATATGCAGAGAATGGATTCACCTTGTTTGTAGCAAAAAGTTTAATGTAATCACAAGTATGGTGGATCCAAAGGGTAAAACATAAACAAAAGACAAATATGTAAACAAAAATGAAAAAAAAACCAAACAAAAAATAAGGAAATAAATAAAAAATGTAGAAACCTCAAACAAAAATATCAAAATGCAAGCAGTTAATGAAAGCAAAAAAAGCACAAACAAAAAATTAAAAACAAATGAGAAAGATAAATATGTAAGCAAAATAAAAAGAAGGTGCAAATACAAAGAACTAAACAAAAAGAAAAAGATGAAAACATGAACAAAAATCAAAACAGGATAAGAAAATAGGGGGATGTGGGAAAAATAGGAATAAGAAATAGGAAAATCTGAGGCAGCCACTTTTAGTGAACTTCACAAGACGCTACAAAACTTTTTTTTCCAAATTTTCCAACTTAGCTTAAATATCTGAAGTGATATCATTCCCTACTCAGTGGCAGACATTTTTGCAAGTCTAGGTGCAGTGGCATCTCACTTTCCCTGTCAGTTTAAGCACATGGGAAAGCTTTTCTCTGTCTCAGTCACACCCCTAGGCAGATGTGCTGATCTGCTGCACTCAGAATTACCAGAATCTCTGCCTCTGAACATGACACAGCGTCACTTCCAAATATTCAAACTGTTATTTCAATCAGTATGCATGCTTTCATAACAATAACTGAAATTAAGAATAAGGTATCATTGTTCAGGGATTTGTCATCCATTGCCAAAGAGTATCTTACAAGCAAGCCCATTAGAGTACTGGCAGGTAATCATTGTTAAACGTTAGAGCCATTTCCGTGTACAGCTGTCCAGGGATTAGACTATGTTCCCCTTAAAAGCAGCTACACTTGTTTTTGTTGTTTATAATGAATTGGATGTCTGATTGCTCTCCTATGATTAACAAGATCACACTTTTGTTCTTCAAAGTAAAGTGTACATTTTGGCACAGAAATCACAGTAATAGAATGCAAAATAAGACAGCATGGTGTTTAGTGCTGTTGTAACACAGCTCCAGAGTCCTGGGTTCGAATCTTAACCCTCTCCCTGCCTGTTGACTGTTTGCACATCTGTTGTGTGTGCCTTGGTGTTCCTCTTATATTTCTAAGACATGCATGCTAGGTTAATTGTCAGTTCAAAACTAGCCCAGTATGAGTGGTTTTGTGTGTATATATGAATGTTATAGACCCAGTGATGCGTGCATAGCCACAGGCCTCCTTGATGGATAGATGGATGGATGGATGGATGGAGAAATGAATAACAATGGTGTGGATTGGAGATATCTGTGACTTATAGATGGATGGGTTAGCAACAACTGTTACTGTAATAGCATCAGATTTCGCAATAACCATTCAAAATATAAATGCAGTCCCCTTTATTATTATAAAAAGTAAAAAACCTGAAAAAAAACATTGAGTGCATTAAACTGGTCAGACAGTGAAATGAAAATAAAATCTGAACTATACCACTGACACGTAGCCATTTTTGCAGGTCTGCTATTTGACGAGATAGCCCTTCTTTCACCTTTTGTTGTCAAAGCAAGGTCATGAATGGTTGCTGAAATGTATTTAATAAAGGTATCTCCCTGACACTCACTGCACTGTTTTAAAAAATATAATTTGGCTTTAGTTTCAAAACAGCTTTAAGTGATTTTGAATTATTTTTATAGCATTAGCAGTAACAAGCTTCAGTTGTTGTGTCCTCTGGCTGGGGGTCAGGTGTCTTTCTCAGTTCTACAGTATTTTTTGAGCAACACCCTAGTACTACTTGAACATTTATTATTAGTATGGCAATTAGCATAGGGCATTTCGTAGTTTAAAGAGATCGTCATATAGTATATGGTTGGTAAAATTTCATACACATTTAGCAACTATAGGATAAGGGAACAACAATCTCTATCAAAAGACAAGGAAAAGAAAACCTATAAAAAAACAAATATTTTTAATAAAACACACTATTTAAACTGTTGATGTATGCATTCTCAGTTTGCTACACTTGTTCATATGTCATATGTTCTAGGCAATATTACTCTACTGAGACAAAATAGCACAAAACAACACAAAAACACACATTTCATTAGTGAATTATAAATGTACTAGACATTAAGTCCGTTACAATAACAGGCGCTAGAACAGTAGTGCATAAACATTAGTAGGAACAGTCTATATTAAATGGCAAGGGACCTTGACCTCATTCTGTTTGTTGTCTTATTTTTTTTGTCAAAAATATTTTTGCAAGAAACCTAAAGTGAAATAATAATAGAAATAAAATATAAATGTATATGACAATACAGTAAGTATAATTAATATTGCCTTAGTGTAAAACTTTGTAACAATCTGTAATACACAATATCTGAAGAAGATATTTAGGGAAAAATTTCTATTTTTTTACCTCATGAAATGTTTCTATAAAACTTCATTAAATAAATATTCTGTCTGAGTTTGGGAACAGTTTGCCTTGTTCAGGACCATCTACAACTCTGACAACAACATCTGAAAAACTTCTAACTCTTGATAAAGCAACATATAACTGACCATGGCTGAATACTGGTTCTGGCAAGAAAATGCCAACTTTTTCTAAGGTTTGCTCGAGTCTTTCTCTTTTAATGTTTTTCTGACGCTCATTTTCTTTTTCTTTAATCGATCTATTTGCTTGTATTTTTCTTTGTCTTTTTGTTTTGTTGATGTTTACTTGTTGAGCTGACTGTTCTTCTAGGAGATGTTGCTTATATAGGATTTGATTGTTTGTGTCTTTTGTCCTACTTGACGTGACATTTTTTTTTGGGTGGCATGTTGTTAGTAGATACATACGTAATATTTTCTCCTACAGTAATACTGGCTTGTATGTGGCTGTAATATGCGTCACCATATTGTGTGCCTTTAATTTTCTCTCGCAGTAATACTGGTTTGTATTTCCGTAAAATGCCTGTAATTTTCTATAACAGTAATACTGGCTTCGATGTCCGTAATATGACTTTAATTATCTGTCACAACAGTGGGCAATCAGCAGAGTGTCCCCAGCAACTGATGTAATGTGTGGTGTGCAGCTGATAATCGTGCCTGTGGCATCTCCCCAGCAAGTACTGTGCAGTTCCCCAGCAAGTATTTTAATCTGTAGTGGCGTGGAGCTGATTATTGTATGTGTGGCGTCTCCCCAGCAACGGATTTTATGTGCGTGGCCGCGACTACTGAATCAGCACTCTCCCAAGCAATGATGTCCTTTATTTGCTTATCATGCGCGGCCGCGGCTAGGCCATTCACTGTGTGCCCAGCTTCCAGTGTGTGTGCGTCCACGGTGCCGTGCGCATGGGCAGGGCACAGTGCGATGCACGGCGCGGCCCCGTGCATGCGCACTTCATCAGAAGACACACACACGGACACCTGGATGCACACAGGGGTTTTATTAAAGAGGATGATATGGTAGACCTGTGCCCAGCACTGGTGATATCATGAACAACTGTACCTTTTTATTTCTAAGTGCTAAATTGAAGCTGTTGTAACAAATATGAATGATTTCAGCAATATTTCAACAAAATCTTTTTAGCTTCTTCCAATCTGCTTTAGACAACACTGATCAGAAAATGGGCACCATTCCATTACTCAGAAAACTCACAATTTGTACAATATATTCTCTCACTCATTGCTACTTTCCTGGAAACCACAATAAAGCTCCACACATTGAAATTAGATTTTTTTAAAATATTATTTTTAATAGCAAAATGGAAGCAAACAACCTTTTTATTTATTATATATACACATACATGCTTAAACATGCTTAATATGATTCAGGATTACAGGGTTTGAGAGCCTATCCTGGTAGCATTGGGCAAAAGGAAGGAATCAGTCTTGCATAGGTCATTGGTCCATTGTGGAGCCCACTGACACACACACACAGAACCAGTTTGGAATTGACAATTAACGTAATCTGCAGGTTTTTTGAGAAGGAAATTCACAGGAATGTGGAAAGAAATGTGCACAATTCACACAAAGAGGAGCCATGAGATTCAAACCTAGTATGCTCTATGTGTGTGTATTCTTCAATTTCAATATTTTTTCCTGTTTCATGGTATGTGTGAAGTATTACATTCTGTTTTTAACTTCCATAGATTAAAAATAAAAAAAACAGAAAAAAAAAAAAAACCCTGAAAGGATCCAATATGTATTTATAGCCATATTTAATAACAAGAGCAAAGTAAGTACAGAATATCCGAGAGAAACTGAAATGATGTGTGTACCAATGATCAGGGTGAGAATAGAACCCACTTTATAATGTATAACTTAAAACATACGGTATTGAAAAAAGAGGAGAAAAAGAAACACACCTTGCACAATGTCACCTAAGGAAGTCTGTCAATCTTCTACTGAAATGATCACCAGCTCTGCATACTGCAAGAGATTAATCAAGATTTACCTGATGAGCATTGCCTTTGTGAATATTACTTATCTCTTCTGCCTTCATCTGGACCTGCTTTGCACAGCTCTAATATATTCAAAAAGACAATGATGCATTAGAAAAGCAGCAGAAAAGCACATGTGCACACTGTGCAGCAACCACTTCGATATAAAAGGAGAACTTAAGTATGCTGTCTTCATGTCTCTTGAAATATGCTTGAAAATTACTGTATGTCTGATCCCATATATAATGTTTCTCGAATGTGAAGAAACTGAAAACAATCTTTTTTCAGAGGAAATAAAACTTCAATTTTTTGGTTTTATTTGGACAAGGTTTAACATTTTTTTAACAAGTTCTGCAGTGCCAGTGTAATCAATCTGTCTGCCAGTATTGGTTCAAAATACAATACACACAAAAACAAAAGGCTCAGATGTACAATATGTTCTCTGGAAGGTTTTGAAGTGTACATGCTGCAATTTGTTTAAGATTACTTTATCTGTCAGGTTTGAATTTTCTAACTAACCCATCCATTGTTGAAGGCAGTAGATCCCCAACCCAACCAATGGCCACACCGTTTTGAGGATGTGCTAACCTTAAACAAAGACTCTGGTGATTGAACTAAACCAGATTAACTGCTGACTGTGCTTTTTTTGTCTTTCACATAGTAATAAAATTTTGTTGAGCTCTCACCCCAAGATATAAAAGAGGGAAAATAATTTCTGTGGCCATCTTTTTATCCACATTTATGTTTCCAAAACGCTGCTGTGAAAGAGCACACAAGTTGAACTGCCATCTCTAAATGAAATGTATGCATGTACCCTCTAGTGAATTATCATCCTAGTATAAATTCTAAATGATACCAAAATCTTTCAGAATCTCTGAACAGAATAAAGCTTGTTTAGTATTTGGATAAATACAGTTTGTTAAAAAAAGTGCTAACACAGGCCTCTGGATCACTTGCATTACCTCACTTTGTATGTTGAAGAATGTGCTCTTTTCCCTGATCTTATTCTTTTTGGAGCAATGCAGTACGTGTTTAATTCATTTAGTTGCTTAAAAAAAAGGGAAAATTGACAGTGACCTTGCTTTTCTCCCAAAATACTGACTGGTAATTCTTAGAAGGAGACACCAGGTGTAATTGATAACATTTCCACAGCACATGAATGCAGCCAAGCTATAGTCACTTTTTTAAGCATAGAATCAAATCATGCTTGCCTGCTGCTGCCATCTATCGACAGGGAGACACTTTGCAGTTAGTTACCCGTGAGGTGGTGCACACATGCTGCGGATACACCTATTACTGTTGTTGGTGCTGGTTTTATCATGTTATCAGATTACCTGTGACATGAACCTAACACCAATAGTACCAGGTTCTTTTCTTAATGAAGAATAGGAAGAAATGTCAAAACCAGCCTTCCACCTGTTACCTGTCTCACTCTGTGTATTTTATCCAATGTATTTAACCCCAAGGACCTCTATCACCAGGGTTGCTTTCTGGATGCCGTTCTGTTTATGTTGCTCTGGTGGCCCTGGAGGTTTCATTTAAAAGCAACCAAACTTGACATAGTCTACTTCTTTGTAAAGAAAACCTGCTCTCCCACACTGGTAAAAGAACAGGTTCTGTTATTGCCATGCTGCTTGCCCTATGCAGGTTTGATACAGAACATTTCCATATTGTTCTTTGCCATTCTGTTACTCATTCCCTTGGCAACCTCCTTGCATCCAAGCACCTTCCTCAATGTTTTGGTGATTTTTTTACTATAGCAGTTTTCTTATATTGCTGACAACTTGATTTTGTCAAAAACACACCTTATTATACAGAATGTGCCTATGAGGTGTCTTCCCTGTTACAAAAATATACATTATACACAATGATAGAGATATGCAAATTTCATGTTCCATCTGTGCTCTTCCTTGATTATAAAAGTTTGCCTAAGGTTTACTCTTGATACTTACGGGAGTGGATCTGCAACATATTTCACTTTAGAAAAGAAGTGTCAATGTATTTATTATTTTTTAACACTCCTTCTGTCTTTACACATGCAGTTTTGTTTTCTAAACAGTGGTTTTTGATTAATCTTTATGAAGGTTATTCTTGTCTGTCTATTTTGATCATACCTACAAGACAAAACCTGTTTATTCATGTAATATAGATAATAATAAGTAGTGATATAGTACCTTAATTTGAAGTATGTCACTACATGACACTAGTATGTTTCAGCACAATCAGATGTCTTACTAAACTAGTAACAACAGGGCACAACTAAAGCCAGAGAGCTGAGGAACGCTTTGACTTGGCCATACCAAGCTGTAGTCAACCTACAGAATTTTACCAATTGATGGTAAATAAAGTGAGCAAAAGTGAAACAAAAGATGACTATAAAAGGTGGCTATATGTATTGTTTATTGGTAAAGTGACAAAGGTACAAATAATATGCAGCCATTCCTTGATCCATTTACAGTGCACCACAAAATGATCTGTTCTCCTTTTCCCTTAATTTGCACTATAATATATGTGGCAATCAGTGAGCCCCAAACCCAAAACACAACTACACCAACACAGTTCCGGGTTTAAATAAAGCATATTTATTTTACAAAATACCTTTAACATGCTTCTTCTTTCAACAATCCTCATCTCCAACAATATAATTCTTCCTCCTCCACTCCTCCCAGCTGAGGTTTGCATGACTCCTGTCTCGACTCTGACTGACGCTGGATAGGTGTAGCAGCTCTTTTTCTAACTGGATGAGGGGTCAGGTGGAATTTCTCCTGTCTATTTTCAAGGAAGTGATTCATGGAGATCAGATGAGAATGCAGAACAATTATTTGCACACAGATATGCACAAATGTCTGTCCATGAAGTGAGCAATCATTAATAAAACTCACTTGCTTTTATGCCTTTCTACTACCATTACCTGATTTAATACATCATATCATCTGATTCTTAATATGTATAGCTTTATTATTTCATCCAGTCACATAATGCCA
Source organism: Polypterus bichir lapradei (assembly GCA_026402145.1). Classification (NCBI taxonomy): domain Eukaryota; kingdom Metazoa; phylum Chordata; class Cladistia; order Polypteriformes; family Polypteridae; genus Polypterus; species Polypterus bichir. The sequence goes on from JANRMT010062806.1 coordinate 32,126,764, forward strand.
CCAGTATTTTCTGACTCCTTTTGACTACAGTAATCCCTCTCTATATCGCGCTTCGACTTTCGCGGCTTCACTCTATCGCGGATTTTATATGAAAGCATAACTAAATATATAATGCGGATTTTTCGCTGCTTCGCGGGTTCTGCGGACAATGTGTCTTTTTACTTCCTGTACATGCTTCCTCAGTTGGTTTGCCCAGTTGATTTCATACAAGGGACGCTATTGGCGGATGGCTGAGAAGCTAACCAATCAGAGCACGCAGTTAAGTTCTCCTGACTGAGAAGCTAACCAATCAGAGCAGGCAGTTGAGCTCCTGCGTGCTGAATGCAGTGTTAACCAGGAAGTCTCGTCTCGCCCATTCAGCATCAACGTGTTTTGCTGTGTAAAGAGTTGTGTTCTTTAGTGTTTATCTTTGTGCATAGTCAAGCCCTTCATTATGGCTCCAAAACAATCTGCTACTGCTTCAGGGGCCGTTCCCAAGCGCAAGAAGAAGATGTTAACGATTGCTGAAAAGGTAAACGTTTTGGATTTGTTGAAGGCTACGATTCTTTTTATTTAAAAAGTAGGAAAGGAATATAAGATCTACGGCTGCAGTGTCCTTTTAACCAGGGTGCAAAACGAGTTGTAAGTTGATGTAATAAGGCAGTAGTCTGGATGGAATATGCTTTATTGATTTGGATTGAAGACTGCCAGAAGAAGAACAACGGCAGTGCTACACAATCGCCTGAAGTGGCTCCTTTACAAGGGCTGTAACGCTCTCCTTTGTTGTGCAGTAAAATTAAACTCATTGTTATCGGACAAGACATCGTGTCATTGTTGGTGAGTAACCATAATTAATTTTCTTCTTACAGTGCTTAGTACATGTACGTACGTTTAGTGTCACTGTACACACATTTACTGTATACTATTTTTCTTGCATTGTACGTATTTATTGTTGGTGGCCTGACTATCGTAATGGCTGTAACATATGTGATATCGGAGACACTCAATATCTTTAAAATAATATTTAGGTTTTACTGTATATAAAGAGTGTGTTTATATACATAATTTCAATGAATCTTACCTAATATCTAAGAGAATGCAAAGGGATTATGCTGTATAACTCTGCGGGGAATATTTATAAACAGTGCGGGAGAGTTTATAAGGGCTTAAAATATATAAAAATAACCATACAAACATATGGTTTCTACTTCGCGGATTTTCACCTATCGCGGGGGGGGGGGTCTGGAACGCAACCCCCGCGATCGAGGAGGGATTACTGTATTCCATTTACCTGAATGTTTCTTCATAAATAGAGCATCTGCAGACTCTTCTATTTATTTTAGCACTGCTTCATAGGAGGGGTGTTTGGGCATTCCCATTAGTTTATACTCGCTTTCTAGAGGGGTGTTTATCTTATTTATCACATTCTAAACTTGGAAAATGAAGCTGGTTGTTTCTCTAAGATGAAGCAGACCTCACGTGCTCAAATTTTTAGCCACCTTTAGTTAACCCTTTAATTACATTCAGTCATTTTCCTTATGTTTTAATAATTAATCATTACAACATCATTTAAGTATATATTGTAATAATGTGTAAATTATTTTTGCCAGCTAGATGCAAGGACCTGTGAAGAGAGCATCCACAAGGCATTACCATCCCCGGAACACTAGAGAGCAGCCCCTGTGGGTGGCTGAGGCACCAAGGATTCCCACAGGGCACGCTGGGAGTTTGACTTTGATGCAGCCCTGTGGGGTGCATAGGGGTGGCTAAGGGGAGCTGTGGAGATGGTAGAGCCCTGCTATGTGAGGCTTTCACCTCACATGGGAGTGATTCCAAGCCTTGCTAAAGAGTCACCTGGAGCACTCTCAGGTGCAGCATAAAAGGAGCCACCTGCCTTCATTCAGAGCCAGAGACAGGAGGAAGAGGATGAAGCTCACTAGGGATGAGTGGAGGCAGAAAGAGGGAAGAAAGTAGTAAAGAAAGTGCTGTGTGCTGTACACATTGCTTTGTGCTTCTTGTGGGAAGCATTCCCACTGAAAATAAAGTGTGTTGTGCATGAACTTGTCCTGTCCCTGGTGTCTGCTTGCATCAGGTTTAGGTGGCTGGAGCGTTGCACAGGAGAGTTCAGCAGGTTTTCCAAGGAGTACAAACTTTATTACTGTTGCCAGTTACAAACCCAAGACTCTTACAGAAGCGATCCGGCCTCACAAGGAAAAGCTGTCAAACGCGACGCATCTGCCCAGACCCCTGCTCAAAAGAACATAAAGTCCTCTTCATCAAGGGGATCCAGCAGGCCAGCAGCAGTGACGGAGGAAGTCTGGGGGAAGAGAGTCAGGAGAATGAGAGACCTCAGGATGGCCGCAGCTCGATCTTTTAAAAGTACATAGCCCCGCGTGGTCAAGACAGCAAGTAAGCTGGCAGCTGATCCCAGAAAGAGGTACTGAAAGAGCATGTTTCTTTTCCATTGAAAAACTGTTTAAGAGGGTGTTTCTGAAAAGCCACCATGTCCCCCTACAGTAGCGGTCACACCCCCATCCTCAGCTGAACCAAGTGATCCACAAAACAGTGCTCTGCGCAGAGCCGAGACAATGATGGACAATAAAATGAAATGGCTGCAAGCTTAAGAATCACTGCATAAGATGAGAGTTTGTATCCATTTATTTGCAGAGCCATTGAAGGGGACTGTGATCGGTCACCAAGGTAAACTTATGCCCCCACAAATAATAACGGAGCGCTCCCACTGCCCATTTGATTGCCAAACCCTCCTTTTCTATAGTTGAGTAATTACGCTCCCTGGGAAGAAGCTTTCTGCTCAAAAACATGATAGGATGCTCTTCACCTTCAAAAACATGAGACAGAACAGCACCTAAACTGAATGTACTAGCGTCCATCTGCAGAACGAACTCCCGAGAGAAGTCTGGGTTTCTCAACACCGGGTACATAGACAAAGCAGACTTTAAATTATTGAAGGACCTTTCACAATCGACTGACCAGACAATGCAGCGGTTCTTCATAAGATCGGTATCTGTTCACAAAATCTGGGATGAATCGCCTATAATAACTAGCTAGACCAAGGAAGGCACGAACCTGTCTCTGCATTTTTGGATGCAGGTAAGTGAGCACCTCATCCACCTTCTTTAACTGAGGCCTAACTAAACCACCGCCCATAGAATAACCTAAATATTGCGTTTCAGACATACCCAACTTACATTTCTTAGGGTTAGCTGTCAACCCAGCTTTTCTCAGTACAGCCTGAAGCCACTCCAAATGTGAGTGCCAATTATTATTGAAAATGACAACATTATCGAGATATGCCCCTTAATATTAAGAATGGGGACATAAAATTTGCTTTTACTTTCACGAATAACACCCAATTCAAGCATCTGTCTGACCTCATCATGTACTACAGTCTATTTCGCCTTGGGTATCCAAAAAGGGCACATCTGCACCTTAACACCAGGCTCCGTAACAATCTTATGTACGCCAAGAGTAGCCAGGCCCTGCAAGGCAGAAAAAACATCAGTGCTCTGACTTATCAAAGACAGCAACTCTACATTCTGTGAGTCAGTCAAATTGCAACCAATTGCAACATCTGTCTGGGACACAGCAGCCACGGACATTAACACCTTCTGGGGTTCATGCCACTCTTTCAAGAGATTAACATGTAAAACCTGCATGGGTCTCCGTCTGCTAGGTATCCTGACCTTGTAATTCACCGGCCCCATACATTCCTCAATGATAGCAGGACCATGCCATTTTGCGAGGAACTTGTGTGGATCAGAAGGAATCAGAACCAGGGCACTATCAGCAGGTTTAAATTGCCGAAGTTTCCTCCTCTTATTATAATGGTGTTTTTGGGCGTCCTGTTCACACCGCTGGTGCTCCACAGCGATAGACAAAAGCCTAAAAATTTGATGCAGTAGGGAAACAACCCGGTCAGCAAAGCTAGGGCTGATAGCATTAGAGCGTACACCTGTCCATTCCTCACGAACAACATCCAAGACACAGATGCCTACCAAAAAGTAACTCAAAAGGACTCAAGCCCATGGAAGTTTGTTGTGATTCCCAAACCGCAAACATCAGGAAGGTCAAAACAGAGTCCCAGGACGTCAGGTCATCATGGGCGACCCGCCTGACCATCTGCTTTAAAGTCTTGTTAAACTACTCCGTCAGGCCATTTGTCTGCGCATGGTAAACAGTGATGCTTAGCTTTTTAATGGAAAGGGCTTCACATAAGTGTAAAGGACGTGCCCTGGTCAGTCAGAATTTCACAGGGAATGCCTATACAAGTAAAGATCTCACACAGAGCCTTTGCAACAGACATGGAGCTGGCTTTCCGTAGAGCAGCCACTTCGGGATACCGCGTCACATAATCAGAATATATTGATGCCCATTCTTACTCTTAGGGAGGGGGCCAACAATATCCAACCCAAACCATAGAAAGGGAACATCTAAGATAGGCATCGGGGAAAGAGGAGCCCAAGGGGGTTTCTGAGCAGAGACCACCTGACATTTAGGGCAAGACTTACAGAACTGTATGACATCTCTTCCCATATTCAGGCAATAGAACCGCTTTGAGATGCGCTCCCTTGTATTTTCAGTGCCCAGATGACCTCCCAAGACATCCGCGTGAGCCATCAACAATACTATTTCCCTACGTTTAGCCGGGACAGCCAGCTGTTCAATCAGACCGCCCCCTAGCGTGACAGGAGATCGCCCGATAAAGGAAGCCACTTTTAACAAGAAAGTGAGGAGCTGTAAAGCCGGGGGTCTCATGATCCACATAATAGGAGCCACCGGCAGCGTAAGTCTGCTTGAACGGAAACTCCGAAGAGCTGCCAGCTTCCTGCAAGTACACAAAATCAGTCTGCTCGCCAGCTGATGCCTCTGGGTAGGCCGGGGCACTGACCACCTCCGAAGCAGTAGAGTTGCTTGAGAAAATCCAAGGAGCCCTCCTAACTGGAGAGATTGGGTTCAATTTCCAGGTCGGTACCCTGGTCAATTCTGTTAGCCACCAGCCCCTTCCCTCCCTCCAAATCTCCTGGGAGAATCGGCAACAGCTCTTTGAAGTTGGCCAAGACCCTAGGAAACAGGGTATTCCTCCTCCCCACCAGCAAGGGCCAGGGGCAGGAATCAAATATAGCAGTCCAGACTTTAAAGTTCCATCTCTTATCAACCCCCACCCATGAGAAAGAGAGCTAGGCCAACAGAGTAAAACTTTAAACTAGTAAAAATAAGTAAATAGACAAATTAATAAATGAATAAAAATAAATAGAATTTCATTTTTTCTAATTTCAGATAATATATAACATCAGTTACCCACTGACTTAATAGGTGAGTTAGGATTCTTCCAGCTGAGCAAGATAAGTCTACGTGCCAATACTGAAGTAAAATCAATTACAGTTTGTTTTTCCTCCACTTTAAGCCCATCTGGAAGTACATCAAACACAGCTGTTAGTGGATTTGGAGAGATTGTGACACCAAGGCTGTCTGAAAGGCATTTAAAGACTTTGGTCCAAAATTATGTTAATTTGGTGCACACCCAAAACATATGGCCCAATGAGGCTGGAACTTCATTGCAACGTTCGTAGTTTGGATCATGCCCTGGAAACATTTTGGACAATTTTAAACGAGACAAATGTGCTCGATATGAACACGGGAAATTCTGCCTGGGTCTGATGACACCATTTCCGTTTCCAAATCTGATGACGTCACTTCTGGGCTCGATGACGCCACTTATGGTTCCGGACCCAAACATCACCTCTGGTTCTGGGTCCAGTAACATCACTTCTAGTTCCAGTCCCAATGACATCACTTACCCTGACTGACCTTAAAACCCACCATCTTCCTTCTGTTACTCAGTTCTGCTTTGGACTTGAATCTGTAAAGAGCCTTGTATCTAATTGCCTACTTTTTTGCAGCCTTATTCAAGTATATGGGTGGCTGCCACAAACTTTTTTCTGGTGTCAAGGTATGTTCTTCCACAAAATATATTAATTTAACTAAACATTCCATACTCCCTGATAAGGTACCCTGCTTTCTGCAGCTCCCTGTAGCGGTTCCCGAGAACACCAACAGGGCTGCCTACCCAAACTACAACCCCCCTGCTGCCCAGAAGGCATCCAAACAAGAGCCCCACCTGAGGGATGCTGCCACCCAGCATATTGGGGTAACACAAAGCCCTGAGAGGCAATTCTCCTCTGTACTTCCACTATTAGAACCATCCGAAAAGGAAAGGTGTAACTAACTAGGCCAAAAAGATACCAACTACCCCTGTTGTCTACATATTATATAATACATATATATAT
>JANRMT010062806.1:32133450-32159237 GCA_026402145.1 Polypterus bichir lapradei
AGCTTTTTCAGGACACTGCCTCCCCCAAAACGCTAGATGGCAGCTCCCCTGGAGTGTAGTGGTGTCCCGGATTCCCACAGAGCATCCTGGGACTTGGAGTCCGGTGTCTCAGCCCTGTTGGGTGCCTTAGGTGCCGCCACGGGGAGCTGTGAAAGGAACTGGGGAGTCATGCTTCCCTTGCAGCCCAGAAGTGCTTGGAAGTCATGAGGACGGAAGCCCCACAGTATTTCCAGGCTGATTAAAGAATTGGGATTCTCCATCTGACCTGGAAGTGCTGGCAAGTCACAGGGAGAGAACAGCGGAAGCACTTCCAGGGTCAAGAACTATATAAGGAACTGTTGGAGGCCGAGCGAATGAGCCTGAGTTTGGAGGAGGTGGACAATGCTTGCTGGGAGGTGTGGAGGAGAAAGAATATTGTGTTTATTGTTTATTTATTGTGTTTAAGTGGTGCTTGAAAGGCACTGTGAAGAAGGAAAAGAATTAAAATAATTTCTTTGTGCTTTTATCCTGTGTCTGCGTATCTTTTGGGTTTAACGGGGTGACAGCGACCCCTGGTGTTCACAACATATAAGCATAACACTGAAGATCCAACAAATACAAAGTCTCTGTAGTGGATGGACAATGGAGGAATCCCTGGACCAAATTTTTGTTAAGAAATATAACAGACTACTTTGAATTCCTCAAGAGTTTCTCAATACAACAATCTCTTCAGTATCACAATAACTATTGTAACATTAACACCACAGCTGGTTGCTACATAAAAATATTCTGAAAAGAAAAAAGTAAGTAGGTAAAGTAATGAGCTGACTCTGTTCTATTTTTGCCACCAGTTACACCACGTACCTCAGACATAATGCATTCAAGGTCAGTTTATGTTAATAATCCATGAGATGTATTCAGCTAACAAAACATCAAAACACATAGAATGACCATAAAACAATCAACATACAAATACAAAACACAGTCCCAATTTGTTTATAAAAATAAAATACTGAATAAAAACTGTTTATTCATTTGCAGGATTAAGTTTAAAAAGAACAGAAGTAATCCCAGCAAAATCAGAAGTCTCATCACTATGCATTGACCTAGTTCAACATTTGATAGGACCTTCAAAATGGTCCCAGATCCACCTTAATGAAGTTCTTTTCACTAGTTCCTGTAGATGAACTCCTCAATAATGCTTATTTAATCGGGAAGAAACATTGATAGTCACTCCATTGTTGTACACTTTTTATGACTTGTATCTCGTATCTTCCAACCCTAAAAGAACTTATATCGGAGACTGTTTTAAGTGCCTCTTCTGGTATTTCATTCAATACAATGACCTCATAGGTCAAAGTTTTCTGGACTGCTGCCACATAAATCCTTCATTTACATTCAAAAGGTATGATGAAACAAGACAGCACTGAGGCATATACAAATGCATGTACATTCAAAATATTCTTAATGTATGAATATTTCACTTCCATATGTAGATACCAACAACTTTAAAAATATGTCCAGAGAAGGCAACTCAAAAGGTAGCACAATATAGTATTTGTTACTAGTTGTGCAAGTTAGGAACCCATTCAATACAGGTAATAAAATTACAATTGCCACAGATATTTTAAAGCTCATGTGAAATAAAAGGTAGCGGAGCACACAACATGTATTTGATTGATTAATACAACCTGCATTTGTCTTGTCGTGGTGGATATACAGTCATATGAAAAAGTGTGGGAACCCCTCTCAGCCTGCATAATAATTTACTCTACATTCAACAAAAAAGATAACAGTGGTATGTCTTTCATTTCCTAGGAACATCTGAGTACTGGGGTGTTTTCCAAACAAAGATTTTTAGTGAAGCAGTATTTAGTTGTATGAAATTAAATCAAATGTGAAAAACTGGCTATGCAAAAATTTGTAATTTGTAATTTTGCTGATTTGAATGCATGGAACTGCTCAATACTGATTACTCGCAACACCAAATTGGTTGGATTAGCTCGTTAAGCCTTAAAGTTCATAGACAGGTGTGTCCAATCATGAGAAAAGGTATTTAAGGTTAGTCAATTGCAAGTTGTGCTTCCCTTTGACTCTCCTCTCAAGAGTGACAGCATGGGATCCTCAAAGCAGCTCTCAAAAGATCTGAAAACAAAGATTGTTCAATATCATGGTTTAGGGGAAGGCTGCAAAAAGCTATCTCAGAGGTTTAAAATGTCAGTTTCAACTGTAAGGAATGTAATCAGGAAATGGAAGTCCACAGACATAGTTGCTGTTAAACCCAGGTCTGGCAGACCAAGAAAAATACAGGAGCGGCATATGTGCAGGATTATGAAACCAAACTGAGAGATATCCACACTGCAATAGCTGTGGTATGACAATAATTTTAAGAATTTAGTCTAGTACACCCTGACAAAACTTGCACTTTATGCCATAATCAGAATCTTAGCAGTTGCTACACTCTCTTCATAGAGTAATGAAAACTGAACTTTCATAGCCATTTTAGGTAATAGTCTTAGGAGGAACGTTTGAATGTAAAAGGGTAACACTCATACCCCTGTACACCGATATGCTTCATAACAAGCTCAGTAACTACTAGTCAAGTATTTTTTAAGTCACTGCTAGTAACTTATAAAATCAGATATAAATATAAAAAGAGTTTCAATTGGATCAGTTTCTTAATGAAAAGAACTTTGTTGTGATCAAAATAAAAATCAAAAATAAAACTTGCAAATTGGTTTTGTCAAAATACCCATGTGAAAAGATAGAAAAAAGAAAAAAATGACCCACCCCAGACCTGTGCAAAGGCAAAAGAAGGAAGGAGAGGATTTCCAGGGTAGCCTTGTAGTGACCCCACTGATGAAGACATAAAAGAAAAAGACATTTTGACTGACCATTAGCCTACTAGCCCCCTACCAAATGTATTGTTAATGTCTATTCCTCAGTACTGGAAATGCTTGACACTTTTACCTGTGATTCATAAAGTTCAAAGAGAACTAACTTGTAAAAGGAGGCCTTCCACAAATTATGGAAAAGAGAACCAGGAACCTTCCACTGACAGACCAGCCTCGTAGTGATAAGACCTGAAGTCAAAAGTGTAAATTGCGTAGATGAGGATGAAAGAGCAGAGAGGTCCAGAAGTAGTGAGATACAGCATGAGGTAACATGACCTATAAAAAGTAATCCCCATCCCCCCCCCCATTAAAAGTTTTTAAATGAAATTATTACAATACAACATTGAATCACAATAGAATTAATTTGACTTTTTTTGATACTGATACTGAGTACTGATACTCTGTAGCCACAACGAGACATTGACATATTGACATATTTCAAAGTCAATCAAAAGCAGTAATGGCATTTTTACATACCCAAGGGTGTCTTCACTGAAATAAATCATAAGCTTCCATTTTGTCTGCTCTCTTTCATTATTGCAATAACTGATTTGCACACGTATAAGCCAAGGTGAGCGGAGTATCACAGTTGAGTGAATCTGCTTTTATAAAAAATCCCATCTACATTGAGCCACACAGAGTGAGAGGCACCATTGTATAGCTGAGGTTCACAGTATTCCAATGAAGTAAAGACTGTTTATGATTCGTCATTCATATTACATGTCACAGTACATAAAAGGCAGGGAATAAATTGCTTGTGTGATATCACACCTTTATGCACTTTTCACACAAAGCTTGAGTCAGATCGTAATAACAGTTTTGACTCCATTGAGAACAATGCATTTGTTGAAGGACTCGATGCTACACCTGAGTTGTAAGTATTGCTCAGAGTATAACTTTGAAGCATTGCAGCATGCAGATTTACAGTTGAAGTGTCGTGGGTTAAATTACCATATCTGGATGCTGTCTGCTACATGTTCGCCCTATGCTAGTCTTCTGAGCAGTGCTCTTTCAATTTCAACATAGAGCACCTGCAACGCTTCTTAGCATACCAGTGAGTACTGTTATGCTTCCCTTCCCTTCGATTGAATGTCACTGTATTACGGTGTTTACATCACTAGACAGTGAGCACATAAGTAAGAAAAGAAAAAAAAGCCATTTCAGATTGTGACTTGTTCACTACTGTGCAATATTTTTTAACCAGTTTCTAATCATGCTTACTTCACCACTACCACCCCATGCAGAAACGAGCGTGATTACCAAGAGAATATAAAATCAAAGAGCAGCCCCATTTGGGAGGAACCGGGATTGGGGTGGTCGGGGGATTGAAATGAGCATGATTAGAAAATGGATAAAGAAATCTCGCAGAAGTCTGTTTGGTGGTTTTGTGTAGGATTATACCAGCGCAATGCATGATAACGTATAGTGACTACACTTGACTTGAGCATTCATAGTTTTCATACTCTTTCTCTGTATGTTTATCATTCATTTGCTCAGAGGTTGATGCGCTGAGCAACTCTTCTTTTCTCCACCCTAGCTGCACGCTTCTTCTCTTCTTTCGTCGGCATCTTTTCGGGTTAAAACTGATTAAGTCAGTGTTTGTGTTGCAATTACTTAGTAATTACTTTAATTTTTTACTTAAGCGAGCACTTAAGTCTTCAATCTGCCTCAGGAATGATTTAAGATATGAAGAGATAGGAGAATTGATGGCGAAGGTGGTAGGGATGAGAAAGGTGCCTGTACGCATGCACCGCACAGCCGCCCTGCTGGCTGCTACCGAGAGTTGATTCTACAATAAAATAAAATAAAAATGAAAAGAGAAATAACCTTGGAGGTCAATCATCACCCGAAAGCGGATAGTAGAGGTCTTGTAGTATATGTGTATCAAATTTCAGGTCAATAGGTCAAACAGTTTGCAAACTACAGGTGATTTAAAATCCTGGACAGACAAACGGATAGCCATAGCAGCGTTTTATATATAAAGATAAGTGTCATGGGTGGCGCAGTGGTAGCACTGCTTCCTCACAGTTAGGAGACCCGGGTTCACTTCCCAGGTCCTCCCTGCATGGAGTTTGCATGTTCTCCCCGTGTCTGCGTGGGTTTCCTCCCACAGTCCAAAGACATGCAGGTTAGGTGGATTGGTGATTCTAAATTGGCCCTAGTGTGTGCTTGGTGTGTTTGAGTGTGTCCTGCGGTGGGTTGGCACCCTGCCTGGGATTAGTTCCTGCCCTGTGTTGGCTGGGATTGGCTCCAGCAGACCCCCCGTGACCCTGTGTTCAGATTCAGCGGGATGGATGGATAAGTGTCATGTGCTAGCGACGCAAAAGTAGCTGAGAAATGCTAGTTTTTGTGTATGTATGTATGTATCTCTCATCAAAATGAAATGTTTCACTGTGTTTAGTGGTAAACAAAAATTGCTTCAAGGACTGGCATGAAAAACAGTTTTGAAAGTAAAGGTTTGGATGAGTATGTAATTATATATACATAATTACAAATTGTTTACTTGTTGCTTCAGAGAGATATACAGTGTGTCAGTGTTTGTGTATACATATATTTTTTCTAAAACAATTTAAAAAATAACTGCAACATCAATACTTGTTTTGAGAGATTGTTTATGTGCAAAGGGTTATTCATCATGAAATGTTTTGGTTATGTACTGTAAAATTCAGTTTTTTGAAAAGAAATCCCTAAAGATTTTTTGTTGTTTATTTAGTTAAAGTGGTGTAAACAAAGGTTTTTAATCATATAAATACTTTCTTTTAAAAACATTGAGTCTTGTACTTACTGTTTTTCAGTGATTTTCAGCTTTGTCATTATATAAGCAGAATAATAGTCGTTTATTTTTGGGTATGTAATTTACAAGCAATAATGCCAAAAACCCCTAAAGGCACAATGTCAAAGTGAAAACAAATACTTACAAAATGGTCTAAATTAATTACAAATATAAAACACAGAGTGGCTCAGTGGTAGTGCTGCTGCCTCACAGTTAGGAGACCTGGGTTCACTTCCTGGGTCCTCCCTGCGTGGAGTTTGCATGGTCTCCCCGTGTCTGCATGGGTTTCCTCTCACAGTCCAAAGACATGCAGGTTAGGTGCATTGGCGATTCTAAATTGTGCCCTATAGTGGGCTGGCACCCTGCCTGGGGTTTGTTTCCTGCCCTGGGATTGGCTCCTGTGACCCTGTAGTTAGGATAATGGATGGATATAAAACACAACATAATTATTTACTTCTTTAATATAACACACCTAAATCATCATTGGTACACCCAGTTGGTTTTAGATGTCACGTAATTAATAAAATGGAAATGACCTGTCTGTAGGCTGGGGGTTTGAGTTGATGCACCTTATCTGGAGGGCCCCACTTGTGGTGAGTCAGTATTGTGTCCTAACCTGAACAATTCAAGAATCAGGACAAAAGAACACTAATGGCAAAGCTGAGAAAATGTGATTGAAAAGCACAAGCCAAGGAATGGATACAAAAAATAACTAACTCACTAACTATCTCTTGAAGTCCAGTTAAATCAACCATTAAAAAATGGAAATTGTATGGCACAGTTGTAAAAGCCTGGAGCAGGCCGTCTACAAAACCAGAGTTATGGTGTGTTTTATTGTTTTATGAGATCACCAATGACATGCGCCTAACGTAAATGGTACCAACTAACCTCACAATATTTTTAAAATGAAGGATAAGAAGAAATATCAAAATCAGCTATATAATTGTTACTTGTAACTTCCATCTATCTCATAGTCTGTATTATACCCTACATATTTTACCCACAGTACCTCTAATAGCAGGCTGGTTGACCAGCAGACTGGAGCTATCTTTACTTTTATAACTTTACTTCAATCCAATTTACCATGAACAGTGGGCTTCACCAGGGCATCCCGTTTTGCTATTAGGAGACTGCAGTCAGACAAGGAATGAACAAATGAGTATGTTGCACATGTCCTGGTGGATATTTAAAATAACTATAGTTCAGATACATTATTCATTAGAAATATTTAATCATAGATTATACAAAAAACTCCAGACTACATCACAGCTTATACTGGGTAAGAATAATATGGCTATATGAGTTTATACATGAATAGGCATATTTTTTTTTCCAGTCACTTGAGTTTTAAAAGTGATTTTATTAAAACTGAGTAGGGGGAAATACAAATGTTAAAGATGTAGATTAGGCACACATGATTATGCCAGTTAGTACTTTATGGATTTATTTAATCAGGTACACTAGCTGTTTTACAAATTCTACTGTACCTATTGCACCAGTGATGTCACATTCAATTTATATCAGTTAAATAGAATGATTAATTCTTATCAAAATGTGCCCTCAATAGTATACTCAACAATTATTATGTAAATTAAATTGATACTCGAAATAGTCATATAATGCACTTCAAAATAGTTTCAGTATTCCATAGTAACACAAAATATCTGGAATGTGCTCCCCTGAACTTTTTCATATATTGAGATAGAGGAAAAGGTCGTCAGAACCACTTCCAGTTGCACAATATTTCTCAAATATCATATTTCTCTGTTCCTCATTATAACTATTTGATGATATTGATTAATTTATCTCTATTTATAATCAAACTTTATATTAAAATGATATTTTCTCACTTATGGAGATCAAAAACAGTGGTAGAATTTTTTTCATGGTTACGTATGCATTACCTAGACTACATGCAAAGTAAAAAGAGTTATAGTCACCTAAAAACATAGAAAAGGTGTTAGTATTTGCAGCGGAGAAGTAGTGTGTTAAAGAAGTTATGAAAAAGAAAAGGAAATATTTTAAAAATAACGTAACATGATTGTTAATGTAATTGTTTTGTCATTGATATGAGTGTTGTTGTCCTCTCTCTCTCTCTCTCTCTCTCTCTCTCTCTCTCTCTCTCTATATATATATATATATATATATATATATATATATATATATATATATATATATATACATAGCAAAATACCCACGTTTGGCAGCAGAGAATTAAAAAGAAAAGGAAACATTTTAATAATAACATAACATGATTGACAATGTAATTGTTTTGTCATTGTCATGAGTGTTGCTGACATATATATATACACTCACACACACATATATAAACATATATATACACATCATATATATATATATATATATATATATACATATACATATATACTCACATATATATATACACACACACACATATATATACATATATACACATATACATATCTACATATATACTGTATATACACATATATATACAAATCTACATATATATCTACATATATATATTAGGGGTGGGACTCGATTAAAAAAATTAATCCAATTAATTAGAGGCTGTGTAATAATTAATCTTGATTAATCGTATGTAATCGCACACGTAAACTTGCCCCAAATCGCAAATGTGTTTTTTTAATTTAAAAGGGTTTTAGTGGGCGACAGAATCAAATAATAGACATGGACATGAATATTGTAAACTCAAGTTCTTTTAATTTCTGAAAAAAAAAATGCTTTTAAACTGCATTTGAATTCAAAACAGAAACAAAAATATCATTCCTGGTTAAAATTGGGCAGACTTAAAAATAAATTGGTAGTTTAAGTACTTTCAAGTACATTTTCAGAATGGTATTGTCTTTAAATAATAATAACCAAAATTTCAACATAAAGTGTAGTTTTTCTTCTTAAAAAAATAAGTCAGAAACATAAAAGGTAATCTGACCAACTTAATCTTTAAAACTCTGAGTAACCTTAGCCAAAATTATTTTGTACATTTGGCTAAAACAGTGTGATCATTGAACATTTTGTAATTAGAAGTAATTAGAATTACTAACGGTCACGGAAGTCCAATGATCCCCAGTAAGAGCCACAAAGTCCGCTTTCTGTAATGCATCTAATTTTGCTTGCTTTTCAGTGTGCACAAAACCATGCTTTTATCAAGGCTTCGCTCGGGTAGTTTTTTGAAATGAAATTTTCCTCCGATCAGTCGTAGGAACGCGCTTCATTCCGACTCTTAACATTTTTGTAGTTGTGATGTGTGCATCAGTGCAATCGATGTACCAGGAAATCATGCATTGACAAAAGTTCCCTTTTGCTTGGAATTGAAAGTGTGATTAAATGCGTTATTTTTTGTTATGGAGTACATGCATCGAAGCTTCTCAGCTGTGCTTGTGCTAAGAAAAGGAAAGATTTTAAAAATAACGTAACATGATTCTGCGTTAACCACATATTTTTTCATACGTCTCAAACCAAGGAGATGCGAGGTTAAAATGAACCGAGAAGCGCGCGTACATACTCAGTACATCCCCTCTCGGGAATCGAACCTCGGATGTAGGCGAAGCCTCTACAATTGCGCCACGGTGGGTAGCTTATCTATTTGAAAGTATGTAGATCGGGGTTTATATATATATTCGCAGCGGAGACGTAGTGTGTTAAAGAAGCTATGAAAAAGAAAAGGGAACATTTTAAAAATAACGTAACATGAATGTCAATATACAGTAATTGTTTTGTGAGTGTTATTGAGTGTTGCTGTCATCAAGGATTCGATTATCATTATTTGTTTCAATCAGGGTCGTATTTGTACGATGTGTTGTGTTCAAGTTACATTCCGTGTTTGTCAATCGTTGTAAAGATAAGAGGTTTCATTTATCGATTTGTTTCTTACTGCATCAATAAACAGCTCGTCTTCCTCTTTATCTGAGATGTGACACACTGCATGCACGGGTTTTTTTTTTTACACTGTCTTCCTTTAGCGGGACATTCACTTTTTGCACCGTGTGCTTTGTTTCTGCAGTAGCTGCACTTATGAATATGCTTGTATGTATCAGACGCTTCATATTTTTTTGCTGCCTTCTCAATTGTGTAATTCTGTTTTTGTTCAGCGCTCTTTGGAACTGTTGCTTTTTGTCTGTGCACTGCGTCAGTTCACGTGAGCCGCTTGGTGTTCTTGCATCGAAGGTTCCCAGCTGTGCTGGTGCCATCTCGTGTTATGTCCATGGCTGTATGTAATGTCAGCTAAGACCCGGCACTTAAAAGTTTCTCTCGCAGTTTCGCTGATTTTGTGCCAAACACCACCCTGACCATCTCATCTTCCTCTGCATAAGCACAGTCCTTCACCCGTGAATATTTAGTGGCAGTGTTTCTATTGGATTGCTGCTGACGGACGGCCTTATATGGGCAGGCACTAAATTACAAATGCCAGCGGCAGCCTGGCTATGAACTTAATTTAAAGTTTAGGTTTACACCGTGCTTTGTTTCCGTAGTAGCACCACTCATGAATATGGTAGTATATGTCACTCGCTTCTTATTGTTTCGCTGCCTTCTCAATTATATAATGCATGTTTTCTTCAGCGGTTTTTGGAGCGCTTCCTTGTTTTCTACGTACTGCGTGATTACGTGGGAGGCGTGATGATGTCACACGAAACTCCGCCCCCACGGCTTTCGCGCTCATCTCCATTACAGTAAATGGAGAAAAACAGCTTCCAGTTATGACCATTACGCGTAGAATTTCTAAATGAAACCTGCTTAACTTTTGTAAGTAAGCTGTAAGGAATGAGCCTGCCAAATTTCAGCCTTCTACCTACACGGGAAGTTGGAGAATTAGTGATGTTGGAAAGTTCAATATGGCGGCCGACATTGGCGTCATACCACCGAAATAACTACGTACATCGGTTTTGGTTAACGCAGGGAAGCCGCCTACCAAATTTGATGAAGTTGGGGCCATAAATAAGAAAGTTTAACATGGCGGATGTTGTCAACCATTATGACCGTTACGCGTAGAATTTCGAAATGAAACCTGCCCAACTTTTGTAAGTGAGCTGTAAGGAATAAGCCTGCCAAATTTCAGCCTTCTACCTACACGGGAAGTTAGGGAATTAGTGATGAGTCAGTCAGTCAGTGAGGGCTTTGCCTTTTATTAGTATAGATACTAGCCATGTGCGCCCAACTACGTTGTGCATGTTAAAGTTGTCTGTGAAGGGCTCCCTGTTTAAACGCGGCTGCCAGTCATGAACTGGGCCGTTCGTCGCACAGCATTATGATTTTTTATAAGGGAAACAAAATTACAAAAGAAAACCCTTGGATATTGATTCGATAGGAATGGCCTACTCGGAATGACTGTCCGAATCGTAATTATGTGGTGGTGTAGGAGCATTTCTGCTTCTGTCCGTTCACAGTCCGTCTCGTTTTCACAACGCTGTTGTTTCCTCTCGCAATCTCTTCTCAACCTTTCTCCAATCTCGCAGGTTGCTTTGTGGCAATCCAAAGAGTAAGGCAATATACACGGAGCAATGGTTATAAAAGGGGACACATAGGTATCCAGGCTCTTTAAAGCATAAATAGGGATCACTTCACTGACATGTGAGCAAGCCACGGTACAACTGTATGACACGCAGCACTTGCTGGCTACAACGTAACAATAATAATTTCTGGAATGTGCTGTTACGTTGTCAATCATTTTACCCACTGTCTTTCTTTCATTCATATGTTATGTAGGCACGTACCTTTTATCTTCGGCAATCTCATTCTCTAACCAGGCCTCAGGAGCTAACCAGCGTAACACTGTCCACCACACCTTTCGTTATTCTGGCACATTGTTGACATCCATGAGTAACAACAATGTACTAAACTGGAAGGTGGTCTACGCATGCATGGAATTCGCGGACAAACAAAGATCAAGATCTAAATGAAGATCTCTTTAGTTAATTTAAAGCACACCAATTTGTTTAGTTTGAATGTCTGTGTTTTGAGGTGTGACTGGCGTACTACAGTCTTCAGTAGTATAAGCCTGGAGGAGATTCTTAATGCAATGCCTATATATTTTAGCTGTCTCTCTACTGCCATCTAGTGCTTCTTCTTCTAATTCATTCGCGGACAAACAAAGATCAAGATCCAAATGAAGAAAATATATATAGAGATGTTGCAATAAATTGCTATAGGTAAAACTGCATTTAGCTACATTTAATTATGATAATGATGGCTGAAATTTTAAAAAAAGCATAAAATTACATGTATTACCAGGAACATGATGGGGACGTAACAGCTTATTGTTTCCATTACATCTTTATATTTCCATGGTATGTTCAATGTTTACACATTATTCTTAAACTGATGATGTATAAATTAAAATAAAATTAATAACAGTTATTGAAAGAATATGTGTTAGATTGAATACAGTTTTTAATATTGTGTGCACATTTATATTTCCATGATACAAAAAAATTGGATGGTTGTTTAAATAAAATACTACTTCCGGTTAAGTATTTTTTCTCAAATTTCATATATGTTTACTTTTTATCATTGTAAATATCTATACAAAATCTGAACTGTCTATCTGTAATCATAACTATAGTTTACTTGAAAATTTGCGATAGTATTTAGTTAAAGTACCACTTCTGGTTATTAGAAGTGGCCCAAAAGTTGACAGGATTCCTTATTTTTGATATAAAGCAGGTGTACAAGATCTCTTTGACCTAAGTCAAAGCGTTCTTGAGTTATCATGTTTACACACAGAAAGACGTAATTTCAAAATTGGTATTTTCTGACTCAGAAAGGCCTAAAATGTCAAGATTCATCAAAATCTCAAGGCAAATTTTTTCATGACTCCTATACTTTCTCTATACTATGTATACGAGAAAGTAGTAATGCAATAATAGACTTTTGTGATTAACAAAATACTCATGGATTACTCCTTACTCTTCCTAGATTAATTACTGAAGAGGTTCACAGTTGACAGGTCAGTTGATGTAAATTGTATACTAGTAAGAGGCAGTGCTTTGAGATAAGTTACACCATCTTATTACCTCTATTTTAATATATTAAGGAGCAAAAAGTCTAAAGTACTCCATCTTTATTCTAAAAAGTGAAATAACTTGCCCATCTGTGGTAGTCAGGATTTGAAAGGCAAAAACAACTAAAGATTTACTGTATCAGTTTAAAGAAGGGTTTGTGAGAGGTATCTGTCTGAGTAAACTATTTGTAAATATACACAGTACCATATGTATTTATTTTTGCTAATGAAAATACATTATTTAGCTCTCAAACAGAATTAAGTGCAAAAAAAGAATCAACTTATATAATAAAACACTTCTATCTGTGCTAGTGTGTGTATGACCCCACAAAGCAACCTGACTGGTCAGTTTGGGTTTGGTGACTCAATGGTAGGGATGATAATATGATACATAAGGGGTGCAAAGTTCAACTCCTGATTGTGGACATTTTTTTATTTATACAAGAAAGCAGTTCAAATGGAACGTTTGACCTTTTCTCTTTTCCACTGTAGAACAATAGAAGATACATTAGCTTAATCCATTTTCTGGTGCTCAGAAGTCACCTTCCAATATCGCTACTACCTCTTCCATCTCTCAAAATCCCGCCTTACCCTGACGTCATTTCCTTTACTGCTTCAAAGGATTCCACCATGCAATCTACATCACTTCCTTAACCCACCTCTTCCTGTCTGTTATACATATATATCAGCCATAATGTAACCTTTGTCAGTTCTGTCTGGAGCTCATGTCTGTAAAGACCTTCATTTACATTTGCATTTTGTTCATTATGCGGGGTGGATCCCCAAACCTTTTTTATTGTCCCTGTGTTTATTTTTCTCTGTCTTTGCCAGGTAATGTAGCTAATTTAAAAATGCATTGTAATTCATTAGCTATAGCTCACCTTTTTATTTCAATCCCAGCCACCACTGATTTTCAAAAGTGACAAAAATAGTATGTGCTTCTGGATTACTAGTTTAAAGTTTAAAATTACATTTTATAGTATACATATCACATCACATAATTGTATTAACAGATAAAAAACCTATCTCCCTACTTTAAATATTAAAAGAAGTTGAGAAACAAATTGCCTTGGTTGTTGAGACTTCATCAGTAGAAGCAATATTTTTCTATACTTGTTTGTTTCTGCAGACTCAGTATTTATATGTTTTAATTAATAATATATTAGCGAAGAAATAAAAATAATACAGGGCATTAAAGTATTTTACTGTATTTGTCCAAAATAAGATGATACATACCAATTCCTATAACATTTGTTAAAATAATCAAATTACTAAAGTATCAAAAAGAAAATAATTGAGTTAGAAAACAGAAAACAAGGTTACTTCACGATAAATGCAAAAAAATTATTTATGAGACGACAAGAGTAGTTTATGCACCTCAATGAAACAACAGAAATGTAGCTGAAGTATGCAGAAAATAATCTGCCAGCAAATTATTTGAGGTAGACATATATCTAATACTGAGTGGCATTGTAGCACAGTGGTCAGCACTGCTGCTTTATGGAAACTGGATTTGGAACTCACACCAATTTTTTGTCCATATGGAGTTTACAGATTCTCTTTGTGTCTCTATCAGCTTTCCTCCCATATCCACAAAGGTATGCTGGTCAAGTTAATTGTCCATTTAAAGCTGACTATACAAGTGGGTGTTTGTGTGATTCTGCCTTATGATAGAGTGGCACTCTGCCCATGACTGTGTCCTGCCTTGAGTCCAGTGCTACTGGGGAAAATGGTAGTCCTCTGGGATCCTGAATCAGGTGATGTAGATCTGAAGATAGTGTCAGGGATGCCAGGGGCAACGAACCGGCCGGGACGCCATGAGGGACCGGATGTGGGTCTACGCCCACCCTGGATCACGTGGGGGCCACCTTCCTGGTTGCTCTGGGGGCCACGGGTACAGGGCATGGAAGCTCCACCCTGTAGGGGCCCGTGGTCACTGCCAGGAGGCGCCCCAATGCCTTGGGGACCTGTTACCCCAGCACTTCCGCCACACCAGGAAGTGCTGGGGGGAAGATTTAGGACGGCACCCAGAGAGCTGCCGGGAGGACAGCCGGCACTTCCGCCACGCTGGGGCGTGGCCAGAGGAGGAATGCTGGGAACACCTGGTGCTCATCCGTGGACTCTATAAAAGGGGCCGTCTCCATTCATTCAGGGCTGGAGTCGGGAGGAGGAAGGACGAAGCACAGAGGAGGTGTGGAGGCAGCCCGAAGAGAGGCATTGTGGCCAGGACTGAGTATTTTGGGGTGCTTTGTGCACGTGACTGGGTCTGTGTGACCTTTATGTGGGTCTGTGTGACCATTTAAGGAACTGTAAATATTGTAAATAAACATGTGGTGGATGGAAAACAACGTATCCGCCTGTCTGTGTCCGGGTTGGCTCCACAATAGCATATATCTAATGGAAATTGTGACAGGAAATTAAAGAGATCAGAGTTCATAGTGTATTAGATAATGTTAAATTCTGAAGATTGGACATTTTCTTTTTAGTTGATTGTTTTAATTGTAACTCTTATGCATTTAAGAAGATGTGACAGTTTGTAGAACATTGTAGAGAAAATCCAAACTGTGTGGCATGCACTAAGAAGGTGGCCGGTGTCTGTATGTTGCCTACTGTTTCCTTCTCCTTTCAGTCAATCAGTCATTTTCTAACCCACTTACTCCTGAACAGGGTTGCGGGGGTCTACTGGAGCCTTTCCCAGCTAGCACAGGATGCAAGACAGGAGCAAACCCTGGACAGGGTGCCAGTCCATTGCAGGGCATACACACACACACACACTCACACACCCTAACCACACGCTAAGGACAATTTAGGATCACCAATTTACCTAACCTGTTTTTTTCCTTAATTCAAGTGAATAAGACTCTCCCCTCTTGTAATGTGGCAGTATGTCATTTATAGGAATAGACATACATGCTCTTTTGTGTTGGTTTGGAGATTAATAGTTTAAAGTGAGAAGACCTTAAAAGCTATTAGCAGACTTTGTTATCACCCTGCTTGCTATAAAAGCTTATTTTTAATTTTAATATTCCTTTAATGCTGATATACTCTCTATATTGACCAATAAATGGATAGTGGTCTTTTGGCGTTATTGTCCTTAAATTTACCCACATTAACTATGTCTTGTAGATTGAACAGTTACTTGTATGCAATACTGAATGAAACTGTATTTAATATATAATGAGTATTTTACTAATTGGGTACTGTCCTAACATATTTGCAGAAAAAATAATGACCTTTACCAAATTTACTAAAGTGGTACTATGACTAAATTGCACTAAGGGCATAATCTGTAGCACAGGAAATAACTAACATAAAATGAAGGGATACATGATAGTTTATGTGTGAACATTTGTTATTTTTAACTTGTCTTTTTTATCATTTTTATTCTTTTACTTTTGGAACCCGCTTAGTCTTTGTCATATGTGACAATTTGTGCAATTATGTAAGTACGTCCCACTAGAAATAGTAACACGCCTCTCAATGATGTAATAGCAACAACTGAGGACAAAATAAAAACTACAGTTTTTTGCAAGGGGTACAAAATTCAGAATGGAATGTTATTGCCTTCTTCTTCAGTGAGCAGATTGGAATACTTAGAACTTAAAGAATCTACAAGTGGAACAGTATTTTCAGCTAAAGTGTACTCTGATTCTGATAATGCATTATGAGCATGATGAGAAAGATGCTGTTATCAACTGAAATCCTCAGCTTCTCTTTCTTATCCTACAGGTGCATTAATTTAAAAATCCTGCATTGATCTGTTTTCAAGTTGATATCGACAAAACTCCGGTATCTTTTAAACTCTTACTTTTTAACTCTTTTTTGATAAGCAGCAGTGTCATCAGGGAAGACATGTATCTATTGAAGCTCACATATACTTTGCCATTTTACTAACCTTCCAGTAATAGCAACTGCACAAAGTCTTACCCTAAATAAGGTAACCACAGAGTATTATTTTTCTTGTGTGAAGGATGGCCGGCCATTTATCCCGGCCAATACCCCCAAGCCACCAGGTGGAGCCCTCCTTGCAGCGTGGAGGTCCCCAGAAGACCAGCAGGGCATCATGGACATTGGAGTTTTTATGCAAAGCCCTGCTGGATGCCGTGGGGGCCACAGGAGGGAGCTGCAGGGAGGACCGAGGGCTTTTTCGTGCCCTGTGACCCGGAGGTTCGTCACAGGAAGAGCGACGGACTTCCGGGTTGAAGAAAAGGACTATTTACCCTGACCCGGAAGGAATAAGGATTTGTGGACTGTTGGGCGGAAACACTTCCGGGTCAGGAGATATAAAAGGACTGTGGGAGCTCCCAGACGGCGAGCTGAGCTGGGTGGAAGGGTGGCAACGCGTCTGGGAGCTGGAGGATTGTAGTATTTGTTTATTATTGAGTATTGTGATTATTTAATGAGTATTGTGGTGGAGAGTGTGCTTTGTGCACTGTGGCGACAAAATAAAGTCAACTTGAAGACTTTTACCTGGTGTCTGGAGTCGTGGACAGGGGTTCAAGGGAGCGAGAGCGCCCCCTATCGTTCACACTTGTTATTTAACAACAAAGAATTTCTTTGAAATTTTCTCTTTCATGAAATTAAAGTTCATGTTAGCCATGATTACTTGTTTTTTATTGTGTATGAAAATATGAAGTACATTGACCAGTCCAACACTAAGAGATGCAGTCCTGCAACTCCACCTTCCAAATGTCAGCTTGTTCAATAATATCCACTACTGTATTATTAAAATTGCATACTGTATGCATAATTCATGGTATCTATCTATCTATCTATCTATCTATCTATCTATCTATCTATCACAGATGTCACATCGGCTGAAATGGCATCCCAGCCAGGAGAGGGAGCAGACCCGGAAGGAAGGACTGGAAAGGGTGGACGGAGATCCCATTAAAAAGGAAAGATTTCACTGGGGTTTTTTTACCCCACACCACACTAGATGGCAGCAGCCCTGGTTATCAGTGCCCAGTGGGCATGCTGGGAAATGTAGTCCAGCAGGACAGCCCTGATGAGGTCACGGGGTGCCGCAAGAGGGCGCTGCAGGGAGACAAGCTCCCTACTGTGATGGACTTCCCTGTGACCCAGAAGTACTTCGATTGGACAATCGCCCTTCACCAGAAGTACTCCCGGGTCTGTAATAAAAGGGACTGCACTCCTTTATTTAGGCAAGTCGGAGCTGGGAGGTAGAGAGGCAACATTTGACTGAAGGAGGGCAGAGTGGTGGTGAGAATTTTGGAGAGGAAATCCAAAACTATCTATCTATCTATCTATCTATGACTGAACCTGTATACATTATACTACAATCTGTAAGATAATCTCATGATGTTCTTATTACATGAAATACATTTTCATTCAGCTGATATAATTTTAACATATCATGAGTCTAATGTTTATTTGAAAACTTTAAAGTGGACAAGGAATTCTTCCATATTTTACTGCTGCCCCACTTACTTCCCTTACCTGTATGTTTTTATTTTTTACTGCATGTACTCTGCAGAATCAACAATAAAGACATGTCCATCCATTTATCCACTTATTTCAGTTATTGAATTCACCAGGTTCAAACTAAATATAAGCAACAGTAAACACCACTGTATATTGTGCCATTACTCACTCATGTGCACTCACTCATGCATACACATACACTCTGGACCAATTTACTGCTGCCAATTCATCTAACATGCAAGATTTTAAGATGATGGAGGAAATCTGTTTTGTTTTTTTGTTTTTTTTTGTCAGCAATGGTACTTGAGTTTTTCTTCCGATTCAGTTTCATTCCAATTCCCTGCCATAGTATGGTAAAGCACACATGCTTGAGTATTGTAACATGAAATTGTCCTGTCTTAAATTTGTAGTTGATTGCTTGTCTTTAAATACCCTAAATACCTGTCTTGACTCCTGATTAGTGCCATCAAACTCCGTATCTAGATTGCAAATACCATGCATTGCATCAATGTTCATATTGCTAACTACACGTCAATATTGCTGCTTTGTCTTGTCTTTGCACAATGTCTTGTTTGTGTTTTAATTTTAAATTAAAATTTGAATTCTATTTTTAATTTATTATTTGCACGCCATGTTATACTGTGGACCCTGAGCTTTGCAATATTGTCTATCTGTATACTTGTATATGGTTGAGATGACAATAAAGTTCACTTTGACCAAAATCATTACAGCTATAAACAGACATCTGTAGCATTGTTTTCATTTACACAGGCTTTAGGCATTTTTATTCATGATAGACCACAATGCATGAACAGATACCATATCCATACCCCTCATTCTGAGGCCCATTGAATTTTTGTAACAAAAGTCTATAAAGTTTAAAAGGATGGCAGGTAGGAAAGACAGCCAAATACATGAAGAAGTGGTGTTGTGTTGATTATTTCCTATGTGCAAAAAGGCATAAAAAAACTTTGAAATCTGTGTACTTGTAAATAACACATTCATAAAAGCCTAGCTGCATGGCAAACCCTTTAAGAGCAATAGATACTCTTCTGCTGTCTCTTAGATCTAGGTAGTGCTAGATAACTGTTATTGAAAGCATCCACTTCCATTTCCTCTACTTTCCAAGCACAAATTGTTGATTATTTGAAGTAAGCTTGCATTTCTGGTAGAAGACATTCATTATGACCAAAAGCTTTTACTCTTGTTTCAATTACTTGGAACAACTCATTGTGTGCACTGAGAAATTAAGAGTAGAATACAAGCATGAAAAATATGTCCTGTGCAGACCCTTATACTCATATGTAAATTCCTTATAGCTCGCTAAATTAAATAAACTGGTCACTTGAAAGTGTAAATGAGCATCATTTACTTTTCTTTAAAAAAAAGAGTAGTAAATACAGATACTATTTTAAATAAATGTATAAAAAGCATTATGTATTGATTGATGGCATTAGTAAAGACTTTTTTTACTCCAGTAAAATCACTGATTTAAATGACATATAAGCACTATTTTAATTATTATGTAGTTAAATCCTCTTTTTTGGGTTGTTATATTACTCTTTTCTATTAAAGATATAGTTCAGTCTTTTTTCTTTATTTGTTTGCTTGTATTTTCAGTCCACCGCCAATAATGGATTGATTTAACAATGTTGCAATTTTAAAGCTTTCTTAGTTACACATTACATTTCAGCATTAACAATGATTTATGTGTTACATAGCCTTGCCTCTAGATTTCTCTTGCAGTATCCCAAATAAGTAAATCATGATATCACATGGTAAATACAATTACTTTGTGTCACACATGCAAATCAGAGGACCTCCTCACAGGTTCTGTCGAGGTATATAATAACCCACTGGGACGAGAGATGGTGTTATCGCTAACAGGGTCATCTCCTTCTTTCTCAGCAGTACCGAGAAACTACCCAGTGAGGGCAACTGACCCCAAACCTTCTTGTTCAGTCTCCATAAAAACCTGAGCCTCCCAGAAAAAGGGTGTAAACTAGACAACCCACACTCGCACTCTAAATTATCTTAGTTTGTGGAGCTGTCATTCCTGAACCTGGCCATACTTGTTAGCAACAGATAAAATTGTTGCAATATGTGCATCATAGAGAAAAACAGAACTTTATTAAAGCATAGGTATGGAAGATCTTGGCCAGTTGTCCGCCTAGCTTTCCCTTGGCATTCTAACAGTACAGAGACATACCGTTCCAGGTAAGTGTCTGTGACAGCATGGCAATGTATAAGACAAGTTTCCCTGTGGTAACAGACTGTACTGGCAGCAGTGTTCCCATCTGCTATGAAGTTATGTCCAACTGTCTAGAAAAGATGTGTGACCAAAAATGAAGCAATGGTCAGGAGACAGATATATTTAAAGCAAAGAAAGCTGAAAGGAATGTGAGCCATAGTTATCAAGATTATGTAAATAAAATAAAAAAACAATCGGGAGTGGTCTCGCCTGGACTTACTTGTACACTCAGATATGGGGATGGATATTTGAGAAGTAAACCACAAGACAATGATTATATTTTTATATTATGTACATCCTCAGTTCTAAACCTTTTTCACAATTGTATCCACAAAGGGTGTGAAAGTATTTCCGCGGGTACCCCTCGCGTGTAAGTTTACGCATAAAAGTACTTATTTTCATAATGGCGTGTGCTTACCTTTATAATGCGATACTTGGGCTTGTTTTTGTGCCATCAAAGATTTGATGCGAGGATGGATGCTGCTGACAGCTAGTATAACATCACCTTCAGGCTGGAGCCGGTTTCGTTCTTTACTTTTTATTGCAGTCAAAGCAAGAAAGCACTTTCACATAAATATGTCGATGGAAAAGGCAACAATGCTGACAATGCTGCATTACTCAAGTCTTCGTATTCTTGACACACACTGTGCCAGAAATGTCCCATGTTGCTGTCCATTCTTGCTTTCAAAGTTCTGTCTGCCGCAAGTTCAAATAATTTCTCTTTCAAGTCATCAGGAAGTTCTGCTGTCTCAACATTGTTTTCACAAAAAGGATTCAAAATCCAGTTGTTCTGGGCACCATCCGTTTCAATTTCAGGAAAATATCGGGAAATTTTGTTTTCTAGATTCTTCAAATGATCAATGCTTTGATATTAAAAAAGCTTAAAAGCTCGATGTTTGAGTCTTCACAAAAACATGAAATTGTTGGGAAGATTGCAAGATGTCCAGCAGAAATTCTTTTTTTCCAGGAGATAACTTTTTTATGAAAAGCTTGCACGTTGTCCATGGAAGAAAATATGTTGCTGTTCTGTCCTTGAAGTTTCAAATTCAACTTATTGATTTTTGCAAATATGTCGGCAAGATATGCGACTTTGCATAATCACTGCTCGTCGTCAAAGTGCTTTACAAAAGCAGATTTCTGATCTTTAAAAAAGACGTACATTTTGTGTCGGAACTCAAATAACCTGTTCAAAACTTTTCCATGAGACAGCCACCTGACTTCGGTATGCAAAAACAAAGTTACGTGTTCCGAACCCATATCCTGGCACACCAGTCGAAAGAGCTGAAAGTTCAGAGCATGTGACTTGATAAAGTTCACAACTTTGACCACAGTGTTTGTTCAGTGTCTCATTGAACTCCACGCTTAAGTGTTTCGTGGCAAGTAATTGTTGATGAATAATGCACTGATTCAATTGTACTGATGGATTTTTCCCTTTCACCAACGCTTTCAAGCCTCCTTGGTTGCCCATCATGTTAGCTGCACCATCTGTGCACACAGAAACACACCACATCCATTCAAGTCCATGAGCGGTGAGACAATCTGTAAGAATTCTGAAAATCTCTTGTGATGTTGTTTTACCCAGCAAAGCTTTGCAAGCTAACACTTCTTCTGAAAGTCCCTTCACCTGATCAACATACCGAACAAAAATCATCAACTGAGCTTCGTTTGATACGTCTGTCGACTCATCCAGGTGCAATGCAAATTGTTTTCTGAGTTTGATCTGCTCACAGACTTGCTAGATTACATTGTCAGCCATTTCTCGAATTCTCCTTGATACAGTATCATCCGAATGTGGGATAGTTTTCACCGTATCGACTGCTTTCTTGTCTATCATTATTTCTGCAGCTTCTAGTGCTGCAGGAAGTACCAACTCCTAAACAATAATATGAGGTTTCCTTGTTTTCGCTACCAAAAGACATACTTCAAATGAGGCAGGCAAAGCTTTC
The DNA here is from genome assembly GCA_026402145.1 of Polypterus bichir lapradei. NCBI lineage: Eukaryota > Metazoa > Chordata > Cladistia > Polypteriformes > Polypteridae > Polypterus > Polypterus bichir. Next base: position 32,155,739 of record JANRMT010062806.1, read on the forward strand.
TAAGACATATGCAGATTTTCGTGAAACATTGTAGTGACTTTCGTCATACTTTCATGTTGTCTCTTGAAATATTCCAGCGGTTTATCTTTCAATTCTGCGTGTTTTTGATTTGCAGGTGTCTCTTCAGAAGCGACGGTTTCATGCTGTGATTGGACAGAGTTTCGTTGCATATGACACAGAGTGGAAGTGGAGGGTCCGCACCATTGCTGACAAAACCGTAGCCTAAATATTCTGCACAATATTGTCGAATCTTCTGGTGGCTTCTTATCTTGCTGCTGCCACAGCCATTTTTGAGGAATTCCTTGGCACTTCCGCGAACGCATCGGTACCACTTCCCTTCCATTTCACTAAAAACCAGTCCATTTTTGGGGTTCCCGCGAACAATACGAACACAAGCGTTATACCCACCTTCAACTCCTTTCTTGCACTGAAGAGGTTGTCCTCTCTAAAAAACCCCGCTGGGGAGGTGACACTCACGCGTTGCCCCCAACCTATTGCTTGTAGGCCTAGCAACAGCAGAAATTTTCTGTTTTTGAAACTTTAATCCCCTTGACACGCCTCACCATTTTCCAAAGGAAATCTACTCTATGCTATAGTACAGCTGCACTGTTGCACGTGTTTTGGCGATGAGTCACGCAGTGAACTGGCGACCTTCTTCAAACTCTTTGGTTGTTTTAATTTAAAAAATGTAAACTAAAGCATTGAAACCGATTGAAACAATCATTATTTATTTAGAATAGCAGTTATGATTCAGTTTTTCAAACTACACCTGAATTCCTTCCTCTTGAAGCTGTTGAATTACATTTTCTTCTTTTTTCCTACTTTTGAGTTCGAAATCGAAACAGAAGGAAAATTTGAAAAAATAAACGCAAAATTATATGTTGCTGCGTACCCCTGCATAACCCTTCCCATACCCCTAGGGGTACACGTACCACCGTTTGACAACCGTTAATGTACATTAAAAAACCATCAACAACAAATCAAATCAAATTAATAACATATTGAGCAACTCTTATAAAAGTAAATTTGAATAAATCGGACTCTGCAGCTGCATGAATAAAAGGTAATGGACCACTTACAGTTAGTGGAAATAGCCCAAAAGTTGATAGAAATCTACGTTTTGTACCTAATACTTGTATGCAAACTTTGGTTGACCTAAATGAAAGCATACTCAAGTTATCATGTTTACACATGCACACACACAGATGGACACACAGATATAATTTCAAAAATAGTATTTTCGGACTCGGGAAGGTCTAAAATGTTGAGATTCATCAAAATGTCCAAATGGAATTTTTGGAGGATTCCAATATTTTACCTATACTTTGTAAACGAGAAAGTAAAAATAGCTACTGCAGAAAATTTGCTAACACATTTGACTGGAACAATTCATTTTAATTATAACAATTTATTAACAAATATTCAGTCACTCAGTCATTCTTATATCTGCTTAATATAATTCAGGATGTTTTTTCTATGATACTAAGCAAAGGTTTGGGAAAAAATTCTGGACAAGGTGCCAGCCCTTCGCAGGGTCCACTCACACAAGAGATATTTAGTTACCAGTTAACCTAACTTGTACATTTTTGAACATGTTGAGGAAAAAACAAAGTACCCAGAAATAACACTACTTAGACACAGAAAGCACATGCAAATTCCTTAAAGCACTGGTTCCCAACCTTTTCTATGTCCCGTACCTCTAGAAAATGTTTGATTTATGTTTGCACCGCCTACAAATGTAATATCACAATTGAAGGTGAACAGGACAAATTTATAATTTCTAAACCTCATTTGAAATGCATACAATACTCTGTAGAAATCTCAATAATCTTGTAAATGTGTCCCCCATGAAGCTTAGACTCTTTATTGGCAATCTAGGGACTAGGGCATCCTGTGAAGAATCAATAACATATGATCATTGATCAATGGGTTTGGAGCCCCCCCATAAAGCTACAGGTGCTGGCACCACTCTAAGCAATGAAACATAGTCCTCCTGACAACTCCTGCACTGCAGTTCAAAAGCAGATGCACCCCACAGTTAAAATTGCTGCGCTACTGCCAATACCATCAGCCGGAGAGATGGGCTGAGTGTAACCAGCAGGTGTTGTATCCAATTCAGCCCCCCTTGTCACCTCAAAATGTTTCATGATCAGAGTTTGCACAGAAATCAATACGAGACCTCACTTTTCTCTACAGATCATTGCAAGGTCCAAATTGAATTCTTTTCAAAAAAGTTATCCACCTTTATGAATGTTCCGACCGCAGCAACGAATACACAAATATGCACATTTCTGTGGTGCATTCACAGGTGACAATTGCACTCGCAAAGCTTGATTGTTTTCATATCATAAAAAACTAAATGACCTAAACTAAACTAAAAACTAAATGACCTGCAAACAATGGCAGACTGTAAGACACTGACTGCACCATAATTAAGTTGGATAACGCACCTCGTCAAATTGCCGAATCGCGACGCAGCCGTCCTCTTTATTGCAACCCCTGAAATGCAATCTCACACCCCATATTGGGAACCCCTGCCATAAAGACAGTAACTAGATGCATAATTTAATCTCACAACACAGGCTCCACAGCCCATTTAATGTATTGTCACGAGAACGACAAAGAACCATTGGAAAGGCTTGGGGCAGCCACCCATATAATATTTCCCGGCTGCAAAAGTGATCAAAAAGAACAGACATATTCACACTACAGAGTCCAAAACAGAACTGATTAACTGGAAGCAAGATGGCGGCTTTAAAGGCCTGTAAAGAAAGTGATGTCATCAGGACCAGAATCGGAAGTGCCTTCATTGGCTGCCCCAGAACTGGGCAGGATTTCCCAAGAACGGTCTGCAAGGAATTTAGAGAGAGAATCAGTGCACTTTGCCACCTGGTCCGGTGTGGAATTGCATCTGTTCAGGCCCTTTAGTTGTACCCTAAACACATGTGTGTGACAGCATTTATACCAATAAAAGGCAAAGCCCTCACTGACTCACTCACTGACTCACTCATCACTAATTCTCCAACTTCCCGTGTAGGTAGAAGGCTGAAATTTGGCAGGCTCATTCCTTACAGCTTACTTACAAAAGTTAAGCAGGTTTCATTTAGAAATTCTACGCGTAACGGTCATAACGGTCGACAAAGTCCGTCATGTTAAACTTTCTTATTTATGGCTCCATCTTCACGAAATTTGGTAGGCGGCTTCCCTGCGCTAACCAAAACAGGTGTACATACTTATTTCGATGGTATGACACAATTATCGGCCGCCATATTGAACTTTCCAACGGTCTTTGTTACCTATGGGCCCATCTTCAAGAAATTTGGTACGCGGGTTCCCAACGCTAACTGAATCCTACTTATCTATACTAATAAAAGGCAAAGCCCTCACTCACTCATTCACTCACTCACTCACTCACTCACTCACTCACTCACTCACTCACTCACTCACTCACTCACTGACTCATCACTAATTCTCCAACTTCCTGTGTGGGTAGAAGGCT
>JANRMT010062806.1:32174237-32213911 GCA_026402145.1 Polypterus bichir lapradei
TCGCTCTGCCACAGATGTTAAACTGTCCAACTTAACTCCTACAATAGAGTCTGCCTTCTTAACAAGTTTGTCCAGGCGTGAGGCGTCTTTCATCTTTATGCTGCCACCCCAGCACACCACCGCGTAGAAGAGGGCACTCGCCACAACCGTCTGGTAGAACATGTGATTTTCCCATCACTGTCACGTTCTTCCAATGACCAGTCCCCTCACACCATCCTTACTACACAAACAACTCCTACCATGAAAACTGGAATGACCAGTGACAAATCCACTTTTGACTATCAGTGTGGACTGTTCATAACTGAGGACCAAGTAAGGAGACAACTGATGAAAACACAGAAAAAGCTATGGGACCTGATGGAGTCAGTCCTCAAGTTCTTAAGGCCTGTGCTGACCAACTCTGTTCATAATGTCTCTTAGGTTTCAGAAAGTGTCACTGCTGTGGAAAACATCCTGCATCATTCCTATTCCAAAGAAGGCAAGCATCACTTCACCTAATAACTAAAGACCAGTGGAGACCATTGAGAGAATGGTTCTGGACTGTATGAGTCCTTTTGTTCAAGTTCAAGTTCAAAGTTTATTGTCATATGCACAGTAAGGAAACATATTTCCCTGTATAAATCACCCGCACCCACTGCAGTTTGCATATCAGACAAAGACTGGAGGTCAAGATGCAATTATCTCTCTGCTCCAAAAGGCCTATTCTCACCTGGACAGAGCTGATAGCACTGTGAGGATTATGTTTTTTGATTTCTTCAGCATCATCAGTACCATCCAGCCATCCCTGTTGATGGGTAAACTCAGAGATATGCAGGTGAATGAGCCTGTGGTGTCCTGGATAATTGACTATCTCTTGGGCAGACTGAAGTCCTGAGACACAAGGACTGTGTCTGGTACATATGTGAGCAACACTGTAGAACCATAGGGAACAGTCCTTTCTTCCTTGCTCTTCACTCTGCACACCTCTAACTACAAATATAACACCAGGTCATGTCACTTGCAGAAATTCTAAGATAATTATGCACTTAAGGAGTGTATTGATACAGAGGATGAGACAGAGTACAGGAATCAGGTGAAGTTTGTTTCTTGGTGCAAAGAGAATTGTCTGCATCTTAACATCAGCAAAACCAAGAAACTGGTTATTGACTTTTGCTACTCCAAAGAGTCTCTATGTCTGGTTACTATTCAAGGAGTAGATGAAAAGGTGGTCCACTCCTAGAAGTACTTGGGGGGCCACATTAGTGACAGGTTGGACTGGTCTCGGAAAACAGAAGAACTATATAACAAACGGCAAAGCAGGTTCTTTTTTCCTGTATTCCTTTAATGTGGGAAATGATGTCCTTCACATCCTCTATAGTTATGTGATGGCCTGTTTTCTATGCAATGGTGTGCTGGGCTGGTAACATCACTTAAAGAGAGGTCTACCGAATCAACAAGATAATAAAAATGGCAAGCTCAGTTATTGGACACAATCTGGACTCCCTGGAGGTAGTTGAAAAAGAATGTTAAAACAAAACTAGGTGCTATTATGAACAATTCTGCACATCCTCTCTCTGACATACTAACACTGAGGATTTTCAGCCAACAAACTGTTCTGTAAGTGTGTGTCAAGAAATGTTGCTGGGGCTCCTTTATACCAACGGCAAGACGTCTGCATAATGTCTCACTGTGATTGTGACAGCCAAGTCAGAACTTTTCTTTCCTTTTAATTTTCTTGCTTTATATTCATTCTGGTGTGTGCTCAGATCCAAGTGTGTGTGTGTGTGTGTGTGTGTGTGTGTGTGTGTGCGTGTGTATGTGTTTATTTATTAATTTATTTATTTACTTACTTATTTACTTATCTACCTGTTTATGCATTTATTTATTTAAAGAGCTTCTGTAAAAAGCCACATTTTGCCTGGGGACAAATAAAATGCTATCTAATCTAATCTAATCTAACTGAATCTAATCTAATCTAACAAGCATTCTGCCTTGAGAGACAGTCATATTTCTCAAAAATTGTAAATAATAATGCTGGAAATTTAAATTTTTCTTTGAAATACTCTAAGCCCAGCTCATTCAATAGAATACCTAATGAAAAGTGCTAGTCAAAACTTGTGAGGCTTTTGCAGCATTTTTTTAAACACAAAATAAACAATATTAGATGTAATATAATACATACCTTCAGTGTTATTCCTGATAAACCCCAGCATGCTCTTTTAAGAAATTTAAATGTCTTCACTCAAAAATGTCTACCTGAATTTCATACAATAATTTCTTAACTAAAACTCTTTACTTTTGTTCTTGAAAGAGGATGTTTCAAAGTCTTCCGTATGCTTACTGATAGTGTGCTTGACAAAGTTAACTCATCATTAGATACTGGAGTCTTCCCCAATTGTCTAAAAATTACAGTTGTTAAACAACTGCTCAAGAAAAATTTAGACCTATTTCTAAGCAACCTTAAGTAATATCCTAGAAAACGCACTTTTTCAGCAGTTACAGTCAGGTCCATAAGTATTTGGACAGTTACACAATTTTCATAAATTTGGATCTGTATGCCACCACAATGGATTTGAAATATGTGACTGAAGTGTAACCTTTCAGCTTTAATTTAAGGTGTTTATCAAAAATATCATGAACCATTTTGGAATGAGAGCCATTTTTATAAATGGTCCCCCTGTTTTCAGGGGCTCAAAAGTATTTGGACAAACTAACATAATCATAAATATTATGATTAGTTTCAATATTTCAATGAAAATCCTTTACAGTCAATGAGTGCCTGAAGTCTGAAACCCATTGCCATCTCCAAGTGCTGGGTTTCCACCCTAGAGATAATTTCCCAAGTCTTTACTTCAGCTGTCTTCAGTTGCTGCTTGTTCGTTGGCCTTTCTGCCATTAGTTTACACTCCTGAAACCATGAGTGCAACATTGCAAACTTTTTACAGTATCTTCATATAGTGAAACACCACCTCAAAGTGTTTTACAGGTTCAAAGATTTTACATAAATGTTTACATTTTATATGATTCATTTTATGGTTATTTACTTATAGCAGGTGGAGCAGTGAATAGTTTCATTATGGACACCATTTAATCCAGGTCTAGGCTCAGTGACAGTCTTTTTTAAAAATTATGGAATTTAAGATGAACACTCTGATCTTTTAATGTTTGTAAACTACTACTATTCTATAGTATAAGAATGTGATGTGATGTTAAGGATGGAGCTGCCAGGTAAGAGGAAAGGAGGAAGGCCTAAGTGGAGGTTTATGGATGTTGCAAGAGAGGACATGAAGGTGGTGGGTGTAATGGAGTAAGATGCAGAGGACAGGAAGATATGAAAAAAGAATGATCCACTGTGGCAACCCCTAATGGAAGTAAGTGAAAGAAGAAGTGTGAGAATGTAATTTGTGCTATTCTGGCTTACATCCACCCAAGCATTTCTTTAGTAGATAATAGGGTGTTGTACCGTGTTAGCCATTATGAATGTAGAGAAAAGCCAAGAAAAATGACACCTTTTATTGGCTAACTAAAAAGACTACAATATACAAGCTTTCGAGGCAACTCAGGCCTCTTTTTCATTACATCTTGCCTGAAGAAGGGGCCTGAGTTGCCTTGAAAGCTTGCATATTGTAATCGTCTTAGTTAGCCAATATAAGGTGTCAATTTGCTTGGCTTTTCTTTAGTAGATAATGTAACAGTACTAATGATACATTTGATTTAATTGTGTCTTTTCAAACAATTCAAGATCCCATTAAAGGATGAAGTCATAAAATGGTTTCAGCACTGTAGATAATTATTCTATGAAAATATAGAACCGGATTTTATCAATTTTTGTAAATATTTTATGTAGCAAAATGTTAACTTGGAATGTTTTATCCTTTTCTAACACATACTGTACATTAGTAAGAACAGAACTTGCCATTAATGACAAAGGAAGGCATTGATTAGTTCTACTTTATAGTGATATTTAATATAAAATTGCACATTTAAGTAACAAAATGGCTGTGTGGCTGTTTTAGAAACATTTTGACATTTTTCTTTTCTTTTTTAAGAACGTTTTGTCCTAGAAGCAATAGCTAATACACTAAGACATTTCTCCCAGGCTCTTCAAAAGCTGGTCAATGGTTTTCTATTTCTTTTGTCTTGTGTATGCTTGCAAATCATCTACACAGCAGACATAATGGAAATTGACATGTATACAGTACTAAACTTGAGGGTTATTGGTTCCTACCATTTGCGAATAAACTGTTTTTATTTCTTACCATTTGCTACAATACAAATAGTATAACAACAGCAACAAAAAACACAGCATGGAGGTGTAAGTTTTGACTCCATTGCTAAAGGCTGATTTTGTTCAAAATATACTGTTCATTGATTGGATGGAAAGTGTGCCTTATTTCCATACTTCTGTGCAACAGGAATCATGGTTAAATGCTAAATGCATTATATTACTTCTATTTCATATATTTTTTTAAATTATTTAAATCTGATCAGTTTGTTTTAGGGAAGTAAATTAATTTATAAGTGTATGGGGAACTGTGTGGTAGGATTCTGAGCAAACTGTTTGTAACCATTACTGTACATTATCCATTTTGCTTTTAAATAAAAAGTATCACTCTAACTGATCTCTGTGTTACATTTAAGAACTTCCTTTTCACGACAGTGATACAGATTTGATCATTTTGCCTACAGTGACCATAAAAAGTACTTCTTTTTTTCAGATTTATTGATTTTATTTATAAGGTTGCAGCACCACATGGCTAATTTGCATGCATAATTAGCCATGTGCTGCACTCTCCAGTCTAAACAAGCGTTAAAGGAGCGTTGGTTTGCATTGCAGTTGTAGGTAACGTAGCACAGCTTGTCTGTGTCAGATTTATTGGAGATGGAAAGCTTGTTGAGGAGTTTTTACTCTGTAAAGAAATTCAAGGGAAGAGAGCAAGTCAGGACATTTTACAAATTATGGACACGTTCATGCAGACAAATTTCATTGATCTTATTGTGAATGGTGCCACTACCATGACAGGCAAGCATAGTGGAGTTGTCACATTAATAAAGGCCAGAGCTCCAGATGACTTGGACACACACTATATGCTTCACAGAGAAGCAGTTATCCACTAAAAGGTTGGCGAGCTAACTGCAACACGTGCTTCAAGATGTTGTTAAAGTTGTTAATAGTATCAAAGCACGTCCCCTTAATCACAGGCCATTTGTTGCATTCTGAGGTCTGGTGGCTGTATCACAATGAGAGTTTGATCTCTGTGAAGAGCTCCATGAATTTCTTTCATCTGAGAACTCCCAGTTTGCTGGCTGTTTTGACAACTAGTTGTGGGTTTGGAAGTTTGCGTATTTGGCATATTTCAACTTTTAAATACGTTGAATGAGAACATTCAGAGCTGCGATCATAGCATATTTAATTTGCAAGATAAAGTTTGCACATTTATACAAAAAAATCATACTTTGGGTGAAAAAACTAAATTATGGAAATACTGTAATGTTCCCGCTCCTACATTACGAGCTAGGAATATACAATGAGCCTGCAGACATAGTCCTGCCTCTGATATTGTCACATCTTACATACCTGAAGGAATGTTTTAGCAACTATTTTCTAGACCAGGACAGTCATAATTTAAACTGGATAAGAAATCCATTTGAGTCCAGAACTGAAGAGGATGTTTTGATTTGATGTCACAAAAGAAAACACTTGCAATAGCCAATGATAGAAATTTGAAAATGCAATTCTCCTCTCAGAAACAAATACCCAGTGTTGAGTGAAAAAGCCATCCGATGCCTCTGTACATTTGCAACAACATACCTGTGTGAGACAGGTTTTTCTGCTTTGAAAGTACTGAAAACCAAAAGTAGAACATGTCTAAATGTGGAAAACGATTTGAGATTGTCCCTAAGACAGCTGCAACCCGCAGTGGACAAATGGTACAAGAAGATCCAAGCCCAAAAGTCTGACTAGGCCTAGGCTGAGTTTAATGTATTTATTTATTATGAACAGTCTATTATGCCCATAGTAAAAGTACCTTGTTGTATATAGTTTTGTTATATGCACACGTAGTAGGTCTGTATAGTTAACTATAGACATGTAGGATATGCAAGCTTATTTTGCAGAGCTCAGGGAAGTTCTCAAACATTTCCTCGATTTCACAGTGAAGCAAATGAATTTTGGAAGGTTCACTCATCACTAGCAGCAAAATTATTATTCTGCTATATAGGTTATTAGAACGTTTGTTATCCATTCATCCATTAATTTTTTAAACTCATTTATCCAGTAGGGTCGTGGGTTAGCTGGAGTCTATACCAGCAAGTACTAGTTACAAGGCAAAAACAATCCCTGGACAGGGTGCCAGTATTGCCAATTCACCTAACCTGTGGCAGGAAATCGACACACAAACGAGGAGGAAATGGACACTACATGCAGGGAGCACCTGGGATATGAACTCTAGTCTCAGTGTTGCAGTGCTTACTAAACAGTAACTCTTTATGTCTTTAAGTTCATTTTTGGCATTGAAGACATTTGCCAACTATCTATCCAATACCCCAAAAATACATAATGCCATGCAGATTAATTACTCACACATACAGTATATACGCACATAGGCTGGAGCCTATTCAGCATTTCCGATCCACCTAACATGCAATTCTCTGATCTTTGGGAAGACACCTGAGCACCCAATGAAAACTTTTGCAAACATGGGAAGAACATGCTGTTTTTGTGCATTGATTTTAACATTATATTCTAGTTTTCTGTGGTCCTCTTACAGGCCCCTTCCTGAAGTGAATGGAATCAGCCTAAACCTTTGAAACCCCAACACTTTCACATATGAACACATTCACAGTTGAGCAATCTTATGCTGCATTTCATTTCCCTCGAATGTTGAATGTTGGAGCTGGGAATGACTTCACACCTGACTTGACTGCATTCCAGTCAAGCATTTGGAAAACCAATATAAACACCTCCAGGAAAACCTTCATTGTGCTTGCTTTTTGGGACTAAATAACTACTCATGACAATACATTTCACAGAATTTTATGCACCAAACACTGTAGCAATATGTCCACTTATAGAAGTTGATCAGCACTCTGTGTATAACTGATTTAATGAGACACAAGTAGATAAAAGTGCTTATAAACAGTAAAACATTACAACTTTCATCAAAGTCTGAGGTATGTATGTCACCATTTTGGATTGACGTCATAAACTGAAGAGTTTCTGAGTAGGAAAACTGAATTGTGTGATAGTTCCGACTAGAATCTAGGAAATTCCAACTTCCTAGTTAAAATGGAACACATCATTAATCCACTCAAGAGCCTTTGGGGTCAAGAGTTTACCGCACCTACACAGGTGGACATGGAAACAGAATAAGGATTACAAGAGACAAGATGTGAAGATATTTGATAAAAAGCAGAGTTTTGACAGTTTCAGAATGCTACATTAGTCACATTTATGTTGCAGAGAACAAAAGTGCATTCCTGTGACACTGGGTCTCTTTCGTGAAATGTAAGCGGAGCAGATTTGTTCATTTGTAGAGGGAAAAATCTGGAATTTATCGATGACTGTCTGTTCATAAAAATGAATGGATCTTACACATGATCAGAACCAAGTATAGTATGTGTGTAAATAATGAAAAGCATGATACTGTATATGAATGCCATTTGCACAAAACACATTTGAATGAATAAAATAAATACTGTATAAATATGTGAATTATAAATTACAAGGTAGCATATCCTTCAACAACATCTCTGTCATATTAGCTGCTAGTATGATGATTACTCAACAACATAGGTGTCTTTTTATGTTTCTCAGTAAACACATCACACAGTACCTAACTGAGTGCATTTTCCTATAAAAGGGAATCAATCTGAACCTGATTTGATTTAACATGACAATGGCTGATCTCGCACTACTGCTTGATTTGGTCCAGGATGCACGGAGGAGAAAGCAAAGATTCCAGTATTGCGCTGATATGTTGGCAGAGTGATGAATGGTTTATTAGTCATTTTAGACTACCCAGATCATTTCTGGTGCATTTATGCACTATTATGGATCTAATTCTGAAAAGAGCAACAACATGAAATTGTGTCATACCTATACATCTGCAAGTCCTATTGATCCTTGGCTCTTTGACTACCAGAACATTTCAGTGGGAGATTGCAGACAGATCTAGGATTTTTCAGCAATCTATCAGCCGTATACTACCTGGAGTACTTAATGGCATATTAACACTAATGTAGGATTATATCCACTTCTAATATGGTAGGGAATTGGAAGGCAAGTGGAAGTTAGTCAAGGGTTTTTGGAGCTGGGCAACCTTCCCTGGGTCATTGGTACAATGGACTGCACATATGTACGCGTCAATATACATATATGAATAGAAATCACTTTCATTCTATCAACATGCAGCTTATATGTGATGCAAAGTGCATCTTGCTCAACATTGTTGTCTGATGGCCCCACGGTATGTACGACACTTTCATTCTGCAGCACAGTTCCGTTGGCATGCTTCTGGAATGAGGAGCTTTGCTAGACAACTGACTTCTCAATAATAGTGAAAGTTTCTCCTATAAATAAAACTGTATTTATTTACAACCTACAGACAGCACAGGAATGGGCTTATAATAATGCATATATGACAACATGGGAGTTATCAAGCGCACCAATGAAATCTTGAAGACATGGTGGCTATGCTTAGATACAAAGGGAGGCACTCTTTTATATTAACCTGAAAAGTTGCGCAAAATAATATTAATTTGTTGTGTTTTAAACAATATAGCAATGAATGAGTGATGTCCACTGCCTAATATACTGAATGAACCTGACCCACAGCCAATGCTTGAACAGCCAGCTGATGAAACCCCAGTGCAGCAGCAATTCTGACACTTCACCAAATAATACAATGACTCTGTCGTAAAGATATCTTATTGTCTTTAAAATGCTGAAAATGCATTTTTAAATTTTTTTTTAATCATTTCTTAAATAAAATGTAAAAAAAACCCACAAATTAACCAAGTATTACTTAGCATTTGGCACCATTTTGTAACATTTTGCATAATTCACTTAGATTATTGCTTATTTCCTGCAAACTATATTGATATGTCTTTCAGAATGGAGTACATTCTTTAGACCGCTTGGTCAAGTTGCATTTGATTTCCATTAACTTATTCTGTAAGAACTGGATCGCTTCTCCACCTACTTCTCTGGGATGCAGGTTCCTAAGCATATGGATTGTTGGGCATCTCACATGAAGTCTCTGAATTGCAAACAGAATCTAACTGTTCATCTTAATAATAAATACAAAAATAAATAAATTAATGTTTCAGCTCATGATTATTACAGAATGAAACAAGTCACTCCCTCTTCATTTTTGGGAGCCTAATGAACCCAACACCATCAATAACGTAACTGGATGAGCGTGGCAGATGAGGACAAAACACACATGAAACAAGGGCGTGGTGAAAAGTGATTTAAGTGCTTTAATTAAAATAAACAGCAATGTTCAAATAGTGCAGTGCTCCTTCAAAATGTCAATAAATAAATAATCCATAAAAACAAAGAGCTAATTTTAGTGGAGGTTAAAATCCACTAAAAATTAAGTTAAAATTCCACTGGCAGGAAGCTGTCTTTTTTTTCAGTGAGCCTTGATGTCCCTTTAAGAATTTGACTCCTCTTCGGCTTGCCTGTCTGGACCTTGCAGCCAAGGAGAAGTCCTCCAGCAGTTGCAAACAACCTTCTTCTTCTGGCCCGTGTCCCCATTGCCAATCCTATTGTATCTGTGGGGAGCCACCCAGCCCTGCTTCTGAGCCCAATGTTGCCTTTTCAGGCTTCACCTGGTGAAAGTGCTCAGTCCTCTCACTGCCATTTATTCGTTGGCTCCTCGCCGGACACTCCTGAGCCTAGTGGTTGCCTCTGCTACTTGGCTGTTCAACAGGAGCAACTCCTGAGCCCACTCCTGGGCTTCAGCCACACAGTCCTTCCCAGGGCTCCATACCTGTATGTCTGCTTCCTCTCATTACACTCGCTCACTCTCCTTCATGCTCCTGTCTCTATTCTTCTGTTCTTTAAACTCCATGCCTTTTTCCCTTTCTTTCATTCGTTTTTCCTCTTTTTTTTTCTGATACTCACACTTCCCTTTTTAAAAGCAGGGACATGGTACAGCTGCGGCAATCACCAGCTGACACTGCCAATTAGCGTCGCGGGTGATCCTGCACTTCTGCACTACGAGTAGGGCCGTCTGCTCCTGCATCATGCACAGGAACCTCTCTCGCTACGCTACCATTCCCCCCCCAAACAAAGACGTGAGTGTGCCGATTATTTATTTAAAAGACAGCAGACAGCCATGGACCTCACTTTACCACATGACCACATTTGTAGTTACAGGCATATTGTTATCTCCTTTGCATAGAGCCAGGACCTCCTCCCATCGCAAAGGTACTCTTCCAGTGAATAGCTGTATGTTTCATTGCATTTAGTTTCAAATCAAACCATTTCCATTTTATTTCTTGAACTGTTCACTCTACAGAAGATACTGAATTAACTACATTCATCATCTCTTTCCAAGCAATTCCTTTCCCTGGCCCAGTGATACCACTATTCACCATACAGAATAATAATTATTTTCTTTTGTTAACTTCTGTTAATAGTACCTCAATCTCTGCTGTTTTTAGAGTTTTCTTTTCCTTTCTTTTTTCACTTTTGACACTTTGGCAGATCGTAGGCATGTTTGGCATCACATCCTTACATATTAAGATTTGAAGCATTTTGACGCATACAGTTAACAATTTGTCATTGATTGGTATTTATGAACCTACGCAGGTTATTAAGAAAAAAATCAAGGTTTTACTCATGGTTTCTGAAAATGGAGTAAGATTTTAGCAAAATCACCTTTTATGCACAAATTTGTTCGAATGAGACCCATTGAACTCAAATAAAAAAGCAACCAAAAAGATTACAAGGGCTTTTACAAATTAAACAAAAGTTTCTACAACTATTTTAAAAAAGATCTTTAATAAGAAAGCAAACATTATTTTTTTAAAAATGCCTATTTGCTCTCTTTACTCAGCCAGCACACTACACTTGGCCCGATTCTGGATCTGCTCATCGACTGTGGTCAAAATTCCAGCTCGATACATATTCATTAACCCACATTTAGGCAGAATCCTTGTTAGAAAAAGGCTGGCTAACTATAGCATATTCCTAAATGGTTTGGAGCACAATTATGTCTTGTGGCATTTGAGCCAAGTCTCTATTCTGAGCACAGTGGCTGAACTGTTAGTGGTTTAGTTAGCATGATACATCTACACTGCGTCCTGAATAAACAATGCCTAATTAGCCACCCAGTTTAATAAACTCAGGTAATATCTGGTCAGATTTTCTTCTTTTAGTTAATGTGTAGTGTCTGCCCAAAAAAACAAAACAAAAAAAAAAAACAGCTATATAGTACTTTTAGCAATTTTAACAGATTGTGTGATCTGAGATATTTGCAAATTAACAAATGTCAACCTCCAATCAAAGTCTGGTTATGAAGATATTCAGAGTGAGCCAGAAATAAATGTGACTAGTGTGGAATGTACGCAGGTGCACCGTAGAAGAAAACAACATACTGTATAATGCTTAATCTGTCATTTTTAATGATTTCACCTGTTGATAGGTTGCTCTGCCTTGACTGCTTTAATCTTTCATTTATCCATTCATTTCCTGATGCTGCATTAATCACTTTTATGTTCCAGAGAACATGAGTGCATTACCATGACATTGACATTACAAATGAAAAAGAAGTTCAGACAACTATTTCAAAAAAGACATTTAATAAGAAATCAAATGTTTTATTTTTTTAAACATTTATTTTTTATTTTATCTAAAAACACTTGTGCGCTAATTAAAAAAAACAGCATTGTCTCATGTTGGAATCAAATCAAGGTTTCCATAGCACATAGCAAAGATTTAGACCTCCATACCTTCACATAAATGGGATTCATAGATTTTTTTCTTAACTTGCAGCAAATGCACAAATTATATTCAAGGTGCTGTTTGCAAAGAAAACAGAATATAGCAGTACTGCTAGAAACTGAGCTGTATAAACTTATTGAAAATGTTGATAACTGGTAGATATTAGTGTCTCTTGATTGGCAATTTCATATTTTCCATATCTCATATTTCTCATTTAATTTCTAAAAGTTGTCTTTTTACTGTGATAACAAGTAGAAGTATTCAGAGAATAGTTAAAATTATAAATAAAAATTCAATTCCATATTAAAATCCCTATTAAAATGATTTAAACATACACAGTAAAGAAAATAAATGGGGCATCTTATTAACAACAATGACATTTGGGTCATTTTTGCTAGCCAAGTTTATAACATGGTAGCTTGCATAGGGAGCAACAAAAGTGTCTACTACAGAACACCATTTCTCTCTATGGCACTGTACATACATCCTTTTAGTTGACTGACTAAAATGGTAGCTTTTCGTACTTTGTGTGTATTGCAGACCTGCAATCACATCCTGGGGACAATCTATGAAGGGAGTATTGAACCAAGTGAAAAGAATGCAATTGCAAGGTTTTATATAACCTAAATTTACAAATAATTTTGAAAGATACCATTTGAAGCATTATACAAGATACCTTTTCCACTGGTATGGAATCATTTTCACTTAAATCCACATCAAAAGTGCAATGAATAATTTGTCAAAGACAGTTTATATTTTTGAAGTAATACATATTCTATTGTTTTCTACTTGTAGAATACACATCATGGCATTAGAGAGAGAGAGAAAGACACAGACAAAGAGTGTCGACAATCTCACAATGTCAGCTCACAGTGAATCTGTTCTGGTGTTGGCCTTGCCCACTTTGCTGGGCACAAGATTCAAAACTCTTTGGTCTGGTAATCTCAACCATGTAAGATAGACTGAGAGACAGCTCACATTTGACCTTTGATGTTTTTGACAAAGTCAGATATTTTTTGAAAGTAGGTACAGTACTCAAGTAGATCTTCATGTCGACCTCTTTACACATCTATCAGCGAAGTATCTTTTCATGAAGACATTGGCAATGGGACTGCAGACCTTTTGTAACTCACTAACACAGAAGTTCAAAAGGTCATACAAATTGTGTGTAGCAAACGCAAAGGTTGCTGCCAATAATGTTAATGGGGCTGAGGCTGATGACGATAGCTGTGGTCTGTTTGAATGAGATTTATAATTGACTTTAATTCACATTATACTTTAAATCTATAATACTTTTGTGCTACAGGCAATCAATTATTACTCTGCAGGACCCAAAATTCGAACCTGGCAACCTCGACCACATCAGAGAGGCTAAGAGATCTTTTGCTAAACAGTCATCAGTCCACTATAGTAGTATTTTGTGATCTACACTCTGTTGTTAATAATGTATTTTATATCTAACATGTTTTCAATCGTAGTTCATTTGCACCATCTTTTTCTAACTCTGGTGTGATTTTGCTGAAATTCTGGTTCATTTAGGAAGATGTGAACCTAAACAACCATACTGAGACCCTTTGTGATTACAAATCCAATACAGGACTCATTTAACTACATAAGATATTGTGCATTATGTGTAGAATTGTGTATACTGCTGTAGTCACTCTGTGTATCTGCTTCTTGTTATTAGGGAATATCACTCATAGCATAATGAGTCGAGGGTTAATGTAAAAGCAATAAAAAGGTAAAATATATATTTTTATAAAATTTTTATATTTGTATCCAGGATCAAATGTTCATGCGAAATGAATTAATTCACTTCAAAGTTTGAAACACAACCAAACTAATTAGAAACTGAAATAAAGTTAAAAATTATCCCTTGATTTGGAACAAAGCAAACAGACTATGAGAGTTAAAATGCCTTTAAAGTGTAATGTGAATAAATACATGTTCTGCAAATTTAATTACAACTGTCATTCACTCAGAACCATTTCCATCGACATCACAGCAGGAGCGGAAACCACTGAATATGCCCTTGTGGGGAAAGCAAAAGTCACATCTACACCTTCTTCCAAAAAAATGACTGACTTCACCAACAACATCCATTCCTTGTGAACACATTCTTTCAAAGTATTGACAGGTGATCAGTAAAAAAAACTCCCATAGCCACAGCATACCATAATAAAGTTGTCTTAAAAAAAAAGAGGTATTTCTGTACTATTCATAATCCATCTTTCAGCTTTCAAAAGCACTATTCCAGTAACTGACAAATTTTAAGTTTCTTCCTGTCCCTTAACAATCATATCGTCAAACATTACCTGGCCGGGACGTCTCAATCAAGGAAAGACATGGGGGATAGAGCTTATTCCAGACACTATCTTCCCCGGAATGCTACAGGGCAGCCCTCCTGGCTTGCAGCGGGGCCACAGGTTTGGAGCATGGAAACTCAACCTTGCTGGGGCCTGTGCCCACGGCCAGAGGGCACCTGGACCTTTCCTCAGCCTTATTTAGCAGCCCTTCCACCACACCCAGAAGTGCTGCCAGAAGAATCTTGTTGGACACCTGGAGTCCTTCCAGGTGTCCTATAAAAGGAGCCAGCCACCACTAATCAGAGAGCCAGAGTTGGGACATGGAGGATAAAGCTTGCTGAGGAGCAGTGGAGGCAAACAGAGAGAAAGAAAAGAAAGAGAAGAAGAAAGAATTGCGCTTATCTGTGCTATTTGGTGCTTGTACTGTGCTGTGTAGTGTAGAGCAAAGGAAAAATGCTTCCCCGCTTAAAATAAACATGTACTGTATGGCAAGACTGGGTTCTGTGTCTGTTGTGTCTGGGCTTGGGGAGCTTTACACCTACTGGTGGTCCACTGCATAAATTCCCCCTGATAAATTTTAAATTTAATGATTAAAACCCCAAACCCACAATCTACCTAATGCATGTTGTAAACCTCAACAGCAATTGAAATCATCAGTCAAATTTTCAGGTTTTGTCATACACAGGAAACAAGATGTACATTTACTTTAGATATATGTTTACCAATTATAATAATGATGATACCAGTATTACTAAAACTCTTTTCTGCAGCATTATGCATTCTCTTGGTTCTACTCAGTATTTCAAATAGGTTTAAATTACATATAGTTTTATTTTTCAACATTAAGTAATCTCTGGTGCAATCATTTCAAATATATTGATGATCCACAAGGATTGTTTCACCTATCACAACTCTGAAATGCAGGCATGTGCAGTTCCAACAAAATGTTCAAATGAAGTTCAATAAATAAGGTTTTGAAACACGGAACTGATACACACAGCTGGAATGAAATAGGATACAGAGTTCTGTAACATCTGTACTTCAAAAAGTCAACTGAATATTGATAGCTGGAACGAGCATTTATAAAGAATCGAAACATTTGTGCTGTAAACTGTGGGTTGGTTACCAAAAATGTACATACATCCTTGCAGTGATACTTTCATGCAATTTGTATTAACATTACACACTTGATGAAAATAATTCAGTGCCCGACAATGATTTGTAATTGTCATTGCAACTGTGATGTCAAGTCCTTTGTCTGAAACTTAGTATCACAAGTAAATAATATTATTTAAATAAATTGTAAATAACTTCGGGTGGCGCAGTGGTAGTGCTGCTGCCTTGCAGTGAGGCGACCTGGGTTTGCTTCCCGGGTCCTCCCTGCATGGGGTTTGCATGTTCTCCCCGTGTCTGCGTGGGTTTCCTCCATGGATGGATAAATAACTTAATATAAATAAACTAGCCATATGTGCCCAACTACGTTGCGCGTGTTAAAGTTGTCTGTGAAGGGCTCCCTGTTTAAACGCGGCTGCCAGTCGTGAACTGGGCCCTTCGTCGCACAGCATTATGATTTTTTATAAGGGAAACAAAATTACAAAAGAAAACCCTTGGACATTGATTCGATAGGAACGGCCTACTCGGAATCACTGTCTGAATAGTAATTATGTAGTGGTGTAGGAGCATTTCTGCTTCTGTCCGTTCACAGTCCGTCTGGTTTTTACAACGCTATCGTTTCCTCTCACAATGTCTTCTCAACCTTTCTCCAATCTCGCAGGTTGCTTTGTGGCAATCCAAAGAGTAATGCAATATACACGGAGCAATGGTTATAAAAGGAGGACACATAGGTATCCAGGCTCTTTAAAGCATAAATAGGGATCACTTCACTGACATGTGAGCAAGGCACGGTACAACTGTGAGAGGCGCAACACTCGCCGGCTACAACGTAACAATAATTTCCGGAACGTGCTGTTACGTTGTCATTCATTTTACCCACTGTCTTTCTTTCATTCATATGTTACGTAGGCACGTACCTTTTATCTTCGGCAATCTCATTCTCTAACCACGCCTCAGGAGCTAACCAGCGTAACACTGTCCACCACCCCTTTTGTTATTCCGGCACATTGTTGACATCCGTGAGTAACAACAACGTACTAAACTGGAAGGTGGTCTACGCATGCGTGGAATTCGTGGACAAACAAAGATCAAGATCTACAGTAAATGAAAATCTCTTTAGTTAATTTAAAACACAACAATTTGTTTAGTTTGAATGTCTGTGTTTTGAGGTGTGACTGGAGTACTACAGTCTTCAGTAGTATAAGCCTGGAGGAGATTCTTAATGCAATGCCTATGTTTTAGCTGTCTCTCTACTGCCCTCTAGTGCTGCTTCTTCTAATTCATTCGCGGACAAACAAAGATCAAGATCCAAATAAAGATTATATAAATAAATAAATAATATTATTTAAATAAATTATAAATAACTTCATTTATATAGATAAATAATATTATTTAAATAAATTATAAATAACTTCATTTATATAGATAAATAAATAACTTAATATTCAAGTTTTTGGAGGAATTGGTTTAGAAAGATTGATGATCAAAAGCTTTATGTCGCACTGAATGTGTATTTTAGAAAAACATGACACAAACTACTTTTTTCATTTCTGAGTTCCATAAACACCACTTTCCTTTTAGAACAAATCACTATAAATAGTTTCAGCCAGTCAGCACCTTACAAACATCTTGCATGAAAGAATGAATTGTAAAAGCTTCATTTACTTGTATTGAATTATTGTCCAGCGTTGTTTGAGGCGTAATTTACTATAAGGTAGGGTTCATATCATTCTTAAATCTATATACACTTTACCCTTAAATGCATAGACATGATATTGAGATTTTTAAATTATACATTATGTTGTCCATTTTAGGAAATATTCAGTTTTTATGTCATCCATTATTATGCATTAGACTTACTCCATGCCATGTATTATTCATCAGTTTTTACAAGTCTCTCATTACTAATCATGTGTGCTGCATCACTGTGATTTTGTCTCATATGCTATATACACATACACTTAAAAGGGAACTTTTATTTAATTGACTCTAACAGACATGTCATTTGCTTAAAATGACCTTATTTCCCTGGCATTGACAATTAAGTAACAGGTCAACAATCAAAAAGACATAATCTCAGTATAGGTGGTGTACAGTTAGGTGCTTCTCAGTTTATTATTTTATTTTTATATTAATGTAATTTAATAAAAATGTATTTATTCTGCATTAGTGAAGTTAGGAAGACTTTCATTTACTGATATCTCCCCCAGCATTTAACAAGATGCATTCATACGGAACAAATGTTGCTGGCAAAGTCAGATTCTTTCATGGAAATATGGGTCCAGATGTTCTTTTGCAGCTGCTTCTTGTTGCAAGTATTCTGTGTGAATCTGTGAGGTATCTTTTCACCTCCATGGTGAAAATAGCTGTGGAACTGAAGACCTTTTGTGTCCCAAGGCTCCACAAATTACAAATAACACTGCTGCTGTTGATGGGGCTGAAACAGGTTCTGTTTGAAAGACAATTGTAATTAGTTATGCAGCACATGAATTTATTTACAATACACTTGGACATCTACAGTACATATCAACTGCAGATTATAAACCACTAAATACTAACAATGCTTACTGTGGTGTGTTGTAATGACAACAGCAGCTTCATACACTGCAACTTGAAGTGTCCGTTAGCCTTTCTGATGGGGCTGAGATGGCTAGATGTGAGAAATTGTGTGTCAGAGTGGGTAGCAACAGCACTCTGATATATTTACTAATGGAACTGTTATCTCCTTCTGTCATTGCAAAAACCTCAAAAGGGTTAGAATAGAAGATGTATTATTAAACTGCCTAACCCAACATGTGCTCATCAGTTTGATGGAGATTTTATGTGGAAATGATTCCACACCAAAGAATGAAGTGTCGTGATTGTTATTTAAAAGTACACTGTAGTAAATGGGATATGCTTACTTAACAAAAAAAAAATAATAATAATAAACTAAGCAATCTAAAATATAAAATTCTTGATAAGTCAGTGAACCTTACCAAAAAAAAAAAAAATTTAATGGCTTGAAAACTTTTCACTTGCTAGATTTTTTGCAGCGTATTTGTTAACTTATAACTTATAAATAAGTATTACTGCAGCTCCGCTTGATGAAGGTTTCCAAATGGCCCAAAATAATTCAAATGAAGGTACCAGATAGGCATTCTAGTATAACTTGCCGTATAGGAAATACTACACAGTCCAACTGTCTTCATTTTTAAAGACTTTAGTGAAATTCAAAGCAAACAGTTTACACAAAAAATAGAGAAAAAAGTTGATAATACAAGCAAAAAGAAAGGGGAAAAAGTGAAACTTAAAATATTCTGCTTAAATATCTAGGTTATATTTCTTAAGGTTTCTATGTATCGTTCTATGTAACTTTCTGTGCAACATTATATGCAGTGTTGCATGCAAGGGTCAGAAAATGATTTGCCCTTAATGTCTGTCTGTCTGACCATTCATGTTTCTTTCTAGCTGTCTAACTTCAATCTATGCGCTATTCTACTGTCACAAAGAGTTAAGATTATGAACATTCCATTTTCTATAACTTATATGGGGTTAAACGGAATCTTCTATTATCTATGTTAAGCTACAGTATATTATATTCAAGTTGATGCTAGGCAGACTAAGGAAAATTCACCATTAACATTAGTTTAAGGGATGTTGCTCTTACAATTATATAATTAAAATCTCTTCGGTTGGGCAGCATGGCATGTGTGACACACACTTACAGAACTCAAAGTCGTGTTGGTATTCTATGCAGATTGCAAGGGGCCCCTTCTTTTTCTTTTGAGCAAATAGCGTTCCTCTACTGAACAACTAAATAACACAGCTTCTGACTGTGAGGTCACAGTGAAGTAATTAAGCTTCTGTGTCTAAAGACCATGTGGCATGCACATTTGAAATATATCCATCCATCCATCCATTATCCAACCTGCTGTACCCTAACTACAGGGTCACCCTTCTCTCTATATAACTCCTCACTAAGTTCTATCACCTAGTTCCATTGTTTTTCCTGTCACTTCTACGCTGATGGTACACAGCTATAACTGTCGTTCCCTCCAGAGGACAACACAGTGTCAGCTAGTATCTTTGCATATCTGACTGATATTGCAAACTGGAAGAAGGAATGCCATCTCCAGCTTAACCTGGAAACACCAACCTTGTTGTTATTCCAGCTTGTCCGTCTATCATATCTATTGTTTTCCTTGGCTCACTATGTCTACCACCTACCAAGTTGGTATGTAACCTTGGGCTGGTGATTGATGACCTGCTGTCCTTCAATGTCCATTTTGCTATGGTCTCTTGATCTTGCAGATTTACTTTGTACAATATCCACAAGATCATACCGTATTTGACAAAATATGCAGTGCAACTCCTATTCCAGGCTTTGGTCTCATCATGTTTGGACTAATGCAAGTCTCTTCTGGCAGGTGCACCGGCATGTGTCAGCAATCCTCTGTAGATGATTCAAAATACTGAGGCAAGCACATGCCACTCCTCTCTTCAGATTATTACACTGCTTTTCTGTAATTGCACTTACTAAGTTTAAATCCTCAAAGCCTGCCTACAGAGTAGTCACACCTATATATATGGAGACTTTTCCGAGGTCCTATGCTCCTTCTCAACCACTAAGGTCTGCTGTTGAAGTAATGTCATGCCTATGTGGTATAAAATCTCAGTCCTGACTCTTTACTTGTGTAGCTCCTAGGGGGTGCAAAAGGATGCCCATCTCCATCTGAACTCCTGACTCCCTCACTATGTTTAAGATACGTTTGAAGACTCTCTTGTTTGGCAAATTTCTGTCTAGCTGATATCTGCTGTTAGATTTTACAATCTAAAAATTGTTACTATCTTGTATTTGTTTTCTGAGTTCTTCCCTCGTGATGATCAAATTGCACCCTTGTCTTGTAACACTCGTTTGTTTGAAGTTTGTATTTTGAACCATAATCTCTTAATTCTTCTTTTCATTAAGTTTTCTTTAATAAGATTAATTTATGTGTAGGCATTTTTTTCCTCCCCCCATGGTAAAAATTATAATTACATACTACTACTGTGACTAATTTGGTGACCCAAACTGTAATTGAGGTATCTCTCTGACCATAGAGTTTTTGAATGTTAACTGTAGCAGAGTAGCCAGGGCCAGCAAACCCTGTAGATTCAGTATGAGCTGGTAGAGTCAGACTGTTATCGTCTGCTGTAATGGCAGGATGCATAGACTTCAAATGAAAAAGACAGAACATGTATTATTGCAAAACGCAAGCTGCTTTCCACAAATTACGGATTGCAATTTGATGGAAATTCTAAGTAGAAATGATTATACACCTGACAAGTGTGTCTCTTATGTTAATCTTCTATTGTATCTCTCAAGATTATTTTTCAAGTTAGCTTTTAAATAAACAATTTGTAGTTAGATTCTCTTTGTTTGGGTAATGATCCCTTTGTGGATTGAACTAAAAACATCACAGTTATATGGACTTGGGTCAGCACTTTGCACAGAGTACAGACACATACCGGAGCTTTATTTCAAAATGATCACATGACCCACATTTAAAACACACCTTCACAAAATTTGTGTTTTGAATGACCAAAGTTGTGTCAATAAGTCAGTATTTATAATAATAGGTTAATGGATGAAACTACCACTTTCATTTAATTTGTAGTCATCACAATAATTACATCAAGGTGTTTCATTATAGGTAGTAATCTGACTAATCATTATTCTTGTTCCCAAACTTCACACATGCCTCCCTGATTTATTGGTCTCGTCTGTTACATGAGATGGACGTCTGAAGTGGAACTCCGTTAGCAGCGGTGTTATTTTCTCTCTTTTTTTTATCATCCTGAGAGATCCTGTATTTACTCAACCTGAGGAGGCTCAATTACAGTATATGCAAGCATATATTAGCATGACCGGCAGAAATAGGGTTCAGAAAAAAACGGAAAAGACAGCTAAAGCTCCATCCAAGCCTAGACAGGCATCAAGTTCAAGTTCAAGGTATGGCCTTTCAGAAACTGACCTAGAACAGTTAGGCGAATGCACGGATTTCATGGGACCTGACATTACTGTATCGTCTCCAGTTGAGAGCGAAAGTGGGAGCGAGTGAAACAGGCCAGGATAGCTCGTCGATTCCAGAAGATTCATTGAAACTGAAAATGGCCTTACCTTCTGCGTTGTCAACCACATTGACATGGAGCATGGGGAAGACTGAACCAAGCTGTCCGAGCTGAAGGTAATGATCACCGCAATTGCCACCACCATCACTCAAGACATAAAGGAGCTCAAGAATGATTTAAAGAAAGATATAAAGAAAGAAAGAAATAATATAAGGAAAGAAATAAAGGACATTCACAAGACCAATGAAAAACTGCTTCAGGATATTAAAGACCAAGAAAAACGTTTAAATAATCGCTTTGAGGCTGCCTTTAAAGGTATACTAGAATAAATTGAGGAACAAATACAGGAAAATGCATTTAAGTTTGGGAGTAAACTTAAAGCACTTGGCGCTCAGTTGGAAGACATTAAGCAAACATTCACAACTCTTATTGAAACAGCTGAACAACTGGCATCTACCGCTGATGGAAAAGCAATGGCTGCAAATTCCAAATGCAAACTACTCGGAGACAGATTTGCTGCATGGAACATGGATACAGAAGGAATAATATTAGAGTCAAAGGTCTCCCCGAGAATTGTGAAAGTCCAAACCCAGTGAAATTCGTAGCTGAACTATTCTCTAAATTAATTGGAGAGGACTTCAAACTAGACAACGAGATAGCAGCAGCTTATAGCATACGGGGATCACGGGGAACAAATTCCTTTAAACCTAGGACTCTCATCGTGTGTTTTGAAAAATTCCAATTTAAGCTACAAATAATGTTACTTTTTAGACAGAAACATGAAATTATATTTGAAAATAACCACATTCGTATTTTCCCGGATTTCTCACCCTCAACAGCTGCTAAACGTGCAGCATTTTGTAACATTAAGCTTACGGAAAACCGAGATCAGATATAGCCTCTTGTATTCTTTCATCTTTATGCAGATGATTGTCAGGTTTATTTCCCTCTGAAGCGCCAAGGTCTATGTTCTGTCCAGCCCCTGCTTGACTGCCTCATTGACATAAGGAGTTGAATGGCATTACATTTTCTAAATTTTAATGAGAACAAAACAGAAGTCATGCTATTTAGACCCAATAGCACCAGTGGAACCCCCCTGCATCGACCTTTCCACTGTGGCTTAATTTGAGAAATCCATGATCACAAATTTAGGTGTGAAAATGGATCCCACTTTAAAACTTGATAGCCATGTGAACGCAGTGGTAAAAGCTTGCTTTTTCCAGTTGAGGTGGCTGTCAAAAATCAAACCTGTCTTGTCTAAGTGCAACCTTGAAACAGTGATACATGCTTTTATAACATCTTGTCTAGATTACTGCAATGTGCTTCTTTTTGGAATTAGCCAGGCCTCCATTGCTCGCCTACAGCTGGTACAAAACGCTGCTGCTCAATTTTTAACTGGCACAAGAAAGCATGAGCATGTTACCCCGATTTTGGCTTCCCTTCACTGGCTTCCAATTTGTTTTAGAATTCATTTTAAGATCCTTGTATTTGTTTTTAAATCCTTTAATGGTTGTGCCCCTCTTTATTTGTCGGAACTGCTGTACCCTTATGTACCGTCTCGCTCTCTCAGGTCAGCAGACCAGATGCTTTTACATGTTCCCAAGACACGATGCAAACTCCGAGGTGATCGAGCTTTTTCAGTTGCAGCCCCAAAACACTGCCTTTAAATCCTTTTTAAACACATTTTTACTCTCTCGCTTTTAACCCAGTATGATATGTTGGCTATCTGTATATTTTTTATTAAGAATCTCCTGAGTTCTTATGTGTTTATGTGTTTCTGTTTCATTTACCCTTTGGTTTTGTGCGTCTGATAATTTGGGTTTTTATTGTACAGCACTTTGGTCAGCCTTGATGTTGCTTTTAAAGTGCTTTATAAATAAATAAATAAATATCCTGTGAAACTGAAAGTGGACATTCAAGGCAAGCTCTACATTTTTACTTCTATGGAGGAAACAGAAAAATAGCTAAAAACATTGATACCCACACTTTTTTGAAACACGATTGTGGATCGCATTTTGTTCTGACATGACAAAGATCTTACTGGCTGTTTGATCTGCCTGCAATGATACTGGTACCATAATTATACATCCTATTTACTTCTCAGACACGTTTTGTTTATATTTTAATTACAATTATATGCATATATGCCTGTATGTATATGTATGTATGTGTACTTTTGTTTTTTTTAAGGAGACTGTTTAACATCATACCCTTGGTTTATTGCATTAGGACTTACTATACTTATCCAGGGCTACTGTTTAACATCATTCCCTGGGTTTACTTTCTCAAGACTGTTTAAGATTATATATTGTGCTTATGCTTATAGTATTTGGACTGTATTGTCAATAGATATTTCTATTTTGATCTTTATACACTGCTGCTGGGGTCTTGTTTTGTTTTGGACGTGTACTGTCTCTAGGTATTTCTGAGGACTGGGATTTTGTGAAGTGTGGTCTACCCTCACTTGAGGAGGCAAACTGGGGGGTTGGGGGGACTGGGGGGGAGAGAAAGAGAGCAAGCTATTTTAGTCTATCCTTTTAATCCTTATAATTATAAGTGCCAACGTAACATTAAGCTTCATGGCAATAACTCCTGGGAAAACTGGAAATTAAGGTCAAAGCTGTCTTATTTTAAGACTACAAAATGACAGCAAAAGTTAAGAAGCAACATATTCATGACCAAACAGTTAAATTTGTAAACTGGAATATAAAAGGACTGAATCACGAATTAAAGAGAAAGAAAGTATTCTCTCACCTAACAGGTCTAAACGCTAAAATAGTATTTTTACAGGAGACCTACTTATTAAGGTTTACTTACCTTGGCAGTGACATTCATGTCTCTGGTGATTCTTCCTATGAAGACAGTAGATGGATTGGGAGAGCATGGGGGGTCATGAGGTCGCTGGAAAGGAGTATGTGGTGCTCCTGATATCTATGCAAAAGGACGAAGGTCCCAGTCTTTAGAGTTATGGTGCTTCCTGCCTTGCTATATGGTTGCAAGACATGGATACAATCCAGTGACCTGAGACGAAGACTGGACTCCTTTGGTACTGTGTCTCTCCGAGAAAATCGTTGGGTACCTTGGTTTGACTTTGTGTTGAATGAGCGGCTGTTTATGGAGTCCCGAATGAGGCATATTACCTGCATCGTGAGGGAGCGTCAGTTATGGGTGATCCAGCTCGTAAGATCCTCATTGTTGGGGACCCAAGTGGCTGGACCAGGCCATAGGGTCACCCACGAAATGCATGGCTGCGGCTGCTGCGTGTCTGCCTGGGGGGTTGCAAACTGGGATCCCGAGTTGTTTCGTCGTATAGTGGGTGCGGCAACGCACTGTACCAGTGCATGCTCCCCAACTTGACTTGACTACTTATTAAGCAAGGATCAGTTTCAGCTGCACAGAGACTGGACTGGCCAAATATTCCATTCCAACTATACAAAGAAAACTAGAGGTGTAGGAATTCTTGTACATAGAACAATGACATTTTGTAGTATTTGATCCTGAAGGGAGATATGTGATTGTCATAGGTAATTTATTGAACTGTAAACTGATTTTGATAAATATCTATGCACCCCATATAGATGATAGGAACTTCATCCAAAACATATTTGCATCCGATCCAAATGTGAACAATCATAGAATTAAAATGGGTGGGAACTTTAAATGTGTTTTAAATCCAGACCTAGATAGGTCTCCTGCCACAGGGGAGATGACATCTAACGCTGCAAAAACAATTACACAGTTTGTTACAGAGCACAACTTGTCAGACCCCTGGAGATTTCTAAACCCAAACTCAAGAGTATATTCATTCTACTTACCAGTGCATCACTGATACTCACTGGTTATTTTTTTAAAGATAATAATTTTTTGCCTATGATTAAATCTTGTAAGTATGATGCTATTATTATCTCTGACCACGCTCCTCTGATACTGGAGCTAAAATCACTATGCCCCACATACTTATCTCCCAGATGGTGTATTAAACCACTTCCATTAGCAGACGAGAACTGTACAGAATTTATAAACAAGCAAATAGATTTTTTTAGAGACAAATACATCCTCAGAGGTTTTTGCAGAATACTCTGGGAAATTCTGCAGGCTTTCTTAAGATGACAGATTACACTGCACAACAAATGTTTGCTTCTTGAACACTGTTGGGTGTTCTTATTTTTGTGTGCAGATCACAGATATCAAATTAAAATTTACCTATCACGTACCGTTTCAGAGAAAAAAATCAGTTTTGTCATGATTTTTTCTTATATTTGTATCCAAACATTTTCGCTCCCGTGACTTATCAACAACAGTTTGTGCAGCCTAGGCATGTCCAGACATGGAATCAGGCCAGTTTGGAAGCTGTTCTGTGGAAGTTGACATCCTGGGCATGCCTGGACAGGTCTGAATGAGCTTGACACTGTCTCAGCATGCTATAAAGGTGGCTTGCATACACTGATCCTGCTCATTTGGTTTATATAGATAGTGTGTATGTATAGTATCAGTATAGTAAAGTATAGTATCTGTAGCAATTTAACAGTAAGTAAGTTGATGCTATAGATGTTTTGGTGTCGGGCGATATGTCTCGTCAATGTCGTAACAGCCGCGATACATTCTGCTATATCTGTGGCGAATATACACTTGTGCCTCAGAGACGTTGGGTGACTGCTCTTGTGAAGAAAGCTTATTATCTGTGTTTCAGCTGCAAAATTGGTGATCAAGACAAGGAATGGACGCCTCCCATTTGCTGTGCAACATGTGCTGTCAGTTTGAGAGCCTGACTCAGATGTTTGCTGTTCCGATGATATGGTGAGAACAGAAAGGCCAAGTGATGAACTGTTACTTCTGTTTGACTAATGTGTCTGATTTCTCTGCCAAAAACAAGAAGTCAATTAAATATCCTAATCTGCCTTCAGTAATGAGACCCATGCCACATGACGACAGTCTTCAAATTCCGAAACCACCAGAGGATTAGACCTTAGACAAACCAGATGAAGAAACTGCAATGCAGGGTACTGACAGTGACATTGACCCAGATTTTGAACCGTGCTCATCAGGTGATTCACATCTGATAACACAGTCCGAATTGAATGATTTGGTCAGAGATTTGGGTCTGTCAAAAGCAAAAGCCGAGTTGCTGGGTTAGAGACTGCAGGAATGGTGTTTGCTGTCATCAGGTACAAAAATTTCTGTGTTTCAAGGCCAACATTATGATATAACCAAATTTTTTGCATAAGTCAACAGTCTCTGTTTCTGTTGTGACATTGACGGACTGTTCTCAGCCTTGGGTTGTGATCACAACCTGGAAGAGTGGCGTCTCTTCATTGATTCGTCAATGTTAAGCCTGAAAGCTGTTTTGCTACACAATGGCAACATTTATCCTTTAGTACCTGTTGGCTGTGCAGCACACATGAAAGAAACGTATGAGAATATGGAACTGTTGCTGAAGCACGTCCAGTATAGCAGGTACAACTGGAATATGTGTGGAGATCTTAAAGTCGTTGCTCTGTTACTAGGACTGCAGCTCGGCTATACAAAGTACTGTTGTTTCATCAATAAATGGGACAGCCATGCCAAAGAGTCACACTATTCTCGACAGAACTGGCCACTCCATAGCAGGCTGCTTTCTGCTTATCGGCACATTTACAAGACAAAAGATGCCGATGGAGAGGTGTGAAGGGATTTAAGGTGTGACAGATTTATGAGTTTTTTCGTAGGCTTTGGTAATTCTGGTGTTAATTTGAACAAAAGTGTGCTCTTTCCAGAAAATTCTCAAGCAGACAATATTAGATTGTACACCTTCCCTTTTATCATCGCAGATCAGTTTAAATAACTAGGGGTAAACATCACAAATAAACATAAAGCTCTTTATCAACAAAATTTTGCTGTATGCGTGGAAAGAATTAAGAAAACCTTACATAGATGGTCTACCCTTCATCTCACTTTAGTTGGAAGAATTAACATTGTCAAGATGAGTATCCTTCCTAAGCTTCTCTTTCTATTTCAAAAGTTCCAATATACATCAGTAAATCATTTTTAAGAAATTAGATTTAACCATAATCTCATTTATTTGGAATTCAAAACATCCACATAACAAAAAGGCGACCCTGAAAACACCTAAAGAAGAAGGAGGCATGGCTTTACCTAACTTTTAATTTTATTACTGAGCGGCAAATATACAAGCTATAAAAACCTGGACATTGACACGAATAGATTAACAGACACAGGCTTGGTCTGGAATCGAAAAAAATGCTGCAGTACTTCTTTATATTCCTTGCTTTGTACCCCAACAAGTACAAGCCATCATCCCAATAGTGCTTTGCTCATTCAGAATATGGAACCAATGTAGGGAGTATTTTATCTGTGGCACCTCTGCACGAGAACCACTTTTTTCCACATTCTCAAACTATGCAGTTTTTAATATCTGGAAAACATTTGGGATTAGATCACTTAGAGATCTGTACATAGACAAAGTCTTTGCATCCTACGAACAATTACACTCTAAATTTAACTTCACAGCAACACATTTCTTTCACTACCTTCAAATTAGAAACTTTATTAAACAAAACCTACCCAATTTCTCTCACCTCCCACCTACCTCTATTCCAGAAGAAATATCGATCAGTCTTGAGGACTTAGTACAGCATTTCAGTAATATTTAAAAACATTTTATGGTCCCTACCTTTCAAAGATCCCAGAGTACAGTAGGAAAAGAATCTCTTATTCAACATCTTGGAAAAGGAGTGGAAGGTAGCAATGCACAGAATTCACTCGAGCTCCATATGCTCAAAGCATAGAATTATTCAACTTAAAATTATATATCAAGCGCATCTGTCTCGATTAAAATTGTCTAAAAAGTTTTCAGGGCAAGATCCAACCTATGAACATTGCAATCAAGTTCCAGCCTCACTGGATCACATGTTTTGGGCCTGCACCAAGTTAACATCATTCTGGACAAACATTTTTACGTGCCTTTCAGACAGCCTTGGTGTCACAATCCCTTCTCATCCACTAACAGCTGTGTTTGGTGTAATTCCAGATGGGCTTAAAGTGGAGAAAGACAAACAAACTGTAATTGTTTTATTTCACTATTGGCACGTAGACTTATCTTGCTTACTTGGAAGAATGCTAACTAACCGCTTTTAAGTCAGTGGATAACTGATACTATATATTATCTAAAATTGGAAAAAAAACAAATTCTCACTTAGAGGATCTGTACAAAACTTTTTCAAAACTTGGCAGGAATTGATCAATAACATTTTAGAATAAGCATAAATTGAGGAAGAAGATTCTCTCCCCTCTTTTTTTATTCAATTTATTTTTATTCATTTATTTACTTACATATTTTTACAATTATTAAAGTTTTATTCTGCTGACCTAGCTCTCTTTCTCATCGGAGGGAGTCGATTTGTTTCGAATCTAGTTTCAAAATGTTATAAAAATAAATAAATAAATAAATAAAGCACATTCATGCCAGTTGCACTCCCAGATAAGGTTTGATTGTAAAAGTGATTAATGCTCATTCTACACTTTCATGCCCACTTCCCTAAATTCCTTCATTTCATTGAGGCACATTCATGTCATTTACACTCGTAAGATGCTATCTACTGATGAAAGCAGTTGAAATATTTTGAAAAATGCCTATGTCTTGTTGAACCTGTCTGTAGCAACTTACCTTTCGCTAGGATTCCCTGCAGCTCTGTTCTGCACTTTATGTTCCCCCTGTAATCATTCCTTCCACCTAATATTCTGAACCTGGCTTCTCTTCCCTCCTCTAGTAAGCCTTTGTTTCAGCTCTCTGCCAGACTCTAAGCTCAATAATCCTTTATCTTGAGGTGACATTGAAACCTCCTCCCAAGGGCAGAGGCTATAGGCAAAATGAGGCAGAGCTCTAGTCCTTTAGTCCACAGTCCCTGTGTTCCTGAGTCTTATTATCCCCAAAGATATAACCCAAAGTGACCGTGTCCTCTATCGTTTGTGCAGCAGCATACACCTGTCCCAGGAGGGATATATCTGCTGGCACACTGCAGCCCAGAGGAATTATGCAAGTTTCAGAGATTAACAGATCTTTGCCATATGTTGTGTGGTATAAGGCTAACTTTCCGACTCTTAGAATCCAGGGATAATTTCATTGCCTCCCTCCTAAGCTGAAATATGTATGTATTTATAACTCTCTCAGGGCTTATCAGGTTGTCTGGGAGGCCCACCAAAACAGTTAAAAGATGTCACCCTTAATGCCTGCTAGGAGAGTGGTGTCATGATGTGGAGCACTATTTATGAATGCTGTGTTGCTGCGTCATACCTGACTTCTGCACCCTGAAGTTTCCCTTCCATTACGGAAGGCTAACTTTGTCTTAAGTTTGAAATAACGTTTAAGCATTCAAGCACTTAAAAAGATCTAGTACCTTTCCCTGGGAGGGGAGCCTGCACCCAACAGCTCCCTCTAGAGGATCCCAAAAGTGCTGCCCACCAGAACTGCAACTGGAGCCATACCAGTAGGATGCTGCCACCCAGAATATTGGTTAAACACGTTGCCCTGGGAGGCAGTCCTTCGACTACTGAAAATCTGACCGGGTGAGGTATCACTCACCAGCATGTGAGAATGCCTGTCCATCTCCATCCTTCCATTATATGGGCATCCCTGCCAGGTAAGTAGGCATCCATCCCAACCTGGATGCCAACTACCCCATGTTGTCTATGACAGCTGTTATTATGGTAACTCCACATAAATCATGAAATTGATTAGAAATCTGGTGTTCTTGGTTGATAAGTTAGTCTTTGATAACTTTGAGTATTGACTTTAGAGTTCCAGTCATCAATTTATGGTTTTAACAATTTACAAAAGCATCTAAGCATCAGAATCTTACATAGGATAATTAATTTAGTCTTTATTTGACACAGTGAAAGGCATAATAAAACTAATCCAGAACCAGGTATGTTAACAGAGCATTTCAAGATTGCTGCTGTAATACAAGTACAGTAAAGGTAATCTGGCAATTCAGAAGCCATTTTTTCACAATTTTTCAGATTTCACATTTCAAAAACATTGTTTTTGCATTCTAAAGTATTTAACAATGGCTGATGCATTAACTGTAACTAACAACTGCAATGTCAGAAAATATTACTTAAAGGTTTGTAATCACTCCAAAAAGGTATGAATGATATCCTCTTAAACTTTTAGATCCATTCCTGCTACGTAGCTGACCACTGGCACATTTTCCTCACATTAATGAGGGCAGGCTTTGAACACATAGATGTATTACTTTAATGCACAAACAGTAAATTATTATATTATACATCATTTACATACATAAAGACACAAATTAGGTCATAGCCATAGTGCAAAAAATATTTGTTGTAAACATTTTTAAACTACATTTCTGTTTGATACCCATTGTCTGTGATTGATAATGTTTTGTTCTTTTTATTTTAAATGTTTTATTTATTTTTTATCATTATTTAGTTGTATGTTGGTTAAATTAGTCTAAAAATGGATGCTATGACACATGTCACTAATGTATTTTCCTGGATATGTACATACATCTGTGTGACATCATGGGGGTATGGTGACATGCCTTTTGAAGATCATCTTATTTAAGGGTGAACTGCATGTTCAGTTATTGTCTGCATTTTGTTTTTTATAAAGCAAAGACTCTTTTTCCTTGATGAGAAAAATAATTTTTTAGGCTACCTTATCTTTCATCTTTCACCGTTTTCGGTTGTAGGAGGGATTTTTGACCTTAAACAATATTTACAGTAAGTTTGATTTCTGAGTACTATAGTCATTACAAAAAAGTAATCCAGACTATTTACGTTAACACATTTAATCTTGTTCAGATAACTTGAGTAGCTATTTCCTTGAACTGACAGGTCAGGTCTGGTTTGGGAGCATGCACTGGTACGGCGTGTTGCTACACCCACAACATGAGGAAACAGCTGGGGATCCCGGTTAGCAGCACCCCAGACAAGCAATAGTCCAGTCTCACCACCCAGAGATTATCATCTATCTGTCACAACAAGGTATAATGTGGGCATCACCTTGACCTGGTCCAGCCATTTGGGTCCTCAACAATGAGGGAATCACACTACATGGACATAGTGCAGTAACTGACACTCCTTTACAATGCAGGTAATGTGCCTCATCTGGGACTCTGTGAGCAACCGCTCGCTCAACACAAAGTCATACCAGCGGTACCCAAGGGTTCTCCGAAGAGACACAGTACCGAAGAAGTCCAGTTTTCATCTCAGGTCACTGGATAGTGTCCACGTCTCGCAATCATATAGCAGAACAGTAAGCGCCAGGGGCCTCAGGCATAACTACATGCATAGAATTCACACTAAAACATGGCATATGGACAAAAGCAGAAATGTTTATATACACAAAAAAATCCAGATGCATAAATCTGTTCGTTCACTAACTTCCACTTGCTTCCGCTACATAAATCCTGGTCAGTGTGAAAAGTAATGCACGTGAACGCGCCTGCTGCCACTCCCCAATTACTCCCAGAATTACACCTCTTTGAATATGCAAATCAATATAAATAGCCCTTATGCTCAGCATTCTGTGAAAAGGCAATGGCAGAAGCATGGGGGAATATAGAAGAATTTCAGCAAATACCCAGTGGAGGCAAGGGAAAATGTACTATTTGTTGGTTTAAACAGTGGTATAAACAACAAAAGGAAGTTGATCGAGTGACATTGAGTGTCAGAGAAACTCGAAAGCTCAAGTTCACAAAGTGACACAGTGCCCGAAATAAAAAAGAAGTTGTCAGATATCAAAGTCACCGTGAAAAGGCGAGTTGTAGCCCACCGTCTGAGTGTCATATGAAAGCTTATTAGGGTATAGAGAAAAAAAAATAATAGGGACACAGTGAGATAAAAGCTCGAAATGTCAACTTTAATCTCGAAATTTCCACTTTAATCATGTAGTTTATTTTGTCATTAAAGTAGAACAACATAAACTTCATCTTTAAATCATTTAATTTACTAGTTTCTCAAATACCATTGTAATTAAAGTAGCAAGTTAAATGCGTTGTTTTGTATGTGTTCTTCTATGTGCTGTATGTGTGTGAATCACTATGTGCTTCTTAAACGGACTTTCTCTTCCTCCGACAGGGCACAGAATCGATTACATTCATGATATTACAGCTCCCTGAATAACTAAAATACTGAGATGTATATGTGATATCATTTTCACGATGATAGGAGTTAAAGCATTTTATTAAACACGGGAACACGGTGGCGCAGTGCTAGTGATGAGCTGGCGTCCTGTCCAGAGATTGTTCCTGCCTCCTGCAAGATGCTTGCTGAGCTGTGCACGACCTTCGTAGCAGTACTGTCTCTTTCAAACTAACCTCCAATTCATGTCCTTCCTTTTCTTTCTCCAAGTAACCAATCGCCACACAATCAGCTCTGTAATAAATGTTAAGCCATCTGTAAGTTTAGAACGCCAATTCTTCAAAACTTTTAAGGAATATTGAAATATCTTTGTAGTACATGTTTAACTATTCCATCCATCTATCCTTCCAGTGTCACGCCAGCCCCAGCAAGAATACAGCGCGAGGCAGGAACAATCCCTGAACTCGTTACCGCTGCGATGTGTCCTCACGTTTAATTATTAACAATATAGATTATTTAAATGATGTTAACATTTTATCTTTCTAATGTAATAAACATATTTTGCTGCATTTTATCTTAAAAATTATATTGTCATCATATGTAAATATGTGCTTTATAAAGTGGCTCAGATTGTGCAATATTTTAACTGTATCGCAAGTTTACAGTGAGATAACTGTACTAATAAGTACAAACAGTTCTACAAGGAGCACTTGATGGACTGATTGAGTTCGTTTATAGTACTTGGTATGAAACTGTTTCTGAACTGTGAGGTCCGTACAGGAAAGGCTCTGAAGTGTTTGTCGTATGAGAGCAGTTCAAAAACCACATGGCTGAGGCAGCGTGTACTTGATGCTGTATCCCGATAATTCTCTTTCTAATCAGCTGCTGTTGAGCTGTGATTCCACACTCAGATACAGTGGGATAAATACTCTGAGTGGTGCAGTGAGAGGAACAACGCTAAAGCAGCTATGGTATTTGGAATAGTTTGGCCAATCTGTGGACCATTATATTGTTCCTGGTTAATTACAATCAGATGCCTTAAACTAATAAACAATATGCGGTTAATTTCAGTGTATTTGATAAAGCCACGTCAGGGATGTGGATCTAAAAAAGAAAGGGAAACCATACTGGAACAAAAGCACTGCTTTGACGTTGGGTGCCGCCAGTTTGAAAAACAGAGCAGAGAACTTGCATATGCCTAGCATTTAGCTAGCGTGAAAATGTGCGTGGCTTTATGCCAAGTTTAGGTTTTATACATTGCGATTTGAGCGTGGAAACAGGAGTATGCAATATTTTTATGTGTACGCACCGTTTATACATGATGCTCAAGAAGTCTTAAGCTGTTCGCTATGCGCATTCACGTGACACTTCAAATGCTTGTTTTCAGTATGTACTTGTCTCATACATTTATATGTTTATGTTGACTTGTCTTTCTTTAAAACTGGCTACCTTAAACGTGATCTATTCATCTCTGTATCTAAACTGGTAACTGTGTTTCCATGCAGTTATCAAATTTCAGAGATTGTGAGCAATTTTTTGCTAGTGTTTTGCTTTTTCATACCTATTAAAAATGATCATGGTTAGCCAATATACATACTAGCAAACTTTGTACAGTACTTTTATTTAATGTAATTCATTAATATGGATGTTGCTATTCATAGTTATTTGTCTATTTGTAATTTTGATTTTATTTTCTCATTTTTGTAGTACAGTTATGAAAATGTGTATATTTTCTTATTTTTTAGAGTAGTTTCTATTATTTATATGTTTGTTTTTTAACTTTAATTTTCTGTTTAAATTAGATATAATCAGCCCTGGCACTATAACATCCCCAGTCCAGAAATTTGTCCTGGTTTTCTCATACCTCTCACCAGGTACTACTCCAGTTTTCCTCACACATGCCAAAGATATATATGTTAAAGGGACCAATATGTCTTAATTTGATATTATATATGAGTAGCTGTATGAATATCTCAAGGTGGACCTTCACGTCATCCAGGGTTGTTTTCTGCCCACTTCAGCAATCAGAATTAAATTCAGTTCAATGAATGGATGGTTGGATTGATCATATACCATATCTATATGCTGTAAATTTTCCTGTAACTCTTTTTATAATTGTGATGTGTTACAGAATTACGTTTTATTCAATCAATATTAAAGGCTAGAGCTTTATTTAATGACATTCAGGTGCCCAGAGGGGACTGGGTGGTCTCATGGTCTGGAATCCCTACAGATTTTATTTTTTTCTCCAGCCGTCTGGAGATTTTTTTGTTTTTTCTGTCCCCCCTGGCCATTGGACCTTACTCTTATTCGATGTTAATTAATGCTGATTTATTTTGTTTTCTTATTGTGTCTTTTATTTTTCTATTCTTTATTATGTAAGGCACTTTGAGCTACTGTTTGTATGAAAATGTGCTATATAAATAAATGTTGTTGTTGTTGTTGTTGACATAGGTCTGGGACAAATTAAAACACTACACAGTTAAAAATCATATTCTGATAAATTATAAAGCAACTGGAGAAAATGTTAAGAAAATGTAAGCGTTAACTAGCCAAATATGATTGAAAAACTGTAAATATCTCTAAAAATACTTTGGCTGCCTATTACTTGTAAAGCTAATCATATGAGCATTACCGAGGATGTTCATGTGAACATAAATTGTGTAGAATAGCATACAGTATATTATATGATAGAAACCACTGACTTGCTTGTGCTTTCCCTAACTTAACCTTACTCAAAAGGTAAACTGCTTGTTAAACAAAATGGATTGGATGTTTGTCTGTTGTAATGGATACTTGACTTGGCATTTTGGTTACACCTAAATATTTTCACAAAAGTAAAGAAAACAATGATGGCTCTGCAACAGGAACCATTGTAATTTTTTCTAATTGTGTAATTGGCAATATGCTCACTTTGCTATTTAAATTAATTTAAAACATGAAATGGTCTTACAATAATAATCACATGAGATAAGGAAAAAATATATATATTTTTTCAAGATTTTGGTTGTTTTGATTTATTTTAAGATTTTGCATTCCGTTTTTAACTATGAATTACAAAAACACTTTAAAACTCTCACATTTATAAATATACTTTGCACTACTTTTTATGCAATATCTGAGTAGACACTAATCTCTAGACTTGTTTGTAATCAATATTCTCTTTTTATTTGAATAACTAGAGTGTTAATAGCATAAATTTGTATGAAATCTGAAGAACCTAAATGACTCAAACTCATTACAGCAGCACAAAATATTTTTTCAGACAATAGAATCCCCATTAAAAAACATCAGGCTGATGCACCAGTGGCCTTCCATCTGCCAGTTTTGCTTTATTTTAAAAATCCATATGTTGTACGCCTTGCATCAATCTATTTATTTATTTATTCTTGTAACATAGGTTTCAAATTAATGACAACAACTGCCATTCAATCGGTGCTATTTGTGCTTAAAATCTTGAGACATATTTGCTCTATAACATTTGATTTAAATAACAGAAACCTAAGGGGAAGGGCCATTTATTTCAAATCATTGTCTTGAATGAATAACGTCTGAAACATTCTGTTTGTTTACAGTTAAAGCTTAAAGACATGCTAAAATACATAAAACCTGTCTTCACTATAGTAGTAATAATGTTTAAATTTTACTGTGACTTTATTTTCAAAGAGACTCTCTGTGTATTTATCTGGATGCAAGCCATTATATCACCCATTTGTGTCCCAAACTGGTCAGCATTACTATACAAGCTGTCCAACAATGTACTGCTCAAGTCAGTATTTTTTGGATTTTCGATAATAGCCTTACATTAATTTAATAGAAGAACAGAAAGCCGTATATGTAAAGTATAATGTGTAAAAGACTGGGGTAGCCACTGGGCCGCAAAACCCCAGACACACCACTCTATTCAGTACAAGGTGCAAAATAAAGGTTTTTATTTTTACTAAATAACTCCAGCACAGGTCAGTCTTCAATCTTTCGTTTCCATAATCCTCCCTTTCCTCCTTCAGGTGGCGTTTGCCTTCTGCCTCCCAACTTTGACTCCCCGGATAAGGCTGGACAGCTCACTTTTATGTCAGAGCTGGCAGTATGTATAACCTGACAGAAGCCAGACAGAAGTCTCCTGAAGCAGGTAGCCCAAGGAACCCAAGGACCCTGACAGGGTTGTCCCTCAGGACAACTCCTATAAATTCCTGTGGATGTCTTTACTGGGTTCATAAGAGAAGAGCACTGCCATCTGTCGTAGTGGGAGAAGAACTGCACTGGGTATACCAACTCTTCCACTTTATTCATTGTTATCCATTTGTAAAAGATGTTGCTTTCTTCCATATTGTCCTTCCATTACTCACAAATGATATTTTTTCTTGTGATTTCCAGTTGAAAATAAAATACTCCAAATAAAACAATGTATTTTGATGATGACGAAGGCAGTCATTATAGTTCATCGTGAGACTGTTTTGCCACCTGCAGCTGGCACTGATTTTCTTTTGTTCTCATAATAATTCTGTTTGTTTTAGTACAAACTGGTATTCATCAAGATTTTGTGCTTTTAGAATGTTTGACTGTTTATCAGCTCTACACTCTTCAATGCTTATTAATATATATACTTCATTAAAACTTTATTTTAGCTAATTTCCTAAGATATCATATTAAAACCAATAGAATTAAAACCAACCTATAGCTGGAGAGTGCACCTTGACACCCACAGCACATATTTCTAAAAACAGTCTAAACAGCTGGTAAAATGTAATTTTTTTTTCAGAATGAACTAGATGGTAATGTTCAGTTAAAAAAATACTTTAGAGTAAACAGACTAAGTAATACAAATGTTAAACTGACCATTCACATGAACAGCTGTTTAAACAAAACACAAAAAGTTCAAAATCAAATTGCAGGGCAAACATTTTTAGATGAAAAATGTTACAGTAAAAATGATAATACTAAATAGTAGCATTAATACCAATATTAGACTTAAACAATTCCTGAATTCATAACAATATTTTGCTAATTTAAATGCACTTTGTCATGCATGTGGGATATATACTTAAGGGGCTGTTTAAGGGGTATGGTGGTTGTGTTTCCCCACTACTTCAGGGGTTGACGCTGTGTTCTAATACCATTTTTCTTCCACCCTCTGCAAACTGCAAGATTGGCGGCTACAACATGACCTCCTGGATCAGCCTGTTCCTGCCAGAAGGATTTAAAACTGGAAGATCCACCATAGAAATACATTTTCTGCATTACTTCATTGTTTGTTTTTTGTGATTATTCATCTTTAAATATATGGGGTCACCAGGGTGGTGCCCCAACTCTTTATTGTGGTCTATCTGTTCTCTTATAGCTTGTTATGGTTCAACTAGGGTTATAGCCCTGGCTTAAGTTTATCTTTGGTATAGACCATAAAATATTTTTCTTGTTTAATTTTCCATGATTCATTATTTGTGTTTTTTGTATTCTTTTATTTAAAAAACAGTATCTTTCTTTGATTATTTAATTTATAAATATGATGTTCATCTGTATAAATTGGCCTTCTCTCATGTCCCTTATGTTTTGTGGGTGGTGCTTCAAGAGGCAA
Organism: Polypterus bichir lapradei; assembly: GCA_026402145.1. NCBI lineage: Eukaryota > Metazoa > Chordata > Cladistia > Polypteriformes > Polypteridae > Polypterus > Polypterus bichir. The sequence goes on from JANRMT010062806.1 coordinate 32,212,363, forward strand.
TCCTGAGGTTTCTTTTCCCTGGCTTAAATAGGCAGAGGGGATTCTCAGGAGTGTCAGAGTGTCCCCAACTGTTGGGGTACACTGGCATGCCACGTGTGTGCTTGCAAATCAAGCACAAAACTTTGTGTATTTGCGAAGATGAATAATTACAGTGCATATGATCATGCATGGTCTGGTGAGTGAAGGAAGACCTTGTGGGATTTTCAGTCAGGTCTCCTCTTTTAGCACCTCTTAATATGACCAGTGCCTAGACCTCTAACACACTGATGTTTCTTTGTGTGATTGTCTGTTGTTGCTAAAAGATTTATCCAGTGGCTTGTTTTGTGGTTCTTCCCCATTTTTTTCCTTTTTGTGCCTTGCCAGTAATGACATTTTGGGTTACATAAGTCATAAGAAAGGAATATTAAATGATCAGCTCATCCATATAGGAAAACTCATTTGGTTTGTAGATCTATGTAAGTTTATTGTTCTACATAGATGTAGATTTTAAATATAAAAAGACAGGAAGGAATAATATGGTATAAGAAACAACATATTATCTGAACACCAACATACATACATACATACATACATATACAGATACATATAATAATAATAAAAAAAAAATTTACACCCATCTATATAATGGTTTATATGAATCTGCTGTGTTAGTGATGGATCATTATGATCACTGTGTGTAACATCAAACATTAGGCACACCAGTATGCCACTGGCCTCAGTTTCCCTCAGCATGCAATTAGATAAGCTGCTGCTGCTAGGCTGACTTTAGTCTTTTACCACTGCTTCCTGCGTAAGGGTTCTTCTCTTCAATCTTAACTCATCTTTATTCATCCTCATAAATGATTTATCTGCATTTGTCATGTGAAAACCATGCATAGATTTGATGTCATGTTAGCCACTGATGTAGGTTAGAGCCTTTTCAAATTATTTTACAAACCAAAATATTCAACAACATTTTGCAAACCTTAGCAAAGTGGAAACTCCTTGAACAAGTTCTCAACATTGGCATATCTGTCTATATAGTCTAAATCATTTGAGATTGCCATCCATTAGAATAAGAATTACTAATGCAATTAATGTGGTAGTTCTTTGAATATGTGTTGTGGAGGTTTAAAATAGCAGAATAATTAATCATTCTGATAACAAATGTGTCTGAGTTTAAAAAGAGTAAATTCTGTTAATACCCACAATTTATTTTTCTTTATCTGTTGTCTCTTCCTCCTTTTTTCATTATTTTCATCTGCTCTTCCTCCTTTCCTTTCTTCAAGTTCACCTCATGCACTCCAAGGCAGATAGATAACAAATGTGGATGAGCTGAGCACCTTCATTAAGTCTTAACAGTGTCAGTATTTTGATAATACTAACTGATTTGGTAATTCTTTCATGTTTTAGTATCAAACTAAATAGTTCTATGTGTTTGTGGTTTAGCTGTTGTTGATGTTTGTTATGATATATTTTCTCAACTTTTGTAAAAGATAAATTTACCCTTGGGACAAATAAAGTATCTATCTATCTATCTATCTATCTATCTATCTATCTATCTATCTAT